>RDRW01000354.1:0-217500 GCA_007896445.1 Puccinia hordei
GGGGTTTCAAAGGGACTTGAAGTGCGCTACTCAAGCGCCCACACACCCCTAACCCAATCATTTCCACCATCCATCATCTCCTGGACTAATGGAGCAGTTTCAACTCTCACAAATCTCCAAGTCAGCAGCACTTCCAATGTAGTTTAATCATTAATCATCACCCTTCCCATCTTCAGCATCTACACAATGACCCTCAAAACACCACCCATCCACATCCCATCCATCCTCTCAACATTCTCATCAAACTCTCACCAACTCCAATCCTCAAGGTCCCGTCCAATCTCTCAGCAAAGTTCCATCCCCAATGTCCCAGCAAATCTTATCAACTACCAGCCTCAGTTTCTCATCAGAGATCTGATCATATCCATTCACTTACTCCCCATCAAAACTACCATTCAACTCACTCCCCAATCCAGCTGAATCAAAATCATGTCCCATCACAAAGGCATCCATTGTCTCATCAGCACTCAACTGATGTCTCATAACCACACCCACCCGTGAATTACCAATTAGACCAATAGAATTCATACAACTCCTAAATCTCCCTCCAGGGTTTCCATTTCTAACTTGGACCATTCCCAAAATCTTTCTCCCAACAATCAGATTAATATCTACGCCACACTATGATAACTCCTCAAACCTTCCTTCTGTAGAGAAAACATCACACTTGGAGGATGATATTCCAGAAACCAATTGGGAAACAGGTTCTAAATCAGTTTGATCATCATTTTTCCCAGATTGGATTTGAAAATCCTGCAGGTTCTGTTTTGGATTACCATCCCGTAATGAATGAAAATGAAAACTATGTAGCCAAAAACATTCCCCAGATAAAGTTTTGCAGGGTTAGGTTCCAAGTTTCAGACCACACACACTGAGAAGAGAGAGGCAATGTCCATTATGCCAGGCCATACTATTTCAAGGCAAGACCAATGTCCTCTGCTTTTTTCTCTGGGAGGATCAACATAAATAAACCACCCCCTCCTCCAGATTTACTCCAGCTTTTCAAAGATGCAACTCAAGACCACTTGCCTCAAGGAAATCAACTGATAAGTTCCATACGTTTATAAATAGCAGCTATGCATTTACTTCACTTGGTATAAATTGTGCTACAAGAGCTGCTTTGAACAACCAAGGACAAGGTATATATACTTTCAAGGTGAAGGGACAAATTCACCACAACATTGGAAGCTTCATGCCAATGTCTCAGGAAGTCCCAACATTCTTGCAGCTCTACATATAAAATAATGGACATGAGTTTGAAAATCTTCATATTCATGGTCAACATCTCCTCCCAGAGATTATGACAGGATTCAATAAATACTTCACCGGTGCAATCCTCTCATACGCCAATTTGAGCATTTAGCATCTGAAATCACTCCAAACCGCTCAATAAGGCTTACAGAAACGGCAACAAATGTGGACCAAAGAGTTTATCACCTCCCAACAGGGACCAAATTGCAGCCATCTGGGTAGACGGCATTTCTTTCTTTTTCACTTTCACTAAGTTTTCATGCTCTGAAATTTCTTACCTTGAAGGCAATGACCCTTTGAAAACAGCCACAAGGGATTTTATCATCAGATATTGTGGTCAATCCCTTGCAAGAGTATCTGAATTAGACAGCAAATATGATCCTCTCCATTATGTGCTCTTACATCCAAGTGGAGATCTTGGTCAGAGTCCTGAAGTCAGCAGGAAATTCCACTTTCAACTGCCTTGAAATATTATGCTTACAAGTTGGCCTTCCGCAATCCATCACATATGTGCAGCTGGGGATCCTCACTTTCAGGCAATTTTCTATCTGTTGGGAACGTAGAAGGTATCACTGCTTTTCAACAAGATACAGCTGCCTGCTTCAATGGCAATTCATGGTGGATCCCCCAGAAAAATTTGGATCATCTCATCACACAACTATTCCCCACATTATTTCCAAGGTCTTTCTCCCAACAGGATTACTTTTTGGACTGGGCTATTCTTTGCTGCAAGAATTTTCAGTCAACCATATAAATGCTAGGATCTTGCAAGATATTCCATCAGAAGGCAGGATTATACAAGCTATGATTCAGTACGGAATAAATAAATAGTCTAACAATTTCAGGCTTTTCACCTCATATTTTGAAATTGAAAAGGGGCTTCCCAATAATAATGCTGAGGAACCTTGATAAAACAATGGGACTACATTGATTGTGGAAAACCTGGGCCCAAATGTTATTTATGATGCAAAGGTAATTTCAGGAAATAGAGTCAACAACTTGGTATACCACACATTCCCTTCATATCAGACCCTGATGAGTCTGGATTGCCTTTCAAGCTCATACGGAAACAATTTCCCATAAATCTGGTTCTCACTAACTATAAACAAATCTCAAGGTCAGTAAATTGGAAAAGTAGGTATTGTACTTCATGATCCTGTATTTAGTCATGGACAACTCTATGTTGCATTTTCACAAAGTAAGTCCAGCCGGACTACAAATGTAGTAGTCCCTCAACCTGAATTTGGCCTTCCTTCATATGAAACATCAAATATTGTTTATAAAGAGGTTCTTTCAAATTTAGATTTGCTTTTTTTGCTTCATAATTTCATTGCTTTTTGATTTCAGCATGAAATGTTATCTTTGTTCTTATATTTCCACAAATAAAATATGTGCACCCTTCTCATCAAGCCCCCTTTTCTAAAACTCCCTCCCCAATCCCCAAAATTGGGGGCTATACACTCGTTTCTTGATAAATAAATACAAGATACAAATCACAAAATCAGTATGCATTTAATATGCCTTAGATGTAGGCATATGTCCATAGTATGTATATATGGATGTATGGATATACCAGTATGCACATAAATTCCTCAGCTTTTAATATCAGAGTTGAACGAGCCACGACTTCTCTTACTCAAGACTGAACATGGCTTGGATACTTCAAGAATCGATTCGACGATTATCCTCACAACCAACCTCGTAGATTCATACGATAACTAGCTTGGTGGCCGTAGTAGTTAGTAGTAATCATAATAATAAATAATAATAATAGACTAATAGTCGTAATAAGTGGTCGTAGTTGGACATCTTGTTGAACAGATACACACATATTTATTTACGTTCTCGGCCACCAGCTCCAGCTCGATCGTCCCCTCAAACCAACATGGACCCTTCAAAGCAATCCCCTCCCTCACCATCTCAAGCCCATCATCCTAATATCCTTCGAACAACCACCACCCAGAACCCATTCATCCCACCCAAGAACTATCCATCCTTCAATCACTCCACCATCTCACCCCACGCGAACTCACCCTACCCCCGTAGGACTGAAGAATCTCACTCGCAACCCAGGCTGAGACAGTTTAGCTCCCAGTCTTCGCTCAACTTTGGTAGCTCTTCATCCAACTCCTCACCTCAACCTCTCCAATTCACCATCGCCCCCCTCCCAGCCGGACAGGCCTTCAATCACGATCAGTATGCACCTACATCCATCCAAACGCCCATCACCCCACAGCTCCCAACCAATCCGTCATCTGGTCCATCCCTCTCGGGTTCAGCCACCAAGAAGCGCGGATTTTTCGGTATGCTCCGTAGGAAGGCTAGTCGTGGTGATATCAATGCTTCCGATGATCTCTCCTTTGCTACTAGGAGCTTTCCCGAGGAACTCAACTTCCCCTCTTCCAAAATCAAAGATCTCACCGGTCTCACCGATAAAGAATGGCAGGCCCAGCAACAACAGCAACAGCAAACCTCAATCCCACCGCTACCACCACCAGCAACAGCAGCAACGACAACAACAACAACAGCAGCAGGAACGGCAACATCAACATCAACAGCACCCCCATCAAGTACAACATCAAAGAAGCAGCGTATCAGAAAACTCACCGGTGGCAGTGGTCTCAGCTCAAAAGAGAAGAATCACAAAGCAGAACAGCAGAATAACCAACAAACTCAAAGCGGCTCCTTAAGCTCGACCAGCAATCTGGCCCAATCAAGTCGATTGGGACCCGTCAATCAGGGCGAAGTGATCACACTCGATACCAACTTGGACGAGATGGACGGAATCATCAATCGAGATCACGCCGCCCTACAAGTACGACGGACTAGTAGCTTTAGTGGCGCTCCCAGTTTTCTTAATAGCCCGTCTCATCCAAACCATCCCGAATTTCAAGCACCAGGCGGCGGCACGTTATTTGCAGACCCTTTCAATCCTGGAAGAACTTTGGGCTCGCCCAACTGTGTCAACCGAAACCCAGCATTTCATCATGAGTCTGGATCTGGATCAAGTACGGGGCCAACAGATCCTCCAGTGCATAACTACCCCAGTCTGCCACGATCTCATCGATCGAATCGTAGCATGGGGGGCGCCAGTGCTCGTGATTTCAGTACCGTCGATTCTCGACGACGGGGAAGTCATAACAGTCAGCAAAGTCTAAACGCAAACAATCTCCCATCAAATTTCAACGAGCCCGATGGCGGCCTAAACGCATCTGTAGCAAACCGTCCCCTGTTTCCTACCACAACTCGAGGCCAAACTTCACCCTCAAAGAAACCATCCGGGCATCAGTACAGTAATTCCAATCAAATCGGAACCAATCCAACACTTGGTACCATCACCGGTCTTGGCCTCGGCGCCGCTGTGCCCCCAACTGCAAATGGCGCACTTCCCAGTCTTGGTGGGGGAAGGTCTGGTAGTAATACGCCTTCCTTAAACAACCTCGCCGCCGCTAGTGCTGCTGCTGCTGGTTGGACAGCCCCTGAGAGTTGGGCTGTCAACCCGATGGATGGTAACAACTCTAGCGATACGGATGTTGACGAGTCTGAGGAGGAAGATGGTCTGCTTGTCTCCGACTTCTATCCTCCCCATCCAGACAATCACGAAGGCCCTTCTGATCCTGGCGGAGGTCCGCCAATGGCTGGGAGATATGTTCCAGCCTTCCCAATCAATGGAAGTTTCAGCGGTGTAAGTGGAACGACGGCATATTCTCTTGGCAGCCACACCGGAACTTCTACAAGCGGTAGTCTCTACAGCACGACTACCATCGGCAGTAGCGCCACAAATGCAGCCCTCATGATTCCTCCTATCAATAGGCTCGGTTCGATCGATGAAAGCGTCAAGTCAAGCGGATTTGGAACTCCCAATCTCAATGGAGCCAATGTCAACGCTAGTCGTCGCCCATCTGAGGCTGGTGGAATGAGTATCATGGACGGCTCTGAAGGCAGTGGCCACGGAGGACGGCCTACCGTTGGCTCAAATATTTCCGGATCAATCTTAAACGGAAAACTAGGAGGCGCTACTCGAGCTGGACAAGCGGATGGCTCCAAATCAGTCAGTTTAATTTATGATTCTCCCATCTTGTTACATTACTCATTTTTTCGTTTTCTGAGGAAACTGGCCATGATAACTGATATCGTACCCCCCGCCTCTCAGTGGACGATTCGGATATCTCGGGCAGATGGATCGTTTGCCACTCTCTCGTGCCCATTGATGTACACAGCCGCTGAGATTTGTCATCAACTTGGCCGGAAGTTATTCAATCAAAAGCCACCTGCTGGTTACAAGTTGTACATGAAAGAACGTGGTCTGGGTAAGCAGGTCATTTTGCTCGATCATCTTTTAGACTATCGACTCCCTCACTTATAACAACCATTCGTTTTATTTTCTAGAACGCGTGATTGCCCCCAACGAAAAACCGCTGGTGTTTCAACGGCGCAGACTTGAACAGGCAGGATATACAATGCTCGATCGTCTTGATGACGTGGGACGGCTGGATTATTCTTACCTCATGAAGTTTCTGTATAAGGAAGAATCCCTGACAGCAGTTGCTACGGTCAGTGTTTTCTTACATCAGTTTCCTTTTTTTTATCAGATCGACAAAACTCACTAGAAGCGAACCCTCTGGTCTTAAATAGGATGAAGATTTTCATGAGCATTACGAGTTCGTCGATCTACAGGCGCGGAGTATTCAGGCAATTCCGATCGTCCTTTTCAATCATGCGGCTCTACTGATCAGCTTGAATTTATCCAAAAATCCCAAATTAGATATCCCGTTGGACTTCATTCAACTATGTACTTCTTTGCGAGAATTAAAACTTTGCCATATGGCTATGAAACGAGTTCAGCCTTCGATTAGGCAATGTAACAGTTTAATGAGATTAGATATCTCTAACAATCGGATTGTCGATCTCGAACATGCTCGACTAGACGATCTGACTGAACTAATGGCCTTGAAGGCACACAACAATCGACTATGGACTTTGCCTGATTACTTTCGAGATTTCCGTTCATTAAGTCTACTGAACATATCCAACAACAAGTTTGAATCTTTACCGAACGTAATTTGTCAAATGAACTCTTTGGTTGATCTAGATATTTCCTTCAACATGATCAACTCTTTACCCAATGAAATCAGCCAACTCAAAAACCTGGAGCGATTCGTTTTCTTGGCAAATCCGATCTCGACTATTCCTAGCACATTTAGCGGTCTGAGCCAACTTCGGGAACTAGACTGTCGGCGGTGCTTGTTGGGAGATATTGCAATTTTCAGTGATCTACCTCACCTCAAGAAATTGTTATGCGAAAACAACGCAGCAACCATCCTGGATGGAAGGTTCAATTCACTGCAAGAATTGAATGCCGGACATAATTCGATCACCCGGCTGTTGCTAGTCGGTACTGGCCAAACTTTAGTCTCTTTGAACGTCTCGTACGCCAAAATCTCGTCCCTTGGACAAGAATTCTTCGACGCACTCGTCAGCTGCGAAAGTTTGAATTTAGATAGCAATCAAATCAAATCATTCTCGGATTCGTTCAGTCAACTGACCAACCTCCGCAACTTCTCAATGAAAAATAATCAGCTGACCTCTCTACCAGATTCCATTGGACAACTTCAGAGACTTCACACGTTGGATCTTGCGAACAATAATCTAGGATCACTGCCGAGAACGATATGGAATTGTTCGCAGTTAATCGTACTGAATGTCAGCTCGAATCTGATCCAAGAGTTTCCCATGCCACTAGCAGCCTCAGATCCCTCCAACCCGAATGCTGAAGATAACAAGCCCTCACTGAAAGGAATGCCTTCCTTACCCACCGCCAAATCACCCAATGGTAATCCAACCACAAATAATCGGACGTTGCCACCTCTAGCTAAAAGTCTACAAGAACTATTTATGGGAGATAACGGGCTGGGAGACAACGTATTCGGTCCGATCTCTCTCTTGAGTGAGCTAAGAGTATTAAACTTGAGCTTTAATGAATTATACGAAATCCCATCCTCAACATTATCGAAATGTGAATCATTGGAAGAATTATATCTCTCTGGGAATTCATTGACCTCTTTACCCGCTGAAGACTTTGAAAACCTCTCCAACCTGAAGACGTTTTTCTTGAATGGTAATAAGCTGCAAACTCTGCCAGCTGAATTGGGTAAACTCAAACATCTTGAATCGTTGGATGTCTCCTCTAATTTATTGAAGTATAACGTTACTAATTGGCCCTATGATTGGAACTGGTACGTTTTTTTTTTGTTATTTCTTCTCGTGTTTTTTTCTTTTTTTCTTCTTTGACATTAGATCAATAAACTTACTATTTTTTCCGGCTCGATTGAACTTTTTATTAGGAATTGGAACTTGGATTTGCAGTACCTCAATCTTTCTGGGAACAAACGACTGGAGATCAAACCAGCAGCAGGAGCACAGCAAGATGCAGTAGCAGCTGCCAAGCGGAAAAATCTGTCCAACTTCAACGCCTTACGTCGATTAAGAGTTCTTGGCTTGATGGACGTCACTCTTACCACACCCTCAGTACCTGATGAAAGCGAGGATAGACGGGTTCGAGTCACTCAATCTGAGGTCAGCTCGATGGGATACGGTATTGCCGATTCCATGGGCAGAGAGGATTATAATGTCGTCGGCTTAGACATGGTGGTGTCTCGATTTCGTAACAGGGATGACGAATCGTTGTTTGGCTTGTTTGACGCTCATTCCAAAACACCTTTTGGAGGTGGCAAGTTGGCTAAATTCTTGCATGATAGTTTCTCGACTATTCTAGCAGGTGAACTGAGGAGATTAAAAGAGAATGAATCGGTCACTGAAGCCCTCCGCCGAGCATTTCTGAACGTCAACCGGGATTACGGGAATATGGTCACCAATCAATTTGATACCCGTCGGAAAGGATCCAATGTTGGTCTTCAAAGATCCGAACGTCCGAGCATAACAGCTGCAAATTGTGGAGTTGATGCCAAGTGCGGAGCCTCCGCAGTGGTGATGTACGTGGCGAAGAAAACAATTTATGTAGCCAACGTTGGTGACGCTCTAGCTGTGGTGGCCAAACGAGGTGGAGTGGCCTTACCACTCGCACACAAGCATGACCCGTTTGATGCCACGGAAATCGAAAGGATTCGCTCGGCCGAAGCTTGGGTATCGCAAAAAGGTTTGGTGGAAGATGAAGTAGAAGTCTCAAGATCGTTTGGGTACTTTCACGTTCATCCGGCCATCAATGCTCGACCTTCAATCCAAACGCTCGATGTTTCTGAAGACGACGAGTTTATAATTATTGCTAACGCGGGGCTATGGTCACACATGACCTATCAAGCAGCGGTTGATGTGGCGCGAGCCCAGAATAGGAAGGCGGATCCGATGCGAGCTGCACAGAAGCTCAGAGATCTTGCCCTGTCTTATGGGGCCGAGTCCAACCTGATGGTGATGGTAATTGCATTAGGCGATTTGTTCAAGGCTAAGAGAAGGTATACCTATCGGGGTGCGGGAGGAGCGCATATGGACGACGAATTATACGGTGCAACGCGGGTAGCAACAAGGAGAGGACAGCTATTAGATGCACCGGGAGAAAAATATCTGACGTTACTAGATCGGGAAGTGGCTCCGCCCACAGGAATGGTCGCCCTCGTCTTCACAGATATCCGGAATTCGACTTCGTTGTGGGAAACTAACCCAGGAATGCAATCGGCGATGAGGATGCACAACCAATTACTGAGGCGACAGCTGAGAGCGATTGGAGGCTACGAAGTGAAAACGGAAGGTGATGCGTTTATGGTCTCCTTCCCATCGGTGACGAGCGCATTGTTGTGGTGTTTCACTGTCCAAATCGAACTCCTCAGGGAAGATTGGCCCCAGGAGATACTCGACGCCGAAGATGGAAAGGAAATTTACGATTCAAATGGGATGTTATGTTATCGTGGGCTATCCGTCCGAATGGGCATCCATTGGGGTAACCCTCATTGTGAAGCAGATCCTATTACTCGTCGGATGGACTACTTTGGCCCGATGGTGAACAGGTATTGTGTTCTTGTTGATTTTGCCCATCCTTGATTATGTATTAAATGATTGTTTTTTCTTTCTTTTAAAAAAATTACTGTGGACGATTAGAACAGCAAGGATTAGTGGCGAAGCCAAAGGGGGAGAAATCACGGCCTCTTTGGACGTGATCGAGATCGTGAAGACGTTATGTTTTGACCAGAACGATGGTAAAGAAGGAAGCGATCCATTAGCGCATGAGGCAGATGCGATTGTAGACCCAGCGACGCGAAGAGATGTGGCATCGATTCGGAAGATGGGCTTCGGGGTCTCTGAGATCGGAGAGAAGCGGCTGAAAGGATTGGAGATGCCCGAATTCATCTCGCTGATCTATCCGAGATCGTTGGCCGGAAGACTCAACAACCAAGGCGCTTCTCTAGGCGGACCAGACTCCAAAGTCGATGAAGTCTATGAACCGTCTCCTAGAATGTTGGACGTTAATCACATCAGACAGTTGGCTGCATTGGTCGTTAGACTCGAGGCTGGTAAGCGTCTCATTTCCTTTTTCCAAGCAAATGTTCCTTTTGAGATTCAAGAGGATTAACAGCTCCCCTTCTTGGGTCCAAATCGTCACAGTTTCAGCAGCAACGGTTCACGCGCCTTTAAGCTTTAATCCCAGCTCACCCAATACGACGAACAAATTAACGGCAGGCAACGGCGAAGAAGGAGGGGCAGGCTCCAGTGGGAGTACAAACAAGCGGCCGAAATCAAAGCTTCTGAATGGGCATCTGCTGACTTACCCAATCAGATTGGAATCGACAGATGAAGAGCTAGCAGCGATCCTAGAAAACCAGGTGATCAGGATTGAAAACGTTTTGTCTAGTCTCGAATTACGATCCCTAGGACCGATCTATGACGTCTTATTGGCCCTTGGCGAAGCCGTTAAAATTCAACCCAACGTGCTATTACACGCTCTTGAATCTTTTGGACTCGCGTCCAATGCTGCTGGCTTGTTTTAATTCACCCTCCAACTATCCCCATCCATTGCATACATATATATCTATCTCCTTTCGATACTCCAACGCGCATCAATTTTCTTTTGGACAATGTTCAGATCGATCGACGAGATCTCGCTCACTTTCCCCTGCTTTCATGCCTTTTGCTACTGCTTTTGCTACTCCTAATTGCATGAATATCTCAGCTTATAATGTCTTATATAGAACTTTTTCAGAACCTCAAAATTATATATATACATATATATAAGTTGCCTTACCTTACTTCGACACCTTCTTTACTCCTTTACCAGCAACAGATTATTTACTTTGTGTTTCCTTTTTATACCGTTATTTTAATCGTGTTATTCTAGATCATTTCAGGAAGCTTTTCATTAGTTGTTTAGAAGTACGTTTGTTAGTTTGTTATTAATTGTATATTGATTTCTAATTTATACATATAACCTTACATATATTAATCGATACCAGATGCTTCTCTTCTCCCCTTTCTCTTCTCTTCTCCTTCTTCCTCTTTCCATTTCATATATATATATATATATACTTCTTTCCTGCTCTTCACTTTGTATAAAACTGCAATAAATTTCCTTTTAATATTACATACTTTCTTGTTACATATAAACTTCTTCTTCCCTTGTTTTCTAATTTTCCTCTGAAAATAAAAATGATTCTATTTGTATTTCTGGTGTTCAAAGTTGATTGATGAATTCATAAAATGTTTCCAAGTGAGAAACTCCCAGATTAGATAATCATTCCCATGCAAACGGGGTTTTTGTTGTGTCTGTGAGACTACATCTGTCTACACCAAGGAGTGAGATACACTGTTACATATTGTGTTTTTACAAATGCTTGGACTGATTTGCATCAAGATTTGTTAAAATCTGTCAAAAAAAACAATATTTTATGTTTTTCAAAACCCATTATCTGGTCATTAATGATAACCATGGCTGATTCCTGATGCTGCGTGGCAGTAACCTGAAGATTAAACTGGGGCTGTGGCCTTAATCCCATAACCTTGCCATCCAAAAATCTCCAAAAAGTCCAAGCATTTGTAAAAACACAATACCAAAGTATACATTTATGTACACCCCTACAGGTTACAAGCCTACATTACCAGCCCTGCTTGGGAACTATTGCCAACAAATAATACCAGACCATTTTTTCAACTCCTGTGAACAAACCTTGCTGGCCTAATTTTCTCAATTTGCCAATTTTTTACGGTCCACCAAATCATACCAGAAACCTCTTATTCATCATTATATTATTTTTTTATCTTTACACTTGAGCATTTGAGCCCTGACAAGATGATGGGAGGATATGCAAGGATGTTTGGTCCCCTAGCAACATATGATATCATGTAGTGCAATATATGCAGGTAGATAAGGTGTACAAGGGGTGTACCTGCAGCATATAATCCTCATTGTTTGGAAGGTGGTGTGACGCAGGCAGCTGTAGGAATGGGTGTCTGAAATTAAAACACAGTAAAAAATAATTCATAGAATAATTCTTGCATGATAATAATGGGTGGGTTGTTAGTGAGAAGTTGGTAATGATCTCTTCTGTAAGCAATCTCTTGATAAGGCACTGTAATCAAGACTAGGCATCCTTTTACTAAAACTACCACTATCACTACTACTTATCATTACTACTAATACTAATACCACTAAAAAGACCACTATGATCAGACCTTGCTAGGCTTATGGGGAAAAGAGGCCTCCTGATATATTGAAGGATGAGTGATTTTTGCACCAAAGGAACTAACTCCTTGCAAGGGATTTATGCTTCAGGAGAGATATCTACTGCACAGCATATACAAACCAAATCCAGAAAATTGAACTGTCTTCTCTTTCTTCTTCTTCTCTTCTTCTCTTCTCTTATCTTCTTTTGATTAAAATGACCAATATCTCTGGGCAACAAGGGGACCCCCTTGATCATTCCTATGGCACTAATAGCTTCAATTATTTTGCTTTCCCCAGCACCCAGAATTCCGGCCACAACAGCACAACCAATGGTGGGCCGCTACACTATGCTTGTTGCTACACTAAGCTTGTTGCTACACTATGCTTGTTGCTACACTACACTCCTTGCTACACTATTTGACCACTAACTGTCAGCATAGCAGTTTGTTTTTGCCAGAAAATCTGTAGTGTTAGCTGACACCACACTCTGCTAAACTAAAAGTTAGTGTAGCAAAAAACATTGCAGATAAATTGTTTGCTAGCTTTGGAAAATAACCTCTACGCTAACAAGTAGTGTGATTGTTTTTGCTGCTAACACATTTTGAAATTCCCATTAGCATAGCAGCATCAGATCTACACTACACTACACTAAAGTTTAGCTGTAAGCTACATTTTTTCCTGCTAAAATTTAGCTGTTAGCTGATTTTTTGCTTACTACACTATGCCCAAATAGTGGATTGTTTTGGCCTGCTTACTGTTAGTTTCACGAGTTAACATGGTTGCTGCGTAAAAGTGGTTTTTATGGCTTCAACAGTTAACATCATGCTGGATTAAAGCTGTTAGCGGAGAAATACAATTTCTTTCTTGTGTTAGAATTGGAATCAGGATCAAAATGTTAGAGCCAGCAGAGTGAAAAATCTGAACAGAATGTTTTGGGTGGATTACATACACCAGGAAAAAACAATTATCACTTGTCCAGGAGTGACATCAGAAAGTACAAAGGCCCCTTTTTAATTTTCAGTGTCATGTGTATTCAAGTGATCATTGTTTTTTCCTGGTGATACCCTCATATTTTACCAATATTTGGGCAAAGAAAAGAATGTGGGAATGGTGAAAGTTTTTACCTTGCATGAAGTGTCTTGTTTAGAGGCTTTGGTACTTTTAAATTGTTATTTTCATTAATCCTGTTGAAGCATTTATTTTCCCGCTTTACTTGCTTTCTTTGAGTTAAATGAGCATCTCTTCTTATTCTCTGAAGGGCATTTGGATTACTGTTTCACCAATTTCCATATGAGCAAGATGTATTGTTTGAGTTGAAATTGATTATACAGAAATCCCAATTCCCAAATAAATGAGAGAAACACATATTCAAACATTGGAAGAAGAAAAGATGGAAAATAAATGCAGAACTGGATAAGTATTTTTCAATTGTTTCCTGGGATAAATAAGAAATTAATCATAAATTTGAGGCCAAATGAATCTCCTTTTATGGCCAACAGGGGGGGGGGGGGGGGGGGGGAATAGCCAACTGTACAGCTCAGAAATCTACAGTAGATTGTTTTTGCATGAGCCTGAAAGCCACATTGAAAAACAATTTTTCTTGAACCCCCCCCCAAATTAAAGATGAATTTCTTTTAAAAAAAAATAGAAATCAGCTCTTTTTATTGCTGTACTCATGCAAGTAAATTATGTCTGTTGGAATTATTTACATCTGTTTAAAATCATTTGGAGTTTAATTGGTGTGATATATTGTGTCAGGAAATGGTTTGACCCTGGTTAATCTCATGGCTTTCACTTGGCCCTTCAGTCTCTGGTTCAATTTTTTGGGGCTTAATTTCAAGCCATCAGGGCCCTGGTAAAGCTTTGTGGATCAATGCTGGGCCCTCTAGGCCTTTTTTTAATGCTTGTCAGCCACCAAGATATTACATACATTATGTAACACTTGAAGCTGCAAGCTGAATAATTAATAATATTTAATTATAGGATTATTTATTTTATTTTTACTTTATTTATTTTTTACTAGATTTTCTGATCATAACAGAAATTATACTTAACTGTTTCAAAAATTGGTATAATAGTCTAACATTTAAGAACAAGCTTACAATTATCTGGGTGACACATAAGGTTCTGTGTTCAAACCACACTCATGACCATGTGTAAAAATATTCATAAAATTATGTAAATTATATCTATTTTTTATCTAAAATCCAAGGAAATTTAATTAAGGAAAATCCTTGGCAAATTAATTTTCAAACACGCAATAAATGGATAAAGAACCATTTATTGGTATGTTTATTTCCATGAAAATCTTGGAAAATCCCAGCATAACCCATAGTAATATATACTATAAGATTACATATGTATTTAACTTCATAACTTATGTAGTATGTATTAATTACATAAGTACATGTGATTTTAAATTACTGATCACCCAGGGTAAGCGCTTTTCCAAGCTCTGGTCCCTAGAAAATTTATTCACAAGTAATACTTAGTGAAATAATTATTCAATGCTGAAATAATTATTTCCCACTAAGCAACTTATTGTGAAATAATTATGGGGTCATTCTACAAAGGAATGACACCATTTTTCACATCAGATCACGAACAGGGTGATCATTTCCCCCTGGTGATCTTATACTGATCACTGCTTCCAAGAAGCTTGTGAAATAATAATTATTTTATTATTTAAGAAGGAGTTTTCTTCACTAAAATGAAGATTACCTCCCCATCAATTTTAATCTACATTAGATAACTTATTATAAGAGCATCCACCACCGTTGGGGTAACTCTTTAGGTAAGCAGCGAGTCCCCCAGCACTTGGTGGCTAATTAAAGAGCCAAACCCACCCTCAATAGTTGGTATCCGCTTGGTAGCCCTCCTGGACCTAGCTAAATACACTACGACCACCCTTGAGTCCAACTGTGCCACTCAGTAAATCACTCGGCAATGGATCCCGATCAACTTCTTCTCAATTCCCTCTGGGACATTGAGGAGGAACAATGGATTTGTCGCCTCCTGCAAGCTTCCCAGCCTGAACCCAGACATAATCAAGCTGACCAGAAGGTAATCGTTCTCCGGAATCGCATTGCAGGCAACAAGCGACTTATGGAAGACTATTTTATCAAAAACATGGTTTATAACAACGTAACGTTTGAGCGACGGTTCCGAATGTGCCACCATATGTTTGATCGGTTGTGCAGAGATCTTCAACAACACAATCGATTCTGGGTTTGCAAAGTGGTGTGTGATGTTTATGATTGTTATCACAGTCACATATTTTTCCTGATTGGCTGATATTCACTTTTTCTAGGACTGCTGTGGCCAGATAGGCCTATCAACTCATCAAAAAATGACGGCCGCCATCTGGCAATTGGCGTATGGGACTAGTGCCGATATTATGGACGAGTATATCCGAATCGGGGAAACAACGGCACTCCAAACACTCAAATCCTTTTGCAAACACATCATCACTATCTATGCCCCCGAATACCTTCAACCTCCTAATCACAACAAGATACAGACTATCCTGGCCGAGAACGAATCACGTGGCTTTCCAGGGTGTATTGGCAGTATAGATGGCATGCACTGGGCCTGGAAGAACTGTCCTTCGGGGTGTGCAGGCCAGTACACAGGGAAGGAGAAAAGACCAACAATGGTCTTGGAAGCGGTTGCTAGCAAGGATCTCCGGATCTGGCATGCGTTTTTTGGGACTCCAGGGGCTCTCAACGATATCAACGTACTTCATCGGAGCCATCTATTTGACCAATTAATTGCCGGTGCGTCCGACTCAATCAACTACACCATTAATGGTCACAGCTACAGCCAAGATTACTACCTCTGCGATACAATCTACCCTCCTTGGTCCACTCTGGTCTCTTCAATCAGGCATCCACAGGATGGTGCCTCAAGACACTTCGCAAAACTTCAGGAATCGGCTTGAAAAGACATTGAGCGAACCTTTGGGGTCCTTCAGGCACGCTGGCACTGTCTCACTCAGGGTTTTTGGCTGTGGGAGAAGCACAATGTCATGGAGATGATGATGTGCTGCATCATCCTCCACAACATGATTGTGGAGGAACAATCACCAATTGACCCTTTTTTGACTCCCTCTTCAGCTGAAATCATCCCAAATCATCAAGACCCTCGTTTGACCCATACCTGGGGTAGTTATCTCCAAAAAAACTACAACTTACATAATCGCGCAGCTAATTCCCAGTTGCGCGAGGACCTGAAGATTCACAATTGGTTGCTCCGTGGTGATGAGATGGAATAAATTCCTTGTATTTCTTAATTAACTGTCTCATTTGTTTATTTCTGTGCCATGTAATAAATAAACTATATTACATGAGACAATAAAGAGCTGAGAAATTCTGAGTGAAAAATCAAAAGGAATTATCATTGGGCCCTTGATCACCATTTCTTTTTAATTTCATCCTTCATAATCTTGAGGACCTCTTTGGTATCCTCGTTGTCAATATCATCATTGTCACGGAGCATCTTGAAGTCGTTCATCTGGGTCTCTCTGCGACGATGCTCCATCTCTATTTCTAGCTTTGCTTGTTCTAATACAAGTTTTTTTTCTTCAATCTTGATCTTGTCCTTGATTATTTCGTTCTTAGCCAATAGTATTTTGTTCCCTTGATTAAGAGCACCAAGTCGTTTGTGAGAGATTCCAGCGAATTTGTTTGCTTGCAAGAGGAATTCATCATTATTGAGGCCATCGATTCGACGTTTTTTGGCCGCCTTGCCGCCAATTGGACAAGAGATTGAAGAAGGTGAACGGCTGCTTATACCAGTCATACCCGAGTCATCTGGCACCGAATCCATATGATCGATCGAGTCGGAGATTGGAGCAGGTAAGGGCTGGTCCACTCGGGGGTCTGCTCGCCACTTTGGAGCATATCAAAGCTTTTGCCATGCCAGGATAGCATTGAAAGAAGTACCTTTACTCCTCTCCTGATAGATCTTCTTGGCTTCTTCAAGCCAATCTTCAGGGCTGGACCCACTTGGTGGGTTCCGCTTGATGGCATTATAGATGGCGGAGAATTTCAGTGTAGCTGTGTTCATTGCGGTCCATCTAGCAGGGTTGGATCAGTAAATATAACATGATTTATAAGTAGAGATGATTTCTTACCGTGTTTTTATTTGAGAATGATCACAATAATGAGCCTTAGAGTGGGTGTTGAAGTCCATCTCAACCTTTTGGTAGAAGGTCTCGCCCGACTGATTTGCAGCAAATTCTGGCTGTTCACTGACATTGATCCAAGAAATGGCCAGCTGTTCTTCCTTGCAGGGGATCCAGTTTGGTCCTCTTTTTTTTTTGTTGAGTACCATCGGGATTGATATCTTGGTCATCTGGGGTGGGGGGAGTCTCCATTGATTGTGCTTGAGGTTTGGTGTGAGCAGTCGGTAGGCTTGTACTTGCAGAGGCTCTGTACTGGATTGTAAATTTAGAGAGCTGGTCTGAAAGACTTAAAGATTGGTTTGTTACAGAGCCTTAAAGAGGGCATGAGGGTGAGAATATGCTTACATACTCTGTAAATCTGCCTTACCGAGCGGGTTTACAGACACGAGGGTGGATGCTCTAAGCTACAAAGGCGCTCACCTTCTCCTGTAAGTAAGGAGGACTGGCCTTTATTATATACTATCTTATATTTAAAATTCCTCAACCAAATCCCCCCCAATTAATTAAATACATTTAATTGATTGGAAGAACCGTGTATAAAATCTGGTTAACCCTTCTGAGTTATTACTCAATCAACAGAAGTTTTGGCAGCAGGGTAATAACCTGTTATATTGCTGTACTTAGTGTTTTTATAACACTTGAGTATTTGTTATTATTGTTATTTGTTTTATTACACTATTTAAGTGTAAGTTATTTTTTTAGTCCTTACTGTACACGCCAAAACAAGTGGATTAGAGTACAGAAAGCTGACAATGCTGGAGTTCATGTTTAAGGATCCCATATAGATTATTCACCAAGTCAAGACTGTAAATTCTAGATCAAAGAAAGATGCTTTGAAGAGAACTTCTGAAACCAGTGTTTTATATCACTAGCTAGCTCAGTAAAGGAGATGATCAAGATAAGTCATGTTGGTCTCTACTGAGATAGAAATTGAGCCAGGAATCTCAGGATTAGGTAACCTAGTGATCATGTAAGCTTTTGTGTGTGAAAATTTTGTTTGGGGTTTCACCTTATGGTTTGGGGGTTTGGCACACCCTGAATCAGAGCTGATAGTCCTGTCAGGCCCAGGCACAAAAGACCAGGAATGATGCTGATGGGCCTGGCCAGAGGCCCTTCATTATTGGAAATTCTTAAATCCAGGGCTAACCTTAGTATTTTGGGTGTTGGGTTATATTTTGGTTCAAGAGAAATCAGATGTAGGGCTTCAGAAGGTCCATCAATTGGTATAAGCCAAGGAATGTCCAAGTAAAAGACAAATACCTTAAGCATAATAAATTGTATACCAAAAAATGTTGTGACTATTATTTATCAAATTTGTTACTAAAATAATTATTACATTTCATAAATTAAAACTGGAATGTAAGATGGGCCTCAATCAGAAAAAATAAGAGAATGAAAAGACTTTACAAATCACTGAAAACCTGTACAAATAGCAATTCTATAAATGAAATTATATTTTCTATTAAGATTAACTCCTTCCTTTTGGCATTCACACCACCAATAATGGTTATTGTGTTTTTTTCCCCAATAAATCCAGAAATTAATTGATTGTACCCTTTCTTCCACCCCTATCTATATTCCCCAGCTTCATCATATTTACACCCAGTGTTACACCCAAACTACTAGTGTCTTTCTTGATACATGAGTCTTAAAGAATCTTTCTTTTCTTCTCAACATAGATTCTTTCCAGCTATCTAGACCTAATTTTCAACCAATTTCAGCTCCCAATCTTACAACTATAAATTTCCCATTGCTCCATCAATGGCCTACATTCATTCTTTTCAATTGGGTGCTGTGGCCCTTTGTAGCCACTAACTATTCCTAGGACCTAAACCATCCCTACTTGCAGGACCCAGTTTTCAAAGTAATGAACTACCCATATCCTGGTAAAGAAAACATTTGGAGGGAAATAAACCACCCCTGGTTCCAGGCCCCTCCCAAAGGTATCAGGTATTGAGGGGATGATATTTTTTGGAATCAGAGAGCACAATAGGCCATAATTTTATTTTTTAGTGCTGATTGATTTTGACATTGCGCACTAGTGGTGTACACTAGTATTATACATGCAATGATGTTTTGAAAACTAAATAAGAATATTTAAACACCTTATATAAATTCAACAATAGGGGGTATCAAATATGACAAAATACACCATTAAAACCAGTAGATTAGGTTTTTCAACAAAATTTCTCTTCTGAGATTTCTGAACCATTTTATATTGATATCCATGGTTTTTAAAAATGGTGTATTTTCAAAACCAGTCAATTAGATAATGGTGGATTTGGTCATATTTGATACCTCCTATTCAATACTGATCATCATTTCTTAATACTGGTACTGCGTGTTATATTAAGCTAAGTATTAAACTGGGTCCATTCCCTTAACCCTATAACCTTGCCATAAAAGAATTGTAAGTCCAAGCATGTGTAAAAACCCAATATGTAGGGGACAAAATGAAGGATAACTAAGTTCACTAACTTAACAAGGGGAAAAGACTGATTTCAATCTTCAGTTGACTGTCACACACAGCACTAGGATTCAGCAATTATGATCTGTATTTAATATATAATTTGTTTTGAAAAATATAAACAATCAATTTTTTTGATGGATTTTGAAAAGTCTTGGTGCCAATCAGTCCAAGAATTTGTAAAAACCAAATATGTAAATTTATAAGAATTTGATGTAGACTGAATGGAAATTCTGAATCATTTCCATTGTGGTTCTAGCTGACTTGGCAAAGGTGTAGCTCTCCATCAGTTGTAGGTATTATGAAATTAGTACTACATTGAAGCTGAGATTTTGCAATCTTCACTGCTGCCCACTTCATCTTCTCAAAATGAGTTTGCACTGTGTAATATCATCTTTTTTTGAAAGTTTTGTGCAAAAGTCACAAAATTCTCAAATTTCCCATGCCTATGAACACCAATAATTCACAATAATTGATAAGCAATTTGTTAAATTGGGGTAATGTGTGACCTTACTCCCATTGGGAGGCTTATTTAAGTCAGGGTAAACATCATCAAGTTTTTAGAATTGTTGGAGGAGGAATTGGAGGGTGAATGCTAAACAGAAATTTTGAAAGAGGAGCTTGGGTTTATTTTTCTGCTTTCAAATGGGACTTGAAAGAACATTCTCTGACTCAATAGTTAATTCCAAGTGAGCAAGAGAAAATACTTCAACTACTTGTGTTGAAAGCTCATTGGTACTAAATCTGTAAACCCTTTCATTCACTAGCGGCCCGCGCGAGGGGGGCTTGATCATTCTCTCTCATCTCTCGGTATTACTCTGCGGTCCAATATCCAATCTCTCTAATCCTTTCCCCTATCTTTCCTCTCTCCTATCTTTTTAATCAATCCTACATCCTTCCATCACCCTATCTTCCATCCATCTTTCCTTTCATCCTCACCATCTTCCAACATCTTCCAAATTACCTCTTCTCACACATCTTCCAAATTACCTCTTCTCGCTTCCATTCTCTCCCCTTCTTAAAATCCTTAATCTTCTTCGCTTCCACCTTTCTATCCCCTTCTGAAAATCAAATCCTTAAATAGACTCTCTCTCTACATCTTTCTTTCTTTCCCCTTCCTAAATCAACTCTCTCTCAAGATTGATCTCGACGAATACAAATCAGGCGTAAATCTTTGATTATCATTATTCTGACGCTCTGACGCATTCAGCTCCTCTCATCAAAATCAAATATCTTCATTGTTGTTGTTAGTATAATTAACCTCTTCCTTTTTTTATGCTGTGCTTGATGATGTTGTTTACTTAATTAATTTACTCTCTATTTCTCTCAGTTATCATAAAAAAGAACTTCTTCTTATCTAACCAATCATAACAGTATTTTTACTAACTCTTATAGTCCAAGTGGTACGACATCTCTCTTCTTTCTCATTATCTTTCTTTTCTTATCATCTCTAATTATTTGTGTGTTTTAGTCTGGTTTTGGTTTACAGTAATACAGCCATTTTTACATTACGATTAACAGTTGAATTCACTACCACCCAAAACCAGACGCTCAACTCTCAAAATGGACAATATCAACAGTACTGTTATGAAGGCCACTATCAAATCGATTCCTATCCTAACTGAAGAAAACTATTCTAGCTGGAAAACTTGTATCACCAGCCTCTTCAAGTTAGGAAAAATCAAGGATGAGATTTATAACGGTTCACCTCCTTTAGACAAAGAAGACAAGACTTTACTCGGCGCAATTATTCTCTCTAAGATTTCTGCGGGCACACACATCAACGTGGTTACCTCTACGAACTCAGAGAGCGCACAACTTCTCTGGCAGGCTATTACCAACAGGTTTGCGTCGTCGGAACCATCAAACAGAGCCCGTGTATACAACTCGTTTCTTAGCATCACGTACAAAGCAAACCAAATTGATAAATTTATTACAGAAGTTCGCAGTTGCCTCAATAAAATGGAAGACGTCGGTATTATCTTTCCGGCAGACCTCATTACATATGATCTCTTGAGACGACTCCCAGCAAGTTTGGACAATATCAAACAATCAATTACTCACTCTAAAAACGGGATCAATATCACGCCTGAATCCCTACTCAATCACTTAGAGATCCATCACAACAATCTCAAGCTCTCTAATCAATCTAAACCGGAATCAAGCACGGTTTCTATGCTATCTCGAGAAGGCACATTCTGTTCTCACGGGAAACAAAATCCACGAGCTACACACCCTGAAGATCGCTGCTGGATGATTCATCCAGAACTCCGTCCACCTCCGCAACCGTATCACGGAAAAAGAACCCAACCACAAGACGTCAGCTTATCTACTTTTTCTAATCATCTTTCCAACGTCTTTGTTTTGGATTCCGGATCCTCGTCGCATATGGTGGCTGACAAAAACTTATTCACATTTCTAGACAAATTCAAAGGCGGAATGATCAATACTAGCTGCGGCGATAACACACTGAGCATTGATGGAAAAGGCACTGTTTCTCTAAATCACAAGGGAAAAACAGTTGTTTTTCACAATGTGTTATTTGTCCCAAAAATCAATGCAAACCTTCTATCTCTTCAACAGCTGTTATTACAAAAATTTGATATTGAATTTGAAATGAATAAGTTTTCCGTTTCCAAAAATGGTCATCAACATCTTGAAGGAAATTATCAGAACAATCTCCCTGTTCTAGACTTGCAACCAAGTGTTCAACATTCGAATTTGTCGGAGTCTGAACGAAAACATAAGTCCCTCGGTCACATTAGCTACGGCCAAATTAGACACAAGTTGGGTATTCCAGTTAAGGCCAAAGTCAAATGTACCTCATGCGTACTGGCAAAAATCACCAAAGCCTCGTATGCGCATCGATTGTCTAGGGCGTCAAAACCCTTTGAAGAGCTCCATCTTGATTTGATAGGACCAATCAACCCGGCTTCATTCAAAAAGCATCAATACATTCTGACTATCGTAGACTCAGCTACTCGGTACGTATCAGCTATACCTATTAGGGCAAAATCAGATGTATTTGAATTCCTCTCTCGACTGATAGAACTGGAGGCAAAACGATTCGGTTATTACCCTAGCATCATTCACTCTGATCAAGGCACCGAGTTTACCAATTCAGAGTTGGAAAGTTTCTGCAAAGAAAAAGTCATACGATTGAGATTCTCGGATCCACATACACCGCAACAAAACGGGTTGGCCGAGCGATTCAACAGGACAATACTGGAATCTCTGAGGACCGTGATCTTAGACTCCAACTTCCCTAGAAACCTTCGGAGCGAAATTCTTGCCGCCTGTGTACTCACTATCAATCAAGTACCGGTGCATCGAAGTAAGAAGTCCCCGTATGAACTTTCTAAATCTAACCAACTGCATATAAGTTTTTTCCACCCAATTGGGAACCCCGTGGTGGTCTACTCTCACAAAAGAAAGGGAAAGCTCGAACCACGAGGTATCTCTGGCAAGCTTATCGGATTCGATGCAGAGCTCAAATCATACAGAACTTTCACAGAGGACGGAGAGATCATCAGTTCGAAGAATATTGTTTTCATGGAGTTTCCTCACACCGGGACTTCAAAGGAAGATTGGGACAACTTACCAACCGAAGACAAAGAAATTACAATTGAATCACCTCCTAATGGGGAAAAAGAACCTGTGGAAATAAAAGAGGAGGAAACTTCAGAAAGAAACACAGATTTGACCAAAGGTGTGATAGAGATTGAAGGTTCAGAAGTTGACGAATCAGGATCAGAGCAAGACGAAATTGACGCATCTGAACATTTAATTCCGGCGCCGATTGCGTCGTCAGTTTGGGTTCTGCGAGATTGCACTCTTCAAGTTAGACCACAAAAATACTCACATTTAACTGTTGATCCAAAAAGTTTCAGCAAAGCAATAAGTGGAGAAAAGTCGGAGGAATGGAAAAAAACCGTCCAGGAGGAGTTGAACAATATTGAAAAACATGAAGTTTGGTCAGATTGCGACTCAATTCCTCCAAAAGCACTCCAACACACCTGGGTCTTCAAAACAAAACCGGCCTCCAACTCATCCGCAGAAAGGCAAAAGGCCAGACTGTGCATACAAGGCTTCATGCAAACGGCCGGCAAAGATTTCTTTGAAACATTCGCGCCGACCGGAAAATTCCCATTGTTGTTAACGCTACTGGTTCTCGCCATCGACTTGAACATGACAATCAAACAGTTTGATGTAAAAAGTGCATTTCTGTTTGCAACACTGGATGAAGAAATCTACATCAACACGCCCGAAGGATCGCAGAGAACAGCACCATTTCTGAAACTCCACAAATCACTGTACGGGTTGAAGCAATTGCCTCTGAACTGGTATAAGACGCTTACGGCCTGGTTTGTAGAAGTAGATTATCTACCGCCGGTCTCTGACACATGCTTGTTCATTCACAAAAACAAAGATTCCTTTATTTTTTTCACATGGACTATTTGATTGTAGTAGGTCGGGTTGAGGAGTTTGAAAATAACTTTCTAGAAAGATTCCCAAATTCGTCCGCTCACTCGCCCGACACACTTTTGGGAATGAATCTTGCAATAGAAAAGGATTGTGTACTATTGTCGCAAGAGGCGTTGATCAATAAGGGGCTCAAACTTCTTCAACTGGAAAGGATGACGCCCGTGAACACTCCTTTGACACCAGCGGTGCAACTTCATTCAGCAACAGAAGACGACCATCAGGAATTCCTCAAATTGAAGATCAATTACCGGTCCTTCACGGGAATACTGAACTACTTGGCCTGTCGGACGCGACCAGATTTGGCCGCAGCGGTTTCTATACTATCCAGGTTCAACCACAAACCGGGGATGACGCACTGGAATCAAGTAGTCCACTGTTGGCGATATCTTAAAGGAACCAAACATTTTAAATTCTGTCTCAAACCCAATCCAGAAGAATCTTCAGCTCACATCAACTTCTACACGGACGCAACCTGGGCTGATGATCAAGAAACTAGAATCTCTCAAAGTGGATCTCTAGCGTTCTGGAAATCGTGTCTGATCCTTTGGAATAGCAAAAAACAGAAAAACATAACTATGTCTTCAACTGAAGCAGAAATGAACGCGCTGTCAGACGGGGAACAGGAGTCGCAATGGCTTGTGTTTCTATTAGAAGAGTTATGGAAAAATCAGCTAAAGCCAATGCACTTTCACATCAACAACAAAGGCTTGTTGGAAAAATTAAAAAACTTTGGATTGAACTCGAAAAAAAAACATCTTGACATCAAAGTGAAAAATCTCCAAACAAAATACAAGAACAACGACATCGACGTAAAGCTGGTAACTTCAGAAAATATGATAGCCGATGCACTGACAAAAGCGGCCCCACATCAATCCGTCAGCAAGCTCCAAAAACATTGCTTCCTTAGCCAACCGTCATCAAGCAAGGAAGGGTGTTGAAAACTCATCGGTACTAAATCTGTAAACCCTTTCATTCACTAGCGGCCCGCGCGAGGGGGGATTGATCATTCTCTCTCATCTCTTGGTATTACTCTGCGGTCCAATCTCCAATCTCTCTAATCCTTTCCCCTATCTTTACTCTCTCCTATCTTTTTAATCAATCCTACATCCTTCCATCACCCTATCTTCCATCCATCTTTCCTTTCATCCTCACCATCTTCCAACATCTTCCAAATTACCTCTTCTCACACATCTTCCAAATTACCTCTTCTCGCTTCCATTCTCTCCCCTTCTTAAAATCCTTAATCTTCTTCGCTTCCACCTTTCTATCCCCTTCTGAAAATCAAATCCTTAAATCGACTCTCTCTCTACATCTTTCTTTCTTTCCCCTTCCTAAATCAACTCTCTCTCAAGATTGATATCGACAAATACGAATCAGGCGTAAATCTTTGATTATCATTATTCTGACGCTCTGACGCATTCAGCTCCTCTCATCAAAATCAAATATCTTCATCGTTGTTGTTAGTATAATTAACCTCTTCCTTTTTTTATGCTGTGCTTGATGATGTTGTTTACTTAATTTATTTACTCTCTATTTCTCTCAGTTATCATAAAAAAGAACTTCTTCTTATCTAACCAATCATAACAGTATTTTTACTAACTCTTATAGTCCAAGTGGTACGACATCTCTCTTCTTTCTCATTATCTTTCTTTTCTTATCATCTCTAATTATTTGTGTGTTTTAGTCTGGTTTTGGTTTACAGTAATACAGCCATTTTTACATTAACTTGCATCTGTTGCACTTGTGACAGAAAAGTTATTCTTCTGTGACATTAAAATTGAAACAGGCCAAGATCATTTTCAACTTTGAACTACACTTTCAAGAAGGACTTCCAATTCTTGTGAGTACTGGCTTCTAAACGTTTCAGTACAACATGAATTACACTCTTTCCAATCCCTTCTGTCTCTTACACTGCCAGCATAATTGCCTAGGATGAAGTCATCCCAGTTAAACTGGGATGCACTCAACCAATTTAAACTTGGTTGAAATCAACTGATGAAATATAAATCCAAGGGACCCCCCTTGGTTTTATATTTCATTAGTTGAGGTCAACCTACTTTAAATTGGTTTTTTGCATCCTAGTTTAACTGGGATGAACTCAACCTAGGCAATTATGCTGGCAGTGTTAACTTTCTAATGTCTATCTTACCTTTCTTTTAATTTCGTTAGTCCTATTACTTCTATTTGCATTTTAGATAAGCTGACATCAAGTGTTTGATCTCAATTTCCTACAGGTAACCCACTCCAATATCAATTGACCCTATTTGTTGACCCATCAAAACTTGGAGGTTCAACCTGACCTTGATTATGTAGCCTCGGAATGCGCGTCCAACCACCAGGAAAAATTAATGATCACTTGATGGCAAGTGACATTTGGTCAACTTCACTCATCTATCCTCCATCTATCCACTGCTACTCCTTGAATTACTTTAAAACAAAATTGGATATTCATTTTTCTACCTTGCACAATCAGAGGCTGTGCCTGCTCATAAAAGCTCTTTCTGCCTTCTGTGCATATAAGTGTTGGGTAGCTGCTCAGCGCTTCTCAGCTTTGATTAAAATAGGTACATAGCTCAGTGGAAACTTCATTCCCACCCTCATTGATGTGCCTTCCTTCTGCCCAACAGTCATGTCTGAGCTGCGCCAGATTGAACACTGAACTGCACCAAACTGAACACTGAGCTTAATTAGGCTTAATACTGAGCTACCAGAGTGAAAACTGAGCTTTCCCAGGGGGAATATTGAGCTATGCTGGAGTGAAAACTTATAAGCTGTGCCAGACTGAACACTCATCTGTGCCAGAGTTTGCTCATATTTTTTCTTTAGTGACTCCTCAGCTCAGCCAGGGAAAACTGATGAGCAACAGAAAAAAATGAAACCAGTGAAAACTGAGCAGAATCAGTGAAAACTGAGCAGAATCAGTGAAAACTGAGCAGAATCAGTGAAACTGAGCAAAATCAGTGAAACTGAGCAAAATCAGTGAACCTGATGAGAATCAGTGAAACTGAGCAGAATCAGTGAAACTGAGCAGAATCAGTGAAACTGAGCAAAATCAGTGAAAAATGAGCAGAATTAGTGAAACTGAGCAGAATCAGTGAAAAATGAGTGGAATCAGTAAAAAAAGAGCAGAATCAGTAAAAATGAGCAGAATCAGTTAAAACTGAGCAGGATGTGGAAAATGCAGAGAATCAGTCAAAACTGAGCAGAATCAGTGGAAACTGAGAAGAATCATTTGAAACCAATCAGAATCAGCAGAAACTGAGCACAATCAGTGCAACCTAAGTAGAATCAGTGGGAACTGAGCAGAATCAGTTTAAACTGAGCTGTGTTGAGATTTCAGTTGAACTGGATCAATGTTGAAGTATCCACACTGGAGAATTGCCAGTACTTCAATTCTACCTCTTCTTAGTCTGCTCAGGACGAACTCCATCTCGAACTCTCCACTTTCTTCAACATCCTCGATTCCTCAAGATCTCCATCTTCAAATTCACAATCAACCGTCGTCGCTCAAGATCTCAATCTTCAACGACAAAATCACTGGTAGAATCTGTAAAGTTCAACTCACTTTTGACGACAACTGAAACATAACACTCACTCCTTCCGTCTGATTCCTTCTTACACTTAAAGCTGATTCTCCAACTTCAAGATATTATCTTGCTTCCTAGTATTATCTCCCATCACAACTGTTTATTGTTTGTCATTGTCTCTCTTTTTTCTCTCCTTTCCTCTCCAGTCTCCTTCTCTCTCTAACTATGCTTGTCAATGAATTAACCACCCTTTTATCTTCACCCACTATCTCAGGTTGTTTTACTTCTCGTCTTCTTCTTTTTAAGTCCTCCACTCTACATCCTCCTTGTTCCATTTGCTTTTGGTAAATTTCTCTCTTCTAAAAAAATCATCTCTTCTTCTCTTTATCTCTTCATGTCATTGACCTTATTTTTCTATTTTTAGTCTGGTTTCTGTTTGCAATCATAACCTCAAAAGTTGTTCACGATTAACAGTCGAAATCCGCTTTAACCAACGACGCTAAATACAATCAAACAGAACCAGACAACTGCATCTCGTCGCAATGGAAAATATCAACCCTACTATTCTCAAGACGACGATGGAGGCAATTCCCACATTGAACGAAGAAAACTTTTCAAGCTGGCGTACTCGCATTACCGCACTCTTCAAACTTGGAGGATTAAAAGACCAAATGATCCAAGGTGCTCCTGCTCTCGAGGACGACGACAACACTATCCTCTGCGCTATCATCCTCGCTAAGGTTTCCTCGACTACCCACAACAACGTCGTGACCTCAGCAAACGAGGACAACGCGCAACTGCTCTGGAAGGCGATTCTCAAGCGGTTTGTCTCTAAGGAACCGGCTAATCGTGCAAGAGTATACAATCAATTTGCGAGCATCACATTCGACGTCAGCAACATCGAAAAGTTCATCACCGATGTAAGAAGCTCCGTGACCAAAATGGAGGACGTCGGTATCAATCTTCCTGAAGACATCTTAACTTACGAGTTGTTGAGAAGGCTTCCAAACAGCCTTGATACCATCAAGCAAAACATTACCCACTCAAAAAACAGCGAGGACATAAGTCCTGAAGTTTTATTAAACCATCTCGAGATCCATATGAATGAAGCGAAACTGACGAGCACCTCAAGAAGCGAGTCGATTGGTACAACTATGATGACTACTTAAGACAAGAGATGCCGACCAGGATATCATAATCCTGAAGCTCCACACTCTTGCGACCGCTGCTGGTCCTTACATCCAGAAAAGAAGGAGGCTCATTTCAAGAGAATGCAAGAATTCAACGTCAGCTGTTTCTCCACTTTCTCTTGTTATTGACCCCATCTTTTCGTCCTGGACTCTGGATCAACATCCCACATGGTATCTGATAAGAGTCTATTTGTGAATCTAGACGAAGCCGAACAAGGAATGATTAATACAAGTTGCGGCGATAACACTCTAAAAATAAAAGGAAAGGGAACTATTTCCTTAAAATTTCAAGATAAAACTTTCAAACTTCACAATGTTCTTTACGTACCAAATATCAAAATCAACTTGTTATCTCTTCGCCATCTCCTGCTTGAGCAATACAATGTAATCTTCTCTGTCAATCACTTTTCCATCAAGAAAAACGGTGAACCATTTCTTGAAGGACACTATAGTCAGAATTTGCCAGTACTGAAGCTCAAATCAAATAAACAATTTACTCATCTGAGCTCAGCCAAACTGCTTCACAAGTCCTTGGGTCATGTTAGTTACAGCCAAATCAGGAACAAACTCGGAATACCTGTCTCTGCTCCTGAAATCTGCAAATCATGCGCTCTTGTAAAAATCACGAAGGCATCATTCAAGACGAGATCCTCTCGAGTCTCGAAACCTTTTGAAGAAATCCATCTGGATCTCATCGGACCTATTAGTCCTATGTCCCATCGAAAACACAAATACATTCTCACCATGGTCGACGCCTTCTCTCGATTTTGTGCCGCAATTCCTTTGGTAGGAAAGGATAATACCTTCTCTGCTCTTACTTTTGCTCTAGACGTGGAAGCTAAGCATTGGGATACTACCCCTCTGTCCTACACTCGGATCGCGGAACCGAGTTTACCAACGCTCAGCTCACAGATTATTGTCAAAATCATGTCATTCGGCAAAGATTCTCAGACGCCTACACCCCCCAGCAAAATGGACTGGCCGAAAGATTTAATCGGACTATCCTTGAATCTCTGAAAACGATCATCGTCGACTCAGGCCTTAGACAAAATTTGTGGAATGAAATACTCAGCGCAACGACATTGTCATTGAATCAAATCCCCACCCATCGTAGCAAGAAATCTCCACACGAACTCTTCAAGGATGAGAAGGTTCTTCTGAGCTATTTTCGTCCCGTCGGTAATCCTGTGATTGTGCTTTCAAACGAAAAGAGATCCAAGCTTGAACCTCAGGGACAGATGGGAAGGCTTATCGGATTCAATCTGGAGCTGAAATCCTATCGCATTCTAACCGACGATGGTCTTATAGTGAACTCCAAAAGTATTCACTTTCTTGAATATGATTCATGTAAATCTTCTGACATAAATCATAACAGCGTCTTGATTGAAGAGGACGAACCAACTATTGCAAAAAAATATTCCATTGAGACGATTCCTGACACTCCTGATGTCAAAATCGAGGAAGACGAATCAATAGAGGACCAAAATTCTACGGAGGATGAAAATGAATCCGGTGACAACGACGACTTTGCTGTGGATGATCTGATCCCTGTAGAAGATCCACCTCCTGCCAGAGTCCTTCGTGATTGAACTCTTCAAATTAAACCGGCTAAATACTCTCATCTTACTACCGACCCAAAGACCTTCAAGAAAGCCCTAGCTAGTGACGAATCTACCAAATGGTTGGAGGCAATTGATACGGAATTAAATAACATCGAGCAGCATGAAGTTTGGGAGGATCAAAACGAAACCCCAAAGAAACCTCTCTATTCAACGTGGGTATTCAAGACTAAGCCGGCTACTTCCTCAAGCCCAGAAAAACGGAAAGCCCGGTTGTGCATTCAAGGTTTTCTCCAAACGTTTGGGGAGGATTTCTTTGAAACCTACGCTCCCACCGGAAAATTTCCCTCCTTACTCACGCTCCTCGTGCTGGCTATCGACTTGAAACTGCCCATTCGGCAGTTTGACGTCAAGTCTGCTTTTCTGTTTGCTCCTCTAGATGAGGAGATTTGTATCAAGACGCCGGACGGATCAAATCGATCATCCCCTTATCTCAAACTCAAGAAGTCTCTTTATGGACTCAAACAGGCACCAAAAAACTGGTATAACACCTTAACTACTTGGTTTGAAGAGATCGGTTATTCCCCATCGATCTCCGATCCCTGCTTATTTATCCATGAGAAGAAAAATTCCTTCATTTTCTTCCATGTAGACGATCTCATTGTTGTGGGTCAAATTGACATCTTCGAGGATCTTTTCCTCAAACGTTTCCCGAATTCGACCGCTCACGAACCAGACACATTACTGGGAATGAACTTGAAACTATCACCTGACTCAATTGAACTTTCCCAGCCAGCTCTCATAGAAAAGGGACTAAACTTACTCGATCTTTCTGACTGCCGTTCCGTAAAAACACCCTTGTCCCCTGCTGTGCAACTCCATACGGCCTCAGATGAGGACCATCAAGCATTTCTCAAATTGAAGATCAACTACAGATTGTTTACGGGCATGCTCAATTATCTTGCATGCCGAACCAGACCTGACCTGGCCTCAGCAGTCTCCATTCTCTCCAGGTTCAATCAGAGACCCGGTCTCTCCCATTGGAAAGAGGTTCTTCATTGTTGGAAGTACCTACAAGGAACTAAGGGCTTTACTCTACTGTTGAGACCATCATCAGATCATCTGGCTGACCGTATCAAATTCTTCACCGACGCAACATGGGGAGAAGATCAAGAAACGCGCATATCGCAGAGCGGCTCTCTCGCTTTTTGGAAATCGTGTCCAATATTATGGAACAGTAAGAAGCAAAGAAATATCACTCTATCCTCGACAGAATCCAAGCTGAATGCCTTATCCGATGGCGAGCAAGAAAGCCAGTGGCTTAAGTTCCTCATTGAGGAGCTTTGGAAGACAAGCCTTCCGTCAACATTGTTTCATATTGATAATAAAGGCCTAATGGAAAAGCTGAAGAATTTCGGTTCCAACTCAAAAACCAAACACATCGACATCAAGGCGAAGTCTCTCAGGAAGAAATATAACTCCAAAGAAATTGAAGTCAAACTCGTGCCAACTGCAGAGATGTTAGCCGATTCTCTCACGAAAGCTGGACCTCATTCTTCATTACAACAGCTTCAGTCCGCATGCTTCAACGGTTCTTCATCGTCAAGCAAGGAGGGCTGTTGAGATTTCAGTCAAACTGGATCAATGTTGAAGTATCCACACTGGAGAATTGCCAGTACTTCAATTCTACCTCTTCTTAGTCTGCTCAGGACAAACTCCATCTCGAACTCTCCACTTTCTTCAACATCCTCGATTCCTCAAGATCTCCATCTTCAAATTCACAATCAACCGTCGTCGCTCAAGATCTCAATCTTCAACGACAAAATCACTGGTAGAATCTGTAAAGTTCAACTCACTTTTGACGACAACTGAAACATAACACTCACTCCTTCCGTCTGATTCCTTCTTACACTTAAAGCTGATTCTCCAACTTCAAGATATTATCTTGCTTCCTAGTATTATCTCCCATCACAACTGTTTATTGTTTGTCATTGTCTCTCTTTTTTCTCTCCTTTCCTCTCCAGTCTCCTTCTCTCTCTAACTATGCTTGTCAATGAATTAACCACCCTTTTATCTTCACCCACTATCTCAGGTTGTTTTACTTCTCGTCTTCTTCTTTTTAAGTCCTCCACTCTACATCCTCCTTGTTCCATTTGCTTTTGGTAAATTTCTCTCTTCTAAAAAAATCATCTCTTCTTCTCTTTATCTCTTCATGTCATTGACCTTATTTTTCTATTTTTAGTCTGGTTTCTGTTTGCAATCATAACCTCAAAAGTTGTTCAAGCTGAATCAGTGAAGTGTCATCTTAGCCAGTAGAATAGGAGCTGTTGAATTAAACCACCAGTGAGAATCAAATATACAGGAAGAGTAGGATTGGAGCAGCTTTGGAGCTGCAACCAAAGTTGCAGAATGTCACTTGTCATCAAGTGATTATTGTTTTTTCCTGGTGAACCTGGCCTTGATTATGTAGCCTCGTAATACGCGTCCGTAACAATAACATGGCACAAGACAGCATTGCTATAAAACATATTTAGCTCCGGCCCTTTCCGAGGGCGTTTGATCTACAATCCATTGGTGTAACTTATCAACACCAATACATAATAGAATTGTAGAGGAAGAGATCAACGTAAAAAGGGTGGTCTGAAACACTTTACAGAGAACGGAGGCTAGGTGAAAAGAGGTACATATTTATTTCAATGCATAAAAGCTATCCGATCGGGAAGGCCATCGGTTGCATTTAGCCCAAAATCACCAAAATCATCTCTGGGTTAGATTCGATTCCTGAAACTCGTGAGGATTTCGTCCCGCATGCCGATACAGGAGTTTATGCAACGTTTCCAGCTGAAGGTGATTGTCGGCAAATGGCTCTGTGCCGCGCCTGAAGTCGGAATAGATATGTAATTAATATGTATTTAGATGCATATGTCAAATGCGGGGTGCGGCGTAGTACATATACGTATGCAGATACATACATGCAAGCGGGGGAAACAGCTGAGGCGGTGGCGGAGACCGACACTTGGGGTCATTCAAATTCCCAGTCGGAGTTGCCAAGGAGTTTTTCGCATCAACCTAGCCCTGACAGCCAGAGACAGGACGGTCAAGAGTCCAGCAAACAAAACCGTTACCAAGCTCAGTATTGGAAGAAAGATTGGTGAGTGCTGAGATCAATACATGGACGGATCAATCAATATCGTACCTAAATGATTTCTTATCTTGTAGGTCGGATAAAACCGAGAAGATGGCAGACGATTGGCCTTTCCTACATCTCAACATCATCTCACCTTCCATCGACCGCATCGGGGCCAATGACGAACAGGAACTATCACTCCTACCGTTCGATTCATCCCATCTCGAAGCCTGGACCAATATCAACTTCCAATTCGACGAGTCGCCCGTCACCCTATTCGATAACACCAACCAATCAACCAACAACTTCAACCTCAATTCCATTTCAAACTCATCGACGATTGACACAAGAATATCATCATCATCCTCACAATCGAATTCCGAGAAGAGCCCCAACAACAATCAGGCTATCTCTAACCCATTTCGCCCCTCTACCAAGCTCCCATTTCAGCTACCAAACGAACATAGTATTCCACCGTTCTTGGACAATTCGAACCTTCTGAGTAATGCTCATGAGCTTACATACCTCCCCCAACCGTCAGACCAACCTAGCATTTCAACATCGGACCAGTCGATCGATAATCTGAGCTCAAACTATAATCAGACCATCATGGAGTCTACTTCTGTTGACACCCATAGTGAAAACCCAGCTGTGTCCTCAAATGCTCCTAGCTCTGTCACCTATGAGACACCTCAAAAACAAGACACTTCTTCCCCTGCCAACAACAATGACAGCAACGGCAGCATCAACAACCACCAGGTTGCCCACGATGATGATGACGCTAACCGAGTAGCTTATGACGAGGATAAACGTCGAAGGAACACTTTGGCCTCAGGTTTGGGATTATCTCTTAGCCTTCATTATTTCTCAAGGACTCATTTGTTTTACATTATTCCATTGACGAGAAGAAAATCTTGTACGACTTTCCAGCCCGGTTCAGAATGAAAAAGAAGATGAAAGAGCAGGAAATCGAACGTTCTGCTAGAGAGATGCGGGAGCGAGTCTCTGAACTTGAGAAGCAAGTTGACAGTCTTAAACAAGAAAACAAATGTCAGTCAATGCCTTTCTTTTCACCAGCATTTTCCTTTTTCTTAATTTTATCGACCCATCCACTTCCACACTAATAATCAAAATGCAGTCGCACGGCGCTGATATTTTCTATCTCTCTCTTTAACCTAAAGGGTTAAGAGGCTTGATTGTTGATTCAACCGCCTCCAAATTAGTCTCTGCGCAAGCGCAAGAGGCGGCGGAACTGAGCCAACTTGAGTCAACCTCTGCGAAGCGACCAATGCCGACGCTTAGCCCGGCGAACGACTCGATTAATGTGCCTGCCCATTACCAAAAACGACCGAAGCTGAACTCCTCGTCCACGTCTGCGACCAACAACAGCAAAAGTGGCACCACATTCTAAGTTATCCCATGGTGTAAAAGAAGGAAAACAATCGATATCAATACACAATCACTGCAATATATACCTCCGCTCACAGGTCTGTTGTAGCTGTTTCAAGAACTTCATGATCTTGATTCTATTTCAACCTTGTTTGTATCCGCTTCGACCCTATTCTCCATATGCTTCTTTGCCCTCGACTTTGAAGTCGAGGCTTGATCGACCCCAAGGAAAACCCTCCTCAATCATTTTTCCCCGTCCAACTTCATCCCTTTTATCACCCTCACGTCGGAATTTGGATTTTGATACACGTCAGTAAAGCAACGCAAAAGTGTGGGCATATACTATGCGAACGAGTTCGAAACTTGATCGATAAACAACCGAGTATCCTCATATATCCCCCTTTTCCCTGTGTGAATTGTATACGCCAGCAGTTCATTGATCATTAACAAACCCCCAAATAAACCATGTTTCCAACAACCCGTTTCAACAATTGTATTTTCTCTTATCATCCCTCATACATTACATATATTGTTATATACATACAAGACCCGAATCTTCACGATTTTTGTTATTTGCCTGTTGGTTGGCATCAAGTAAGGATTCTCTTCCATTTGTTTCCTTCTATTGTGTTCTAACAGATACTGAAGGAGGAAATTATGGCGTAAAAAAAGTTTTTTTTTGTCCCTATTTCCCCATAAACTCATCATAGGGCAAATTTGCCTGTGCGGCCTGAGTACTCAGAGATATTATCAATAATTTTGAGTCACTTTTCCACTCAAATGATTCAAATCCATTGTGGAATTGGATGCTTCTCAGGCATATTTCTCCCTCTCCTTTGGATGAAAAAGGCTTAAAATAACCATCCCTCTGCAAGTTGTAAATCAGAGGATAGTCTTGACAAGGTCAGGTTGCTTATATCACCAAACAATTGATAGGTGACCCCCAGGGTACTAAGAGCATCCACCATTGTCTTGCTAACTTTTCTGCAACTGCGGAGAGGTTAGCAAGTGCAATGGTTACCCTACCACAAAACCACGCTCTTGTGACTTGGTAGGGGGCTCTGCAGCTGGCTAACCAACCGTCTGCACCCTTGGGGACTCTCCATGTTGCTCAGTAAGCAGGGCTGTAGGGGGGGGATCAAGGATTTGATTGTGGGAACAGAGGAGCTTGGGTGGATCTTACCTTACCAAGATTGTTAGAGGTCTCTAAATTTAGAGACCTCTAACAAAAATCTTAACAATTCCTCAGTTAATGAGGCCTAAAGAGGCCACAAGGGTGGCGCATGGGGGCTTTGTCTCTGTAAAGTTGGCATACCAAGCCACTTTACAGAGATGGTGGTGGATGCTTTGAGTTCCATGATCCCTCAATCCTGAACTGGTCCCTATTCCTGTGTGAATGCAAGAAAATCTGCCTCAACTGTCACCAGCCAACATGTGGGATACTCCAATCCAGCTCTGTTCTTACTTGAAGGTTACTTTTGATATGAAGTATTTCTGTGGGTACTGTTACTTTTTGTGTTAAAAATGTTGGTTAGTTTGGTCAAAACCTATAGTTTTCTATCAGTGAGTCTTAATCCTGTATCTTCTTTGGGAATCTCCCATCAATAAACAGTCTGACTTCCCCTGCTTTTGGCAAAGCTGCTGGTATATCCATTGGGAAAAGGTAGGCAAACTTTAAAAGTACCATCTTCTCTGCCTGTGGAAAAGTGTCAGATTGTGTCTCTAATTGAAAAAACCTGGAACATTTATGGAGGAGCCTTCACTTATCTCTCACATCAACACTGTATCCAGAATTTATCTCCACCTTTTGCAGAGTTTATCAATGCAGTATCATTTATTTCCATTTTTTGAATGAATCCTCCACCATTGAATTAGTTAAAAATATTCAATAAATCATTTTTAAAGGGCATTAATAAAAAAACCCGGTTTTTCCGCGTTTACACCCGGTTTTACGCAGCAGCGACGTCCAGATTGCTGCGCAGTACACCCGGTTTTCCGCATTTACACCCGGATTTTTTATTCAATTTTTTGCGGGCGGATTTTAATTTTTTTTCAAGATTTTGAAATTGTTTAATATACTTTAAGGGGTTTAGAATCTTATGGTATTTTTCATTTTCCAAAAAAACAAGGTCTTCTATTGTTTTTGGCCAATGCACCCGGTTTTTTACAAAAAAAATCCCCACGGGTTGTTTTTCATGATTTCTAATCATTTTTAATTTGTTTATAACACTTTGAAGGGAGTATAATTTGATGAGACAGACATTTTATTTTTAAACTCATTGGTTGGATTTTCATGACTTTTGGGCCAATCCACCTGGTTTTTTTGAAAAAAATTCCCCACGGCTTGATTTTGAAGATTTCTCAGCTTTTTAAATTTGTTTATATTACTTTAAAGGGAGTAAAATATTATGGGACTAACACTTTTTTTTTGAACTCATTGGTTGGAATTTTATGATTTTTGTTTGAATCCACCCGGTTTTTTCAAAAAAAAATCCCCACGGCTTAATTTTCTCGTTTTCTCAACATTTTAATTTTTTTATAGCATTTTAATTGATTATTAGCACTAATAATCCATTATTGGTACTAATAATCTAGTATTAGTAATAATAATCCATTATTGGTACTAATAATCTAGTATTAGTACTAATAATCCATTATTAGTACTAAATAATGGATATTATTAGTATTAATAACCCATTATTAGTATTAATAACCCATTATTAGTACTAATAATCTATTATTAGTACTAATAATCTATGATTAGTACTAATAATCCATTATTAGTACTAATAATCTATGATTAGGGGGTATCAAATATGACCAAATCCACAATTATCTAATCAACTGGTTTTGAAAATCCACCATTTTTAAAAACCATTGAGATGTATATAAAATGGTTCAGAATTCTCAAAAGTGAAATTTTGTGGAAAAACCTTAAACACTGGTTTTAATTGTGGATTTGGTCATATTTGATACCCCCTATTAGTACTAATAATCCATTATTAGTATTAATAATCTATTATTAGTACTAATAATCTATTATTAGTACTAATAATCTATTATTAGTACTAATAATCTATTATTAGTACTAATAATCTATTATTAGTACTAATAATCTATTATTAGTACTAATAATCTATTATTAGTACTAATAATCTATTATTAGTACTAATAATCCATTATTAGTACTAATAATGTATTAGTACTAATAATCCATTATTAGTACTAATACTAACAATGGATTATTAGTATCAATAAACATCATTAGTACTAATAATCCTTAATAACCCATTATTAGCACTAATAATGGATTATTTGTATTAATAACCCATTATTAGTACTAATTATCCATTATTAGTACTAATAATGGATTAATTCTTAGTACTAGTACTAAGAATCCATTCTTTAGTTTCCCTTCCCCCCCTTTATCAATCAATTAATGATTTTTTGATGAGTATGTTTGGGGAGGTTGTGCGCATCAAATGCCGCCCTCCTTATGAATATTAAATAAAAATTATAGAAAAAAAACCCCGGGTGTGGGCGTGGAAAACCGGGTTTACTGCGCAGCCGCAATTGCGCAGAAAACCGGGTGTAAACGCGGAAAAACCGGGTTTTTTTATTAATGCCCTTTTTAAAATGGTAAGTAAAATCCTAAAAACATCAAAAAAAGACCAAAGTCAGATAAAAATATTCATCTTCATCCATATAAATCAATCAAAAAATGAAAAACCAAAAGAATGTTTCATTGTACTAGAGAGTGAGGCCTCACCAGTACTACCCAGTATCCATTCTTGAGACAACCATGCCATTATTGCAGGAGGGGCTTCTAGTCTACTTTTGCTGGTGAAAGACACTACTCTCAAGTTCTTTGATAAGCTGATTGTTATTGAAACATCCTGATATTCTAGTTCCCGTGATTGATCTGATGATGACATATACTATCAACCATAGACACATTGATGATGATTTTAATCCACAGACAAAGAACAAGTCCCAAAGAACTTCCTCAGATGCAATGGTGGTCCAAACCCCAAAGCAGCACAATAGTCTTTAACAAATTAAAAGTAAACAAAAAGCTTTCCCATTTACTTACTATCAACTTGGACTCTTCAACACCACTCAAGACCAAATATAATGTGATATAAGCAACTGCCTTAGGATATTATGCTGATTCCATGTCAGCTTGCCACTATTTCACAGAAAACCTGAATACTATAAAGCAATATATTGTCAGCTTGCTACTATGACAGAGCAACCTGTCACAAGTTTTCTACAAAAATTATTACAAAACACATAGAATATCAAATAATAGTTAGAATATTATTTGATATTCTGAATCTACACTAAAATTAACCTAGGGTACCTCACTCACAGGTACCCCTAATTCTCACTCCTTCACTATGTAAATTAACTAATAAGAAATAGCAAGTACCTTTCAATAAAAGGCACTTGCATTATTTTACGCTTATATATACATACACATATGCTTAAACCCCATTTCCAGTCACAGAAATGAGGTGTTGTGTAAATTGGGGGAGATAGTGTAAATACACCTTGTTTTACTCAAACCCCGCGTACCGCAGTCCGCAGAACTTGAAGTTCAACCCGCGTGACTGAAAGCCCGCGCCATAGTTGGGATATAAGCCCCCGCGCGAGCATTAAGCCCCTTACAGGCTCTCAGCTTGGCACGCGGACTCCACAGTCACTCAGGTACACCCAAATCAGCAAAAACACGCCCCAGTGACCTCATTACATATGTTACATATGTAGTGAAGATTACTGGGGACTAAATAATTGAATATATTGAATTATATTATTTATTTATACATATAGATAAAATATATTGAGTGAACAAACAGTACAAACAATACTGTGGCTTATTATGAATACAAATAAGCCACTAGTATTAAATCTATAACAAACAGTACTAATGTACTACAGACTGTAAGTCAAATATAAATATATAAATAATAATAAAATACATTAATAAAATCAATTGGTGACGTGTATTCAAAGCAGAGGCTGCTGAAGCGTCACCAAGAAAGCAAAAATGGCCAAAATGTGGTCCAAAGATCCCACAAGTTGGCCAATAATACCTACAGGGTCCCCAGGGGGAACTCAAGACTATTTAAGGAGCTCTTCAACCGCCCAAAGAAGGCTCCTCATGCTTCCCAATACCCACTAACAACCTTACCCACTTCTTATTAGATATATATCTTTATAACACAGTCTGGTAAGCTTCTTAGTAGTTATTCTTTAGCCCTGTCTTCCCCAACAACTTCACAGTGACCACCCAGCTCCACCATCCATCCATCCAAGCGCTTCAAACTGTCCAGTTTTACCCAGAATATCCCCAAGATCCCTCAAGGTCTATTACTAGTAAGTAATAACCCTTTTCTTGAAGATATTCCCCACTTTCCTTTCCTGGGATTAAACCACCCCTGTTCCAACAGGCCCCAGTGTTCCAGGTACCTAAATCCTCTGCAATTTATTTGTAAGATACCTTAGAGGGATCTAAACCACCCCTGATTTATCAGGCCCCTCTGGTTTTAATTATATTAAATTTATTTAATATAATTATTACCCCATTTTTCTTTTAATTTTTACGTCACAATTCCCCCATATCTTTTGGGAATTGCAACTTTTTACCTTACCCAGAGTTTATATACTCTTTCCATCTATCTTTGCACCACCTGTAGCTAGAAGGAATTGTCCTTGGCATCAGGGAGGCTGACATATATATAATAGGGGGTATCAAATATGAAAGAATCCACAATTAAAACCAGTGAATTAGGTTTTTACACAAAATTCCAATGTTGAGAATTCTGAACCCTTTTATAAAGATATCCATGGCTTTTAAAATTGTGGATTTTCAAAACTAGTTGATTAGATATTGGTGGATTTGGTCATATTTTATAACTCCTGATGATAGAGACATTAGGGGGTATCAAATATGACCAAATCTGTCAGCTTGCTACTAGTTCAGAGACAACCTGACTAGAACAAAATAAACATAAAATTAAAAATATAGTATTAATCATTTAACAAAGAGTAATAAATGAATAATAATAAGATAAAGCAACATAAAAAAGTAATATGTAAATAATAAACACATTATTACATAGTAAATTAATAATAAATAAACAAATACAGTATTAAGTATAAAACAATGAATATGCTAATAAATAATAACATAAGTGGAAATATTATTTCATAATCTTAAAGAGCGTGTAAAATAACCTAGGGTACTTCAGCCAAAGTACCCCAGATAACTTAAAACTTCTAGTAGTAAAACAACTTGAAATAATATTACCACTAAAAGCGCTGAATTAATTATTATACATTAAAATACAGAATAGAAACCATAAATACATGTACAAAACCACGAAATAACAATGTATTTAAATAAGAACATAATAAAATAAATACATATGACACTAATAATATAAGTATATAATACTAGTAATGTACTATATTATCTATTTATTTATTTATTTTATTTAATTAAATACTAAGTACACTAAGGATGATTCAGAGGGACAAAGACCACGAACCAGAGGAAGGAAATAACATGAGAACCTTCTGAAAATAACTATTGAACAACTGTTCAAAATAAATGTATTACATCCTTAGTGGGAAATTATTGATTGACAGATCTCTGCAGTCATGCATTCCCAAAGAGCCTGCATGACAGGGTTTAAACAAGAGGCTCTTGAAGCGCCCACAGAACAAACAAATACATGTATTTCACATTGTACACAATACAAAATAATTAAACTCTGACAAATGTGATCAACAGGTACATGTGATATTTAATCAATACATTTTGACATGTAATTAAAACCTTTGATCAACACATCTAACAAACCTTGTCAGAGGTTCAGAAGCGCCTCAAGATGCCAGCAAAAGAGCTTAGACAGGCTGTACCCATAGTAGACAGCCTGTACATATGGAAATTTGATTAAACAACTACATGCATTTGTATTAAATCTTAACCCCTTCCTTTTAAATGTTCCCATAGCCAAAAATACATCTTGTGTTTCGCCATCAGGGCTCCAGAAAGGCATTTAAGGAGCCCTTGTTCCCCCTGTATTTTAAAAGATCATGCTTTAATATATATACTACCACCTGTACCCACTTACATAGCTTCTACAATTGTTATTCTGTCTGGTAAGGTCCTAGTATCTGTTCTTTAGCCCCTTCTTACTCCCCTGAAATTGCCCAGTGTCCACCCAGCTCTTCCAACACCCTTTCCAAGCGCTTCCAACTGCCCAATTTCCCCCTGGAAGAACCTCAAGTCTGTTGAAGGTAATTTATTACTAGTAAGTAGATAAACCCTTCTCTTGAGATTCTCCCCCATCTTTTATCTGGGATTTAAACCACCCCTGTTTACAGGCCCCAGTGTGTTCAGGTACCTAAATCCTCTGCTTGCAAGATACCTTTGAGGGATTAAACAACCCCTGATTTATCAGGCCCCTCATAATTTTAATTATATTAAATTTATTTAATATAATTAATTATCTTTTACCCCTTATACCTCATATCCTTATTGGTATTACCTCTTATAAATCCTCCCAGAGCTTTATATTGCTCTTTATCTTTTATTTTGCACCTTGTGTAGCTAGAAGGAGTACTCCTTGGCATCACATAGGCTGACAATTGGGGGTCTGGCCGGGAAATTTCTGAAATTTATTTCTGAAATAAAAAATCCGCTTTTTTTTAAAAAAAAAAAAAAAAAAAAAAAACCATATAAAAAATACACATCTCTATTTTTTTTATCATCATATATCTTATAAAAATAAATCCAATCCAAAACTAACAAAAAAAATCTGTTTTATTTTACTTCTGACTTATAAAAACATTTTATAAAGTAAATAAAAAATCCATCTTTTTTTTCGAAAATCAAAAATACAAAAAACATTTTTACATATACTAATCATTTGTTTTTTTTCCAAAATCTTTTACAGTGAGATTACAGGACAACGCCGCTTTAATCCAATACTATTTGCGTTATCTCAAGTTAAGAAAAGAAGAAGATATTAAAAATTATATCCCTAGCGATTGGGATCTTCTTACACAAGAAGAAAGGTTGATTTTAGCGTCTTACCACACTCACATCCGCGAGGAAAAAGATCTCGACGCGGAACTTAATCTCCAGGCCTATCTTCGAGACCTTAAAGCTAAAAAGGAAAGGATTTCTCGAGAGGAATACCAAGCAAGAAGTAAGTTTTTTTCTTTAAAAATACATATAAATAAAAAATAATAAAAATAAAAAAAATAAAAAAATAAAAAAAAACACGAACTCATTTTTTTTTCTTTTTTATTTTAGTGGCCTCCTTTGAAAAAGAGAATACCGCTCCGTCCGTCGACAACAGTACCAGCAACCCTCAAGAGAAGGAAACTAGTAAGTTTTTTAAAAATATACATAAAAATATATAAAATTAAATAAATAAAAAACTAATAGAAAATGGTTAAATCTACTAGATCCAACCACCCCAGTTTACACGGTCTCCTCCCGAGTCCGACACGAGCTCGAAGCCGCAAAGGAGCTCCAGCAACGCGCCAAGAGCCTGCAGATGACGAGCATTGCTCGCAAAGAGGTCGATCTGACCATACCAGGGGTGATTCGGGTCCCGCAAGACTCACCTCCGCCGAGTCCAGGAGAGGAAACGGCGATGGATGTAGACGAGATACCCCCAAGATCGTTGGAGGCTATCCCGGTACGCCCTTCCACCCCGGAGATACAGGTGCTCTCGAAAGAAGAGCAGATCCGACTCCGGGTGAAAGAGCACGTCTCCATTTGGAGACAGTGCCAAGCCGCCTTAAGAAAGGGCCCTACCGTAGAGCTGAGAGCGTTATTGACCTCGGCTCAAGAGAGCCAGAAAGCCCTACAGAAGCTGATCCCCAACGAGGAGATCGAGACGTACGTAAAAGGTTGGAATCCTTGGGAGGAAAAGAAGTTACACTTCCCATCCCCTCCCAAGAAATTATCCGGTCTCAAATTCAAGAAGAAAGAGACCGGGAAGAACCGAAGCTCTTCATCGATCAACTTCGACGATCCAGTACGCTGGAAAAAAGCGACCGATCTCCTTCACGTAGCCGCGAACTTGTACAAGAACATCGACTAAGCCCCCATGTTATAAACTCTTTGTTCGACTCTTTAGAATCGTTGAATAACAATATCACTACCATTGATGTAAATAACGAAACAAACCTAAGAATTATAACAAATAAAATAGAACAATGTTTAGAAAAAACTAAGAGTTGTTTAAATTCGAGCATACTAGGAGTAATAAAAAAATTAGACTCCCCTCTCCCTATTGACTTATCAGGGAGGCATTGTGAGTTATTGATAGAAATTAGTAAGGACAGTGAGATGATTAAAGATACTGTCAAAGAAACTAAGATAATTACAAATGACACTCTTAATTACCTTGAAGAATTACACTCTTCTCAGGTATCCATGGCAGAGTATATCATTAATTCCTTGAAAAAACCAGAGAAAAAAGAAGACAAAATTGAAGAATTAATTACAAACCTAAGTAATAACATTAACAAAAAATTAGATAACCTAGAAAACAGTGTAAATTCTAAATTATCTAAGATAACTTCAGAAATAGAATCTCTAAAGTTAAAAGATAATGTAATTTCGAAATTATCCACTATAATTTCAGGGATAGAACAATTAAAAACAATGAAATCTGAACAAAAAGACTCCCCTAATCAAGAGGAAATGATTAACCAAACTCAAGAAGATAGGAATAAATATGGAGATAAAGAAATAAAACCCATAAAGTATCAAGATAGAGATGAAGCCCCTCATATAAATCTTGATCATAGTATATTCCAAGATGATAAACCACATGAATATCTTGAGCAGCCACAAAACCTGAGCTATAGGAATAGTGCTCAACATATAGATAATGATCAACCAAGGTTCAATAACCCTTTTATGCAAAATCAGCTATTAAATAAAAATCCTAGAATGTCCACACCGTATAAAGGAGCAGATATGACAGCTATACATAAATTAATGCCCCCTCTTAAAGATTGGCCCAAATTTGATGGTAAAGGAGAGTATGACCATATCAGCTTTATTGAATATATTGATCACATAGTAAGAACTTACCAAGCTGATGATGAGGTTATCACTTCCAGACTTACTGTTTTATTTGAAGGAATGGCCTCCTCTTGGTTTATTACTAAAAGCAGAGCTGTAGGAAATCAACCCTGGTCTGTATGGAAACAGTTGATTAAAGCTCATTATGGTACCAGGATTTGGAAGAATGAAAAGCGTAAAGCCTTTGAAAGTGATTACTTTGACCCAACAAAAGAAACAGCTGCTGAGTGGTGTCTGAAACAAAGGAAAAGAATAGAATGTGTACATATCAATGTTACTGATGAAGAAGCCAATGACAGACTTCTAAATCAATGTCAAGGAACATTGGAATCTATAATGAGATGTAGACTGCCATCTATGAGAGTAGACTTAACTGAATTCAGTAGTGTACTCCATGAAATGGTTATACTCAATGGATTGAACAAAAAATACACAAGAAGCAACTTGCCTGAGAGGAGAGAAGTGCAGAAAGAATCTCCCAAACCTAACAATCCAGCAGAAGTACCCAAGAAAATAGTAATACCTGAGTGTTACAACTGTGGTGAAAAAGGACACAAGAAACCTGATTGCCCTAATCCCCGCAGAAAGATAAATGTTGTAGAAGTAGAATCTAGATCAGACAGTGAAGAAGACACCCATTCTCAGTTTGAAATAGTTACTAGTGAACCATTTGAAGAGGAAACAGCTAGGATAGCAGTGATTCAAGCTGATATTGGAGATGAATTGTCTATTAACTCTATTCATGGAGATTCTAATTTACCGCTAAAATGGGATAAATCACTTAAAGTAGGACATGTATCTGATGCAAAACTCCTTACTAACAAACCTGAGGCAGGAATGAGCTATACTATGGGAAAGACAAGTTATACCACTGTTATAGTTAATGATAAGGAAATGAAAGTACTACTAGATGTAGGAGCCTTTTGTTCTTGTACCAGTAGTATTTTTCTGGAAGAAAACTATCCAGACTGGGAAAATCACCTGATGCCAATGCCAAAAGCCAAATTTAGTAGTTGTAACTCCAATATGAAACCTGTAGGAGTCATAGCCATACCTCTTATTTTTCCACATTCTAAAGGATCCCTTAGATTATTGGTAGAATTTGTGGTACTACAAGATGCTGTTTGTGATTATTTGATTCTGGGAAATGATACATTCTGCATGTACGGCATAGATATATTCCAAAGCAAAGATAGATTCTATACTATTGGAGGAGAATGGAAAAGAAAATTCCAAATTTGTAATATCAATATTAAAATATCAGATGTTACAACCAAACCTGAGGTCCCAAAAGAATTACTATCTTTCCAAGAGGAATATCTGTCCCAAGCTGCAGTAAGTGAAATACTGAATGAAGATCAGAAAATAGATGTTCTGAAAACTTGTTTTAAACACAAAGAGGCCTTCTGTACCATAGAAGAACCCATTGGTAATATCAAAGGACATGATATGAAGTTGGAACTTACAGTTAACAAGCCGTACCCACCTCAGTTAAGAAGACCCCCTTATCCCTCTAGTCCTAAATCAAGAGAAGCTTTAGAAATTCACATACAAGAATTACAGGAACTGAAAGTGTTGAGAAAAGTAGGACATAATGAACAGGTAGAAGTAACTACACCTGTCATAATTGCATGGCATAATGAGAAATCAAGAATGGTAGGAGATTTCCGTGCCTTGAATAATTATACTAGACCAGATTATTATCCCATACCAAGAATAGATCATTCTCTGCATAATTTATCTAAAGCCAAGTACATTACAACTATGGATGTACTTAAGGGATTCCATCAGATACCAATAGAACCAGATAGCAGGAAATTCCTCAGAATCATATGTCATTTGGGAATCTTTGAGTATTTGAGAATGCCTTTTGGCATAAAGAATGCTCCATCTCACTTCCAGAGGATGATGGACTCAATTTTTGGATCATTTATCAGACAGAATTGGATGATGGTATATATAGATGATATAATTATTTATTCTGATGATTGGGAAACTCATTTAGAGAAAATCAATATAGTACTTCATACTGCTATAGAAGCTGGTTTAAAAATGTCAATTAAAAAATGCAACTTTGGATATGGAGAACTCAAAGCACTAGGAAGAGTTGTATCAGGACTGTCACTAGCTATAGATCAAAATAAAGTAGCTGCAGTATTAATGAAATCAATGCCTCAAAATAGAACTGAAATAATGTCATTCTTAGGTTTCTGTAGTTACTACCGCCAACATGTTCCCAATTTTGCTAATATCAGTAAAGATTTATATGCTCTCTGCAACCATGATACCATATTTGAGATGACCTATGATAGAGTACAAAGCTATGAGGAATTAAAAAGACTCCTTACAACTGCCCCAGTACTAGCACAACCTGATTATGACAAACCATTTCTATTATATATTGATGCCTGTCTGGATGGGTTAGGAGCAGCATTACATCAAGAATTTATAATTGAGGATAAACCTACGGAAAAACCTATTCTCTTTATATCCAGGCAAATCAAAAGTACGGAGAAAAAGTATGGTGCTAGCCAAATGGAGTGCTTAGCTCTTGTTTGGGCATTAGAAAAGTTACACTATTACTTAGAGGGTACCAATTTTGTGGTTGTAACAGATTGCACAGCTGTAAGAACTCTGATGAACATGAAAACTCCAAACAGACATATGCTTAGGTGGCAAATTGCAATACAACAATATAGAGGACATATGACTATTATTCATAAAGCAGGAGCCAAACACAAAAATGCTGACGGATTGAGTAGATGGGCTTTACCAAATAACCCAGATAACCCAGCATATGACCCTGAAGATGAAGACATATTTCCTATACTAGGAATACATGTATGTGATTTAGATAAAGCTTTCTATGAATTGGTACAAAAGAGTTATGATAACAACAGTGAACTTTTAAAATTAGTAGAGATACTAAGGAACGAGAACAGTTCACCTGAATTAATAGCTAGCTTACCAGAGGAATTATCCAAGCAGTATAAACTAGGAAAGTTCACTTTACTAGATGGGTTGCTATATTTTAGAAACAGACACTCTAGTGTGCTTGTTTTAAGTGACCCATCCCAGATTAATGACATCTTGAAAGAATGCCATGATAATATCAACTCTGGGCACTTTTCTGAAGAAAGAACTGTAGAAAGAATCAAGTATACTGCTTGGTGGATTAACTGGAAAGAACAAGTCCATAAATATATCCAATCTTGTGATACGTGCCAGAAAGGAAATAAACAGACAGGAAAAAGATTTGGACTTCTTCAAAAAATAGCTGAACCTACTAATAAATGGGAGATAATTAATATGGATTTTGTGACTGGCCTACCCCCAGGAGGTTCTTATTCCTATAACTCAGTATTAGTAGTAGTAGATAGATTCTCAAAAAGGGCTAGATTCATACCTAATCATAAAGATGATACGGCCATGGAAGTAGCTCTGCTATTTTGGAACAGAATTATGGCTGATGGTGGGATACCTAAAATTATCATCAGTGATAGAGACCCCAAATTTACGTCTGAATTCTGGAGAAACTTACATGATATGCTTGGTACTAAACTAGCATTTTCCACTGCATATCACCCCCAAACTGATGGTTTAGCTGAAAGGATGATACAAACTCTGGAAGATATGTTACACAGATTTTGCTCATTTGGAGTTGAATTTAAGAACCATGATGGATATACTCATGACTGGGTTAGCTTATTACCTACTCTGGAAATTGCATACAACAGTAGTAAACATTCTTCTACAAAAGAAGCTCCCTATGTTCTGGAAAGAGGATGGATACCACGTATGCCTAAAGATACTCTAAATGATAAATTGCCACATATACATCCTACTGCACTAGACTTTAAAAAGATGTTAGATTCTACGCATCAGCATGCTAAAAGGTGCGTAGAAGAAGCGGTAGAATATAATAAAAACAGGTGGGACAAAAGTCATAAAGAACCTGAATTTCAGATAGGAGATAAAGTTCTGTTATCTACAATTAACTTCAACAATTTAGGAGGAAGTAGAAAGCTCAAACCACCATTCATAGGTCCATTCACAGTTAAACAACTACATGGGAAAAATGCGGTGGAAGTAATATTAACTGAAGAATTGTCAAGAAAACACCCTGTTTTTCCTGTAAGTTTGATTAAACCTTATTCTACCAGAGAAGAAAAAGCAGCACAATAGTCTGTAACAAATTAAAAGTAAACAAAAAGCTTTCCCATTTACTTACTATCAACTTGGACTCTTCAACACCACTCAAGACCAAATATAATGTGATATAAGCAACTGCCTTAGGATATTATGCTGATTCCATGTCAGCTTGCCACTATTTCACAGAAAACCTGAATACTATAAAGCAATATATTGTCAGCTTGCTACTATGACAGAGCAACCTGTCACAAGTTTTCTACAAAAATTATTACAAAACACATAGAATATCAAATAATAGTTAGAATATTATTTGATATTCTGAATCTACACTAAAATTAACCTAGGGTACCTCACTCACAGGTACCCCTAATTCTCACTCCTTCACTATGTAAATTAACTAATAAGAAATAGCAAGTACCTTTCAATAAAAGGCACTTGCATTATTTTACGCTTATATATACATACACATATGCTTAAACCCCATTTCCAGTCACAGAAATGAGGTGTTGTGTAAATTGGGGGAGATAGTGTAAATACACCTTGTTTTACTCAAACCCCGCGTACCGCAGTCCGCAGAACTTGAAGTTCAACCCGCGTGACTGAAAGCCCGCGCCATAGTTGGGATATAAGCCCCCGCGCGAGCATTAAGCCCCTTACAGGCTCTCAGCTTGGCACGCGGACTCCACAGTCACTCAGGTACACCCAAATCAGCAAAAACACGCCCCAGTGACCTCATTACATATGTTACATATGTAGTGAAGATTACTGGGGACTAAATAATTGAATATATTGAATTATATTATTTATTTATACATATAGATAAAATATATTGAGTGAACAAACAGTACAAACAATACTGTGGCTTATTATGAATACAAATAAGCCACTAGTATTAAATCTATAACAAACAGTACTAATGTACTACAGACTGTAAGTCAAATATAAATATATAAATAATAATAAAATACATTAATAAAATCAATTGGTGACGTGTATTCAAAGCAGAGGCTGCTGAAGCGTCACCAAGAAAGCAAAAATGGCCAAAATGTGGTCCAAAGATCCCACAAGTTGGCCAATAATACCTACAGGGTCCCCAGGGGGAACTCAAGACTATTTAAGGAGCTCTTCAACCGCCCAAAGAAGGCTCCTCATGCTTCCCAATACCCACTAACAACCTTACCCACTTCTTATTAGATATATATCTTTATAACACAGTCTGGTAAGCTTCTTAGTAGTTATTCTTTAGCCCTGTCTTCCCCAACAACTTCACAGTGACCACCCAGCTCCACCATCCATCCATCCAAGCGCTTCAAACTGTCCAGTTTTACCCAGAATATCCCCAAGATCCCTCAAGGTCTATTACTAGTAAGTAATAACCCTTTTCTTGAAGATATTCCCCACTTTCCTTTCCTGGGATTAAACCACCCCTGTTCCAACAGGCCCCAGTGTTCCAGGTACCTAAATCCTCTGCAATTTATTTGTAAGATACCTTAGAGGGATCTAAACCACCCCTGATTTATCAGGCCCCTCTGGTTTTAATTATATTAAATTTATTTAATATAATTATTACCCCATTTTTCTTTCAATTTTTACGTCACAATTCCCCCATATCTTTTGGGAATTGCAACTTTTTACCTTACCCAGAGTTTATATACTCTTTCCATCTATCTTTGCACCACCTGTAGCTAGAAGGAATTGTCCTTGGCATCAGGGAGGCTGACATATATATAATAGGGGGTATCAAATATGAAAGAATCCACAATTAAAACCAGTGAATTAGGTTTTTACACAAAATTCCAATGTTGAGAATTCTGAACCCTTTTATAAAGATATCCATGGCTTTTAAAATTGTGGATTTTCAAAACTAGTTGATTAGATATTGGTGGATTTGGTCATATTTTATAACTCCTGATGATAGAGACATTAGGGGGTATCAAATATGACCAAATCTGTCAGCTTGCTACTAGTTCAGAGACAACCTGACTAGAACAAAATAAACATAAAATTAAAAATATAGTATTAATCATTTAACAAAGAGTAATAAATGAATAATAATAAGATAAAGCAACATAAAAAAGTAATATGTAAATAATAAACACATTATTACATAGTAAATTAATAATAAATAAACAAATACAGTATTAAGTATAAAACAATGAATATGCTAATAAATAATAACATAAGTGGAAATATTATTTCATAATCTTAAAGAGCGTGTAAAATAACCTAGGGTACTTCAGCCAAAGTACCCCAGATAACTTAAAACTTCTAGTAGTAAAACAACTTGAAATAATATTACCACTAAAAGCGCTGAATTAATTATTATACATTAAAATACAGAATAGAAACCATAAATACATGTACAAAACCACGAAATAACAATGTATTTAAATAAGAACATAATAAAATAAATACATATGACACTAATAATATAAGTATATAATACTAGTAATGTACTATATTATCTATTTATTTATTTATTTTATTTAATTAAATACTAAGTACACTAAGGATGATTCAGAGGGACAAAGACCACGAACCAGAGGAAGGAAATAACATGAGAACCTTCTGAAAATAACTATTGAACAACTGTTCAAAATAAATGTATTACATCCTTAGTGGGAAATTATTGATTGACAGATCTCTGCAGTCATGCATTCCCAAAGAGCCTGCATGACAGGGTTTAAACAAGAGGCTCTTGAAGCGCCCACAGAACAAACAAATACATGTATTTCACATTGTACACAATACAAAATAATTAAACTCTGACAAATGTGATCAACAGGTACATGTGATATTTAATCAATACATTTTGACATGTAATTAAAACCTTTGATCAACACATCTAACAAACCTTGTCAGAGGTTCAGAAGCGCCTCAAGATGCCAGCAAAAGAGCTTAGACAGGCTGTACCCATAGTAGACAGCCTGTACATATGGAAATTTGATTAAACAACTACATGCATTTGTATTAAATCTTAACCCCTTCCTTTTAAATGTTCCCATAGCCAAAAATACATCTTGTGTTTCGCCATCAGGGCTCCAGAAAGGCATTTAAGGAGCCCTTGTTCCCCCTGTATTTTAAAAGATCATGCTTTAATATATATACTACCACCTGTACCCACTTACATAGCTTCTACAATTGTTATTCTGTCTGGTAAGGTCCTAGTATCTGTTCTTTAGCCCCTTCTTACTCCCCTGAAATTGCCCAGTGTCCACCCAGCTCTTCCAACACCCTTTCCAAGCGCTTCCAACTGCCCAATTTCCCCCTGGAAGAACCTCAAGTCTGTTGAAGGTAATTTATTACTAGTAAGTAGATAAACCCTTCTCTTGAGATTCTCCCCCATCTTTTATCTGGGATTTAAACCACCCCTGTTTACAGGCCCCAGTGTGTTCAGGTACCTAAATCCTCTGCTTGCAAGATACCTTTGAGGGATTAAACAACCCCTGATTTATCAGGCCCCTCATAATTTTAATTATATTAAATTTATTTAATATAATTAATTATCTTTTACCCCTTATACCTCATATCCTTATTGGTATTACCTCTTATAAATCCTCCCAGAGCTTTATATTGCTCTTTATCTTTTATTTTGCACCTTGTGTAGCTAGAAGGAGTACTCCTTGGCATCACATAGGCTGACAAAATCCACAATTAAAACCAGTGAATTAGGTTTTTCAACACAATTTCACTTTTGAGAATTCTGAACCATTTTATATAGATATCCATGGTTTTTAAAAATGGTTGATTTTCAAAACCAGTTGATTAGATAATGGTGGATTTGGTCATATTTATTATAACAAAAATACATATAAAAGAGACATTAGGGGGTATCAAATATGACCAAATCCACAATTAAAACCAGTCAATAGGGGGTATCAAATATGACCAAATCCACAAGTAAGACCAGTCAATTAGATATTTCCACAAAATTTCATTTTTGAGGATTCTGGACCATTTTATACTGATATCCATGGTTTTTAAAAATGGTGGATTTTCAAAACCAGTTGATTAGATAATGATGTATTAGGGGGTGTAAAATATGACCAAATCTACAATTATCTAATCAACTGGTTTTCAAAATCCACCATTTTTAAAAACCATTGATATCAATAGAAAATGATTCAAAACTCTCAACAGTGCAATTTTGTTGAAAAACCTAATTCACTGGTTTTAATTGTGGGTTTGGTCATATTTGATACCCCCTATTTGGTCATATTTGATACCCCCTAATAAGGTTTTTCCACAAAATTTCATTTTGACAATTCTGAACAATTTTATATAGATATCCATGGTTTTCAAAAATGGTGGATTTTCAAAACCAGTTGATTAGATAATGGTGGATTTGATCATATTTGATACCCCCTATTATTAGTTTGAACATAAAAATTAATAAAAGAAAATAAATAAGTAAAAACAAATGTAAATACTAACCCAATCAGAATATTAGGGGGTATCAAATGTGACCAAATCCACCATTATGTAATCAACTGGTTTTGAAAATCCATAATTTTTAAGAACCATGGATTTCTATATACAAATTAAAATGGTTCAGAATTATCAAAAATGAAATTTTTCAGAAAAACCTAATTCACTGGTTTTAATTGTGGATCTTGTCATATTTGATACCCCAAATCAACAAAAAACACCAGGCAATTATTCAATTTTCTTTTCTTCACCAGTGGGTTTCAAAATTTGGTAGGTAAAGGACTAACACGTTTTTGAAATAGTGTATTTTCTCAAACCAGTCAATGACATAATGGTGGATTTGGTAATATTTGATATCCCATATTAAGGGGTATCAAATATTTCCAAATCTACCATTATCTAATCAACTGTTATTGAAAATCCACCATTTTGAAAAAACCATGGGAGTCTATATAAAATGGTTCAGAATTCTCAAAGTTGATTTTTTTTTGAAAAACCTAATTTTCAGCCCTAGAGATACTCCAGAGTATCCTAAAAACTGACTTTACTGTAAATTATAATAAAATATTGTATTAATAATAGGGTGTATCAAATATGACAAAATCCACCTTTGAAACCAGTGAATCAGTTTTTTCAATGAAATTTAACTTTCAAGAATTTTGAATCATTTTATGTTGATATCCATTGTTTTTAAAAATGGTGGATTTTAAAAACCAGTTGATTAGATAATGGTGGATTTGGTCATATTTGATACCCCCTAATAAATATATCCTAAAATATTATTACAGAAATCAACTTTCCATGTAAAATTTGGTGGGGTACCTCACTCAAACCACCACCAAATTCCTACTCCTTATATTAATACACCATATCTCAGAAGGTACTTAGTAGGAGAAGGAATAACTGTAAAAATATAGCTTAAGATTATTGTTATAAAAGCTGAGAAACAATAAAAATTATTTGCATATATATAATAATATAAAGTTATGCTAATAAGAAAGAAATTACCTAAGTGCATCATAATTTACCAGTATCATTCTATTACAAGAATTGTCCCATGATGTGATTGGTTATACATACATGTAATGAGGTCATGGGGAAATAGAAAATACTGTACTCAATATAAAAAAAATTCACATTACATCATAGTACATTTGAATTGTAACACATTAGAGTAGAATTTATAATAACATTCTAGAACCTTCTACAAGAAATCTCTAGAATGTAAAAGGAGGCCATTTCTGGCTTAGGATTGGTTCCTCAGCATATTCATCCAGTACCATATTTGTAAGTACACTGAGTATTCTCCTCCTACTATTAGAGTAGTGTATTCCCTTTATCCAACCCAAACTTTATTACTGGTATTAGGCTCAAGTTACCTTTGAATTCCCCATCCTTGGCCTTGATCTATTCCTTATAGAGAAGTTGCTGAAAAAAATACCACCTCTGACAGTAGCAAATCAGCTTAAGGGCTTGCCAGCTGCTTAATAGCAATATATATTGCTATAAATTACCCAAAAAGACAAAGAATAGCTCAACCTATACAGGTAGCTGTTGGTATTCTCCAATTGACTGATTTGTATATCCAATCTAACAATTATAAGGAGTTTAGGTTATCCTCTGTGCTTAGTTTGGACACCATAGAGAGAATAATATACATAGTTATTCAGATAACCTTTCAGAACAGTGATAGTACCTGGCTTATTTATAGAAATTAAGCCAATGTCTCATACACATAGCTGACACTAATTCACTGTTTTTAACTGTGGATTTGGTCATATTTGATACCCCCTATTATGACATGTCAAGGGGTATCAAATATGACCAAATCCACCATTATCTAATCAACTGGTTCTTCCAATCCACCATTTTTAGACATAATGGATATCAATATAAAATGATTCAAAATTCTCAAAATTGAACTTTTGTTGAAAAAACTAATTCACTGGTTTTAATTGTGGATTTGGTCATATTTGATACCCCTTAATATGTAAATACAGTTCTGTGACAAGCTAAAAAATAGGGGTGTTGATAAACGCACACCCACACCAGGGGCACACCTTTCCCAGGATGGGAATGTACCCCGCGCACATTCCTGGGAAATGGCTTGCAACTAAAACACCCTTCCTATACACATAGGAACAGTGTGAAGCCCTGCATGCCCATACTATACATATAGAATGGGAATGCAGGGTTGCACACCAATCCTCCATGTATAGGGTGCATGGGGCTGCAAACCTCAACCAGAAGAAGTCCCTCCGGTCAAGGAGTGCATACACCCTACCCTCTCTGACCGGAGGAAGTCCCTCTGTTTGAAGAGATGCCCTCCTCAACTGGAGGGAATTCCAGGTGTGCAGCCCCGCACACTCTTCCTATGTGTTTAGGATAAAAAAATCTTGATCTATTATTTATTGCAGAAAAAAAGCCCACACACTGAGAGGAAATAATCAGAAATAGACAAGGGTAAAATAATTTAGAAGATGATAATAAGAGGAGAATTGAACCAACATTGTGACAAATAGAGACATGTATTGTGAGTCAGCCAATAGGAAGATAATTGAGGAATGGAAGGGATAGGACAGGCTAAAAAGGGAAGTTATTTGAGTTGATTTGAGCCTGTTGAGTAGTTGAGTAGAATCTTACCAGGCAGAAAGGACAGTTTAAGTGAGTAGGAGTAGATATGAGAAGAAAAGAAAAAGATAAAGAAGAAAGTGTGAAAAAAGAAGATGAGGAGATGATTGAGGAATTGATGAGGAGAGGTGTTTGATTATAAGTGTGGTTGAATTAAAGAGGAGTTGAGTCAAGGTGAGTTGAGTTGAGCTGAGGTGAATGAACTGAAGAGAAGTTTTTGGGTGCAAGTGTTGGAGGTGAGAGTTAATGAAGGGAAGGGAGGCTTCACAGTTGTGAAATGAATGTTAATTTTGAATAGGAAGTGTGTGTTAGTTGCACGCCCTTTCCCAGGAGGGACATCACTGCCAGCATAATTGCCTAGGATGAAGTCATCCCAGTTAAACTGGGATGCACTCAACCAATTTAAACTTGGTTGAAATCAACTGATGAAATATAAATCCAAGGGACCCCCCTTGGTTTTATATTTCATTGGTTGAGGTCAACCTAATTTAAATTGGTTGTTTGCATCCTAGTTTAACTAGGATGAGCTCAACCTAGGCAATTATGCTGGCAGTGCATGCAGGTTACATTCCCATCCTGGGAAAGGTGTGCCCCTGGAATGGGTGTGCATTTATCAAATCCCAAAAAATAGTGGAAATATTTGTTAATTGTGATTTCAGAGGCAAAAAATAACGTATTAATTACTTGTAGGTGAAGAGAAAACAGGAAAAAAGAAACATAAAAGATGGAAAAACTGGAAAGAAGCAATTAACTAGAGGATTGAGATCATAAGGATTGAGGCAGAAAAACAAAAAAGCAAGCAAAATTCTGATAGGCTTTGATGGTGAGGATCTATAATTCAAAGGATTATAAATATTACGCTCAACACCTCATCTCACTTTTGAGCTTTTACCAGGGCAGAAGTGATCCTTTGTCTTCTTTTATATTAATTTTGTATGACTATTCAAGCCAAATTTCTAGTTTCAATATTCTGGTTTATCCTCTTTGTTTTGAATTCCCGGATAGTCCTCACCATTTATAAATGCCAGTGAGATATTAAATCAGCTGAAACTTCTGAAGCCTCAGTGTAAATATCCTCATGTTCACAAATATTTGAACATAATTACATGCTGCAATGTTTCATCCCAGCTAGGAATGATAAACTAAATTCTAAGTGTTGTAACTTAAACAGTCTTAATCGAGTAAGAACTTGTATTTCTAAGAACCAAAGAGAGCTAAAATAAAACAGGAAACATGAGACTAATGAATAATATTAAATAAGAAAAATAAGGAAAAAAATAGAAACAAACCCTGAGATGAAAGCAGTGTTGGGATACTGAAGCAACCTAGTTATGAAAGGACTAGACAATGATGAAGAAGATTCTAATAGAGATGATTTTTGTTAGTCGATTGAAATAAAGAGAAAATGCAAATAGGAGAAACAAACCAATGAGAAGACAGGACACTTATTTAAAGTATTAAAAGGGAAATGAAGGTAGCACTAATTAAGTGATAGCTAAAAAAAGAGTAGGATTAGTGATTGGTTTTGAAGGAGGAATGAGATGTGGAACGGGGAATGAGGACGATGAGATTGATGTTTTTTATTCACCAAGTTGAACACTTGAGGATTGAGCGCCTTGTTTGAATCAGCGAGATTGATCGGCGAGGATAAACAGCAGCTCTTGAGGCTGAACGATGATGGTTGTCCGATGGATTGCCGTCGGTGATGATTCTTCTGAATGAGATGAAAGTTGAGATTGAACCGGTTAGGTTTTTGAGACAATATCTCATCAAATACGCAGCGTTACGAAAAGCAACAGGACTACGGATGCAAAGTGACAGGACTACGGATGCGCGACGGATGCGTGAACTTGAGGTGAAACTGTTGAGAATCGAGCAGGGTTTCAACAAGTCTTATTTGTTGATTTTCCTCACTTTGAGATGAAAGCATCATGTATCATCAATGTCATTTTTTTATTGGGAAAAATAATCAATTGGCAAAGAGCATGTGTGGGGAATGATAAATACATGCTCACACCAGGGGCACACCCTCTTATTTTTTATTTTTTATTTTTTATTTTTTATTGGGCATTAATAAAAAAACCCGGTTTTTCCGCGTTTACACCCGGTTTTACGCAGCGGCGACGTAAATTTTGCTGCGGAGTACACCCGGTTTTCCGCGTTTACACCCGGTTTTTTTAATTATTTTTTTGCGGGCGGAATTTTAAGGTTTTTCAAAAATTTAAAATTGCTAAAAATACTTCTTGGCGTGTAGAATTTTATGGTATTTTTTATTTTCCAAAAAAACAACATCTTCTATTTTATTTTGCCCATACACCCGGTTTTTTCAAAATAAATTCCTCACGGCTCAATTTTCAAGATTTCTCAAAGTTTTAAATCTTTTGAAAGCACTTTAAGGGGTGTAGAATTTAATGCAGCAAACAGTTTATTTTTAAATTCACTGGTTTTTGTTTTATGATTTTTGGAGAGAACTTATTTGTAAACACCTTCACGGCTGTCTTTTAAGATATTTGGGGAGTTTTTAAATGGATTCATACACTTTAGAGGGTGAAGAATTCATTGGAAAGAAATACAGATCATACAATTGACTTGTTATCAGAATAAAATGGAATTTTTATCAGAATAAAATGGAAATATAGGAAAATAGACAAATAACTATTCAACATCAACAATCTTATTAATTCTGGCAGATCTTCTTATTGGAGGGAAAAGAACTTTTTCCCCAAGGTCCAAATTGGGCTGAATCCACTCTTTCCACAACAGAGCTTCCTCTTCAGCCCAATGTTGCCAATATGGATCAATCCTAGGGGAAGGCCATATTTCAGCCTTAAACGTGAAGCTGATGAGATGGAGAAGACTGGGAATGAGTATGAGACATATGGGAGAGTGGGTGGTGGGTGGAGAAGAGAGAGGGAGATAAATGGTGGGCATTAGACCAGAAAACAAGACCACAGGTCTTTTATAAGTGTCAGCCATCAAGTATCCATGAGCAGGGAAGGTCATCCAATACTTCAGTGGGGCCTGTGCTTTTCCGTCCCAAGAGAGTGCATCAATTAGATCCTTGTGGTTGGCTCCCCATATGTTCTTTAGCATCTGATGGTTTGAATAGAAAGGGTTTGATTTGAGTTCTTCTTTCATTTCCTTGCGAATTTTCATCCATTCGTCTGAGGAACGTCCCATGCTGACTGCAGCGGCTCGAAATCCACAATTCCCATCGCCTTTGACATCGGTAATTGTAGAGAGATGTTGGATGGCTTCTTTGGGATGAATGTGGTCTTTGTACTTGTACTGAAGGATAATTTGAGAAAAGATTAATTGTATATAAAATGAACACTAAATAAAAGGAAATTACTAACCAAATCAACAGCCACATTATTGTAAGTACTCCAACTGAGTGCCTCAGACATATAGGTGTCAGGATTAGAGATTGAGCTGGCAGTCATTGAGGTCTATGAAAGAGGTAACCAATAAGAAGCTCAGAAGTAAAGATCTCTTCAAAAAAAATTAGGAAAACTCACATCAAAAGGCCTATAAGCATCATTTTCTGCCAAAGTGTATTCATATGTCTTGGTCCTTTTAACTGATTCAAATTTCACCTGTTTAAGTATTTTTCCAGACCTCTGATGTATCAAAAAATCATTTAACTTCAGTATAATGTACTCAAGATGGAAATAAAAACACTTACAGTCTTCAAATTTCCTCCGTCATGTTCTGAGCCCTGTTGAATGATATCATCCACCTCTGGAAGCTCTCCACTTGATTCAGACTCCTCCTCACTTTCCTCTTCTGTTGAAACAGCCTAGAAAACACAAGGAGAAAGAATTAGATGTGATATTTGAGTGAAGAATAAAGATGAATCATTACCTCGGGTTCCTCAGATTCATCCATCTTCTTAGGCCTACCACGTCCTTTTGTCTTGGCCAAAGGTTCCTACAAGTTCACAAGAAATCAATAAACAAAGACAAACAGAAAAGAGATAAATGAATAAATACCTTGTGTTCTTTCACCTGCTTCCTTGGCCTTCCTCTTCCTTTCTTCTCCAATTCTGTGTATTCATAGCCTGAAGGATCCCTTTTTGTTGAAGTAGTTGATTTGTGTTTCCTTTTGGCGCCCTTTGGTCTTCCTCGTCCTTGGTGATCCTTGCTAAAGAGAGGTTCCTGGATGGCTACTGTGGTGTAGTTCCCTTGAAAGAGCTTCTTGATTTCGCCAATGTAGAATTTTTGCTCGCCAGGTTGAAACGTTTGGAATTCCTTAAAGAGATCTGTCAAGAAAATTTCCTCGTTGTTTTCTTTGGTGGGAAGTAGACCGTCACTTGATCCATCGTTGTTGTCCTCTTCAATGAATGTCTGCTCATAAATGGAGGCAAAAAACAAATTAGAACTATAAAACTATGAAAGAGAAACAGAAACCAGGAAATTATATTAGCCAACTCACTTCAAGATCCTTTTTAACATGCCACTGAGAATGGAAATTGCGATGGGTGAATTTGCTGCCAAGTCCTTTTGCTTCGTGAACTTGATGAATGCAAGGGATTCCCATGTGAGAAGAGTAGTTTCCAGTGCAAGTGGTAGTTGGCGGTTTAGAGATGTGATGAGAATGGATGATCTTGAGGGCATAGTGGGAGATGGTGCCATTTAGATCACCAACACAAGGGGGGAGGCCAGTGAGGAGTTTGTAGGAGTGCTGAGATGATTCGATGTACCGTTCGTGAAGTTGATTGGTCAAAGCTTGGTGGATTTGTTTGACAACAGCGGCAAAGGAGGCAGTGGAAGAGTTGATGAATCGTTTGATGTACGCTTGAAGACCTTCGACTCTAGAGGTGATAGTGTTACCAAAGTGGGGTTTCTTGTTGACAAAACAGGCTACGATTTTTTCTTTGCAAGGGAGGATGTTGGAGATGATGTAGTCGGCGGTTGGTGGATTCCAAGTCATAGACAGCTGAGTGAAGTTCTTGTGATAGTCTGAAACAGTTTTGGAATGGAGTAACTGATTCCAATGGTTTCGGAAGGTGGACCATTCTTCTTCAGAGTTGAAATGTTTGTAGCAGTTGGACTGGATATTCTTCATAATGTGCCAGGAGCAGAGGAGATGTGAGGCATTTGGGAAGACGTGTTCAATTGCTTTGATTAGGGCGGCCTCGTTGTCGGTGACTAGTACGGATGGAGATTGATTGTCCATTGAGATGCGAAGCTGATCCAAGGCCCAAGAGTAGTTGGCTATCTTCTCAGCAGAAAGGAAACAGAAAGCCAAGGAAAAAGATTTGTTTGACGAGTTAATACCAACAATGTGAAGAAGGGGCATTTTAAACTTGTTGGTTTTGTAGGTGCAGTCAAGGAGGAGAGTGGTGGGAAATTGTTTTGCCAAGTCAAGGGATTTCGGATGAGCAAAGAACAAAGAGGTCATGTGGCCGTCGGAGGTATCAATCGTGTGGTAGAATTCATGATGGCGGATTTCATGAACGAGAGCTTCAATCGGGGTACGTCCTTCAAGTTGGGTGGATCTCAAGTGGTTACGGTGATTGTAGATGGTATTGAGGGTGACAGAAGAGGGGAGATTGGTGTCTTGCAATAACGCAGTCTTAATAGTTAATGGTCGAACTCCAGAATGGGTTAATTGGGTGACAGTGGTTTTTTGTTCTTCGGTTAATCGGCGATGGACAGCATGGATGGAAGGATCTTCAGAAGCTGGGTGGTTGTGGCTAGGATCTTTGATCTTGATTTGGAAGTAGCCTTTCTTCTTATAGAAGTTTCCAGTAAGTTTGAAAGGACAGGAAATCTTCTTGGTCTTCCCCAATTGAGTACCATCTTTGGTCTGAAAAACCCCAGATCTGTCACATTGATAAGTGCATCTGTTCTCCCCATTTTCAGTGGAGGAATGGGTTATGCAGAGGGCGTAGCCATGCTTCTTGGCCCAAGTTTGGACAGAGCTATGCATTTCCTCCTTTGTTTGATATGTTAACTCAGGAGGAGGAGCAAGGTTGGGTACTTCGGGAGTGGTGGCGGGAGTGGCAGCATCTTTGGCGAGGAAGAGGGGGTTGATGTGAGACATGTTGGAATTTGGGGTTTTTTTGGATTGGGGGAAAGGTTGAAAAAATTGGTGGGGTATGGAAGATTTTGAGGTGGCGTGGAGAGGGGAAAAAAGAAGTTTTTCGGTGTTATTTTTAGTGGGTTTGGGTGGAAAATGGATGAGGAGTAGTGGTGGGAGTGAAAATGGGTGGTGGGAGGAGTTGGGAAAATTTGGGGGAAAAAAAGTGAAATTGGTGACTGGGGTTGCGGAGAGGAGGAAAAATGGGGAATTTCGGTGTTTTTTTTATGTGGATCGGTTGAGTGGTTGATGAGTTACGGGGGGTTGATGATTTAGGGGGGGGTGGTGTTGGTTTTTGATTGTGGTGAGTGGATTTTGATGTGGTTGATGTTGGAAGTTGGATGAGCATACCTGGGGAGCCTGTGCGGATCATATGTCACCCTCATTTTGCATATTGAATAAAAATTCGAAATTAAATAAAACCGGGTGTGCGCGCGGAAAACCGGGTTTGCTGCGCAGCCGCATCTGCGCAGAAAACCGGGTGTAAACGCGGAAAAACCGGGTTTTTTTATTAATGCCCTTTTTATTTTTTATTTTTTATTTTTTATTTTTTATTTTTTATTTTTTATTTTTTATTTTTTATTTTTTATTTTTTATTTTTTATTTTGGGCATTAATAAAAAAACCCGGTTTTTCCGCGTTTACACCCGGTTTTCTGCGCAATTGCGGCTGCGCGGTAAACCCGGTTTTCCGCGCCCACACCCGTTTTTTTTTTTTTTTTAATTTTTATTTAATATTCATAAGGAGGGCGGCATTTGATGCGCACAACCTCCCCAAACATACTCATCAAAAAATCATTAATTGATTGATAAAGGGGGGGAAGGGAAACTAAAGAATGGATTCTTAGTACTAGTACTAAGAATTAATCCATTATTAGTAGTAATAATGGATAATTAGTACTAATAGGGGGTATCAAATATGACCAAATCCAGCATTATCTAATCAACTGGTTTTGAAAATCCACCATTTTTAAAAACTGTGGATATCTATATAAAATGGTTCAGAATTCTCAAAAGTAGAATTTTGTGGAAAAACCTAATTGACTGGTTTTAATTGTGGATTTGTTCATATTTGATACCCCCTAATAATGGGTTATTAATACAAATAATCCATTATTAGTGCTAATAATGGGTCATTAATATTAATAATCCATTAAATACTAATAATCCATTATTAGTACTAATAATGGGTTATTAATACTAAAATCCATAATTAATACTAATAATGGGCTATTAATACTAATAATCCATTATTATTACTAACAATGGATTATTAGTACTAATGATGGTTTATTAATACTAATAATCCATTGTTAGTATTAGTACTAATAATGGATTATTAGTACTAATAATGGATTACTAGTACTAATAATGGATTATTAGTACTAATACTAGATTATTAGTACTAATAATGGATTATTAGTACTAATACTAGATTATTAGTACTAATAATGGATTATTAGTACTAATACTAGATTATTAGTACCAATAATGGATTATTAGTGCTAATAATCAATTAAAATGCTATAAAAAAATTAAAATGTTGAGAAAACATGAAAATCAAGCCGTGGGGATTTTTTTTTGAAAAAACCGGGTGGATTCACACCAAAATCATAAAATTCCAACCAATGAGTTCAAAAAAAAAATATTAGTCCCATAATATTCTACTCCCTTTAAAGTAATATAAGCAAATTTAAAAAGCTGAGAAATCTTCAAAATCAAGCCGTGGGGAATTGTTTTCAAAAAAACCAGGTGGATTGGCCCAAAAGTCATGAAAATCCAACCAATGAGTTTAAAAATAAAATGTCTGTCTCATCAAATTATACTCCCTTCAAAGTGTTATAAACAAATTACACATCATTAGAAATCATGAAAAACAACCCGTGGGGATTTTTTCTGTAAAAAACCAGGTGCATTGGCCAAAAAAAATAGAAGACCTTGTTTTTTTGGAAAATACAAAATACCATCAAATTCTACACCCCTTAAAGTATATTAAACAACTTTAAAATCTTGAAAAAAACTTAAAATCCGCCCGCAAAAAATTGAATAAAAAATCCGGGTGTAAATGCGGAAAACCGGGTGTACTGCGCAGCAATTTGGACGTCGCTGCTGCGTAAAACCGGGGGTAAACGCGGAAAAACCGGGTTTTTTTATTAATGCCCTTTATATTTATATTTATATTTATATTTATATTTATATTTATATTTATATTTATATTTATATTTATATTTATATTTATATTTATATTTATATTTATATTTATATTTATATTTATATTTATATTTATATTTATATTTTAATTTTAGTTTAGTTTTGAATTTAATTTAAATTTAAATTTTAATTCTAATTCTAATTCTAATTCTAATTTTAATCTTGATTTTAATTTTAATTTTCAATTTAATTTAACTATATTTCCAAAGTGTGGGATGTAAGAAAACACAGCTCTTTGTTTGCTTAGATAATCCTGATCTCCCTTCAACCTGAGGAAAACCCCTGGTCAAGAGACATGCATGTCTCTCAACCAGAGGGGATTCTTCTGATTGAGAGACACATGTCTCTTGACTGGAGGAAACCCCTATGTGGTCAAAGAGACATTTGTGTCTCTTGACCAGAGGGGTTTTTTATGGTTGAGAGACACACATTTCTCCTCAAATGGAGGGGTTTCCTCCTGTCAAACTACCCATAGGAAGGGTGTGCATGCCCTTTCTATGGGTATATTGGTATGGACTATGCCCATTCCACATACACATACAGTGACATGCAGCTGCACACCCCTGTATGTGTGGTGTCACCTACCAATGGAAGGTTGTGGGAAATGCACTTCCCTTTGAGTGTGCAGTTTACACACCCATCCAGTGGCATGCTAACACCCAAAAAAGGGTTTGCAGTCAGGGGTGTGCACTTATGAATGCCTGTGTAGGTGTGAAAAATGATTCTACTAGATGCATCCTAAAATTCTGTATGGATTGATTTAACATCTTAATCTGAAAAATTTGATATTTTGGTAACTCTCATTGGTGAGAGAAACAAAGGACACAGACACTGATCTCATGTTACTTTCATTACATTAATTCCATTGGATATCACACATCTTTTTTTGCACTATAACATTCATGACCCATATTAGGATAAGCGGATGTACTCAATGCACCTGGAGAGCTGCTAAGATTGGTAATTTTTTTGGAAATACAAAATCTCTACTATTCAATATTAAAGAGACTTATTGAAAAAAAAAATATTGTTTCATTACTATGGAATATATTCCGCAGCTAGTGGTGAGATCATTATTCAATTTTCCTTATTGTAGGATGATATGAAAAAAACTTTCCTCAAGCTTTTAGGGTCTTGAAAAACACATGCCCCTGGCTGCACACCCACACCCTTTGAAAAAAGGGTGTGCAGCCCACAATCTTTGAAAAAAAGGGTGTGCAGCCCACACAACCTGTTTGAAAAGGGCATTCAGGCCAAACACCCTTTTTGAAAAGGGTGTGCGGGATGAAAACCCTGTTTTGTGCATGTGTATGGGGTCAAACTACCCATAGTACAGGCATGTACACCCTCTCTATGGTCATGTGGTATGAGCTAAGCCCATACCACATAAAAATACAGGAGTGTGTGGCTGCATACCCCCTTTTGACTGGTTTCACACGCCTGTGGATTGCCGTGTGACCTGCACTCCCCTTCATGCATGGGTATGCAGGTTGCACACCCATTCAGGAGTGTGCTGACACCCAAAAAAGGGTGTGCCCACGGTGTGGGAATTGTGGAAATACGGATGCTCCGCTGTTAACATTGGTTGAGCTCATCTTCCAATGGTCCGGTTAATCTCTTATTTCTTCTTTTTAGAGCACTTTTGGACTAGAAAACCTTGAGCCTGTATGCTATTTTGCATGAAGAGACCACCTAAGTTCCTAAGATACTAACCAATACCCTAAAATAGATTACCTCTGGTTGTCCTGTGGAAAAAATAAAAAAACTATGAAGCCCTAAAACCCTGTTATACTGCACTCCACAACCCTAACCATACTCCTCCGCTCTTCTGCATCCAAATTTGCCGCATAGACCCTAAAGAACCTATGATTGATTTAAAGATTTCTTAAGACCAAAAACTAGAAGAAAACAATGATGTGAGAAAAACAATCTGTACAAGAAACATTAGAAAGAATAAATCAAGAATGATAACAAACCCTGAGACAGATTATGTATCTGTAAAAGGAACAACTGATAGGTAAGACGAGACAGAGATGTATTGAAGCTGAGATTGAAGGTGATAAGTATCAGTCAATGAGGGTAGAATGATAAATAAGATAAACAGAAAACAAACCCTAGTGCCAATGGCAGTAGCAAGAGAAAAAAGAATATAGTTGAAGAGTTGTGGATTCTAAGACTTGTACTAATGTGAAAGATGGAATGAAGTTAGCATGAGATTAAAAAAGAGAACAGAAGAAAATGATCCGGAAATGCTGATGTGCATTTCTCACCAAGTTGGAAGTTAATAAAGGCGGTCCAAGCTAAAACTTCCAGGAACTTGTTGAGAGTCTTGATGCGACGACAAGGTCTTGAATCCGTTAGATCTTGATGTGTTTCAAGGAGATGAGAGTGTCTGACGATGATTCTTGAGGAGCAGACTGAGATCGAGGTGATGGGATGATTTAGGTTAAACTTGATGATGTACATTGATTACAACCATAGAGCGGCGCATGTATGGGAGCGCGCTCTCAAGCACGAGTTTCAACACCCCCCTCAACTTGGTGAGTAATGCACCATGAAGCATTTGGCCCTTAGACGATTCAGAGATTCCAAGTTACTTGCTTTTGTTAGTGTATCGGCAATCATGTCTTCTGAGGGAATAAGAGTGACAGTGATTTCGTTGTTGTTTTTTAGATCACGTAACCACTTCATTTTTATGTCGAGATGTTTAGTTTTTGAGTTTGAACCAAAATTTTTAATCTTTTCTGATAGGCCTTGATTATCTATATGAAAACTAGTTGATTCTATATTTTCATCCCAGAGTTCTTCGACCAGAAATTTGATCCATTGATTCTCCTGAACTCCGTCTGCCAATGCATTCAGTTCTGCTTCAGTCGAAGAAAGAGCTATGTTCCGTTGACGCTTGCTGTTCCAAGCCACAGGACAATTTTTCCAAAAACAGATAGACCCGCTTCGGGATAGACGAGTTTCAAGATCGTCTGCCCATGTGGCATCAGTGTAATGTTGGAGCGAGCTAGCTTCAGCAGGATCAGGTCGTAATGTAAGATGAAGATTCTTGGTGCCGTTGACATACTTCCAACAGTGGAGTACTTCCTTCCAGTGTGTTATCCCGGGTTGAGCGTTGTAACTAGAGAGAATAGATACAGCCGGCGCTAGATCGGGGCGAGTTCGACAGGAGATGTAATTGAGCATACCGGTGAATGAGCGATAGTTAATTTTCAGTTTGTCAAATTCGTCTTTTTCAGCCTGACTAGCAGGCTTGAGCTGAACACCAACCGACAAGGGAGTGTTGACCGGCTTGCAATCGACTAGCCCAATCATCTTCAATCCTTTTTCAATGAGTTTTTCCTGTGATAATGTTACAGCTTCTTTAGTTATCTCTACATCCATTCCCAGCAAAGTGTCAGGATCGTGCGCTGATGAGTTCGGGAACCGAAGAAGAAACAGACTTTCAAAAACTTCGACGTTTCCTACAACAATTAAGTCGTCGACATGGAAAAAGATTGATGAGATTTTATCGGAGTGAATAAAAAGACATGGATCAGAGGTTGATTGCTTGTAATTGATCTCTTCAAACCAGGCCGTCAGAGTTTCGTACCAATTGGCAGGCGCTTGCTTGAGGCCATAGAGCGATTTCTTGAGTTTAAGATAGGGAGCCTTCCTCGTTGATCCTTCCGGCGTCTTGATGTAAAGTTCTTCCTTCAATGGAGCGTACAAAAACGCACTTTTGACATCAAATTGTCTGATCGGAAGTTGTTTGTCAACAGCAAACATGAGCAAGGTAAGCAATGTTGTGAATTTTCCAGTCGGCGCAAATGTTTCGCCATAATCTTCTCCTTCCCTTTGATGAGAGCCTTGAATACAAAGTCGAGCCTTCTTTCGTTCTTCGGCAGACAAGGTACCTGGTTTGGTGTTAAATATCCAGAGCGTATGTAAGAAAGATTCAGGTGTATCAAACATGTCATCCCACACTTGGTGGTGTTCAATGTTTGAGAGTTCCTCTTCAGCTGCCTTGAGCCACAAATCTTGCTCCGTCGATTTCATCGCGCTTTTAAAAGATGTTGGATCGGAGGACATATAAGAATATTTAGCCGGTTTAATGATTGAAGTACGCTCGCGCAGGACTCTACCATCAACTGGTTCAGAAATCTGATTACTTTCAACATTGGTTGGATCGTACAAAGTATTCTGTTCTTGAACCTGACTGTCGTGTTCATCTTCCAAGTTGCCTTCAGGTATCATCTCATCGCATACAGCAATGTCCCAATCAGAATTTAGCGGTTCTGGAGGAGAATAATCCAAAAATCTGACATTTTTTGTGTCTATTATCCTTCCCTCGTCAGATAGAATTCGATATGATCGTAATTCTTCAGTGTACCCAATTAATCTTCCGAGTCGGCCTTTGGGTTTGAGCTTTGAGAATGATTGTTCGGGAAGTATGAGATAGGACACTCGATTACCGAGTGGATAGAAGTAGCTGAGGGGAAGATTTCGATTCTTGAAGAGTTCAAATGGAGATAATTTAGATCGATGAGCAGGAATTTGATTCAAGGTCAAAGAGCTGACTCGAGCAATTTCACTCCAGAATTTTCGATCAATCCTTGAATCCTGGAGTATGGTCCTCATGGACTCAAGGATCGTTCTGTTGAACCGCTCGGCCAGACCATTCTGCTGAGGAGTGTATGCGTCAGAAGTTCGCTGCTTGATCAGATGATCGATGCAATATTCGTTTAGAGTGGAGTTGAGAAATTCTGATCCTCTATCCGAGTGAAATGTTGTGGGATAATAGCCAAATCTCTTAGCTTCTGTGTCGACCAGAAATGATATCGTCAATGGAGTGTCACTCTTCTGCTTGATGGGAATAGCTGCACAGAAACGAGTGCAGCTATCCACAACAGTAAGAATGTATCTATGACCTTCGTACGATGCTGGCCAGATTGGTCCTATGAGATCAAAGTGAAGTTCCTCGAAGGGTCGAGAGGCAGGCTTGTGAACAGATTTGAAGGAAGCTTTGGTTATTTTTCCAACGGCACACGATTCACAGTTGTTTGTCATCTTCAGAGGAATACCGAGTTTCTTTCTCAGTCGATGATAACTCACGTGTCCGAGTGATTTATGAAGAAATTCCGCAGACGACAGATGACTAGTGTGTTCAACGACGTCAAATTCAAGACTTGGAAGGTTTCCGATGTAGATTCCTTTCATTTTAACTTCATCATTTTTTAATATTTGGAAAGAATTCTTGAAAAAGTGAACAATATAATCTTGAAGAATAAGACTTCGAACAGATAGTAGATTTACAACAATGTCTGGAACATATAGGACGTTGTCCAGGAACAATTCGCCGTATTGATTTTTTAGACGTATCGATCCGATTCCTTTTATGTTGAGTTGATCTGCTGAGGAGCTAGTTTGTACACAACCTAACTCTTTGAGTTCTAGAGTGTGAAAAAGATTGGAGTTTGAAGTCATATGAGCGGAAGATCCCGAATCCACTATGAAGAGATGAGGAGATTTGGACAGTGATGTGTGAAAGCTACTGACTGAGGACTCGTTCTTTTGAGCATTTTTCTTCTCATAATGTGCAGTTCGCTGAGCAGGATACAACATCCAGCAGTTTTCTTTTGGATGTTCAGCGTTAGGGTTATGAAAGTTTCGTCGACATTTCTTAGCTTCATCCGTATACAGAGTGATTGGATTGGATTTGGTGCCGGAGTTGCTCGAACGAATCTCGGTGTTGTAATCATGGATGCGGAGATGTTCAAAGACTACTTCTATTGACGGTTCCTTGTCGGAGTGAGTTATTTGATTAACTATATCGTTCATGTTGGCTGGAAATTTATGAAGCACCATGTGACCGAGTGCATCGTCAGAGAAGGTCCAACCGACTTCAATCAGTTGAGTTTGAAAAGTTTTCATTGATGTTATGAATCCAGAAACGTCGTTAGGAGTGTACGGAGCTCGAAGGAATGATTGAAAAACACGTGATTTGTTGGAAGCTTGATTAGACGCAAAGAATTTCACAATCGAGTTCCAGATAAGTCTAGCATCATTCTCATTTGCAGAATTGACCACGTTGGCTTGAACAGATGATTCCAACGTAGCCACAAGAATAGCCTTGAGATATATGTTGTTTTCAGGGGCGAGAGTATTCTTTTCAGAAGTGAGTTCGTCTTTGAGTTTGACTACGTCTAGGAAGTTGGAAACACGTTGTCTCCAAAGCGTATAGTTGTCCATCGATAGGAGAGGAATTCCTTCGACGACAGTTTTTATGAGTGAGCTATGAATTGCATCCATGTTTTGATAAAGCAGTTGCTGAAGCAGGTTTTTGGTCTTTGAAGACGACAGCGATATTCAAATGATAGGTTTGAGTTGATAATTGCTGTCGGCCAATTAACTGAGGTTTGGTCCACGATCGTTATTTCGACTGTTAATCGTAAAGAACCTATGATTGATTTAAAGATTTCTTAAGACCAAAAACTAGAAGAAAACAATGATGTGAGAAAAACAATCTGTACAAGAAACATTAGAAAGAATAAATCAAGAATGATAACAAACCCTGAGACAGATTATGTATCTGTAAAAGGAACAACTGATAGGTAAGACGAGACAGAGATGTATTGAAGCTGAGATTGAAGATGATAAGTATCAGTCGATGAGGGTAGAATGATAAATAAGATAAACAGAAAACAAACCCTAGTGCCAATGGCAGTAGCAAGAGAAAAAAGAATATAGTTGAAGAGTTGTGGATTCTAAGACTTGTACTAATGTGAAAGATGGAATGAAGTTAGCATGAGATTAAAAAAGAGAACAGAAGAAAATGATCCGGAAATGCTGATGTGCATTTCTCACCAAGTTGGAAGTTAATAAAGGCGGTCCAAGCTAAAACTTCCAGGAACTTGTTGAGAGTCTTGATGCGACGACAAGGTCTTGAATCCGTTAGATCTTGATGTGTTTCAAGGAGATGAGAGTGTCTGACGATGATTCTTGAGGAGCAGACTGAGATCGAGGTGATGGGATGATTTAGGTTAAACTTGATGATGTACATTGATTACAACCATAGAGCGGCGCATGTATGGGAGCGCGCTCTCAAGCACGAGTTTCAACAGACCCCCACCCCTTACAGCCCCTGTCAGCCTCTGTGATGCCATGGAGTAATCCTTCTAGCTACACAAGGTGCAAAAATAAAAGATAAAGAGCAATATAAAGCTCTGGGAGGATTTATAAAAAGTAATACCAATAAGGATATGAGGTATGAGGAGTAAAAGATAATTAATTATATTAAATAAAATTAATATGATTAAAATTATGAGGGGCCTGATAAATCAGGGGTTGTTTAATCCCTCAAAGGTATCTTGCAAGCAGAGGATTTAGGTACCTGAACACACTGGGGCCTGTAAACAGGGGTGGTTTAAATCCCAGATAAACAATGGGGGAGAATCTCAAGAGAAAGGTTTATCTACTTACTAGTAATAAATTACCTTTAACAGACTTGAGGTTCTTCCAGAGGGAAATGGGGCAGTTGGAAGCGCTTGGAAAGGGTGTTGGTGTCATGAGCCGTACTGCGGGCCTGCCCGCACTAAAGCCCGCACCACATGTAGATAGTCTATCACGTACATGTCACAGACAGACCACTATATAGTCTGCCAGGACGAGGATCCACATCTCTTCCTCATCCTGCAATCTACATTATAGGATCCCAAAACCCCAGAGCCTTCCTCTCCACAGATCAGACCATAACATATTGCAGGATCTAACACTACGGAGACAAAGGCAAGAAACCAACACCCAGACACCTGAACAAAACCAGACTGACAACCCGAACGATCCCAACTCCACCCGCACCCAAAAGATGGATGAAGTAGAGCAACTCCGACGACAGCTTGAGGAGATGACTCAAGCAAGGGAGAACGAACGATCCCGCCGAAGAGCGGCCGAAGCACAACGGGACCAACCATCCCGACCAACCGGTTCCACCCCAACCCGCGGACCAAAGATCGCATGCCCCGACAAGTTTGATGGTGAACGGGGGACGAAGGCGGAAACGTTCGCCCGCCAAGTGGCGATTTATACATCGGTCAACAGCGCCATGTTCCCTGACGACAGGAAAAAGCTGTTATTTGCCGCGTCCTACCTTACCGGACCCGCCGCCGTGTGGTCCGCCCCATACATCGACCTAGTCACAGAGGGGGCGGACTTCTCGTACAACGGGTGGACGAAGGATTTTGGAACAATGTATTTCGACTCCGAGAAGAAAGGGAAGGCGGAACGGGCGTTACAAACGCTGCGACAGACGAGGACAGTGGCCGACTACACCCACACATTCCTCACCCACGCTACTGCCACCGGATGGGAGGTCCCAACCCTCATCAGCCAATACCGACAGGGCTTAAAACGGGACATTCGGACGGCACTAGTGCTGGCCCGCACCACTTTCACCACTGTCAATGAGGCAGCGGGTCTAGCCATGGAGCTTGATTCGGAGATGCACGGGGCGGAAACGACCACTGGAATTGCGAAGACCCAGCCAGATCCCGACGCCATGGACACATCCGCGATCAGCGGTCGACTGTCCGAGGACAAGAAGGCCCGCATGATGCGGGAAGGACTTTGCTTCCGCTGCGGGACGCGAGGACATATCTCTCGGGAGTGTCCAAACAAGAAAGGGAAAGGACGGACACCCGCCTCAGTCTCCGCACTCGAGGACCAGATCCGACAGCTAGCCGATGGATTGGCGGCGCTCAAAACGGAGGGACAGACGGACAAGGTGAACAAGGGACGGGCCGATGAGTCAAAAAATGGAGACGCTCAGGAATGAAGGTTGTGCCCTTCCCGAGCGTAGCGGAGTTGTCATGCAGTATTGGTGCTAGTCAGACATTACATGTAAATGAAATTGATCCCCGATGTTTCCTTTCATGCACCATCACAACTCCCAGAGCCACACCCCAAAGCCCCTATCCCCCCCTATCCTTCCTCATAGACTCCGGAGCAACCCACGACGTTCTGAGTGAATTGTACACATCCCAATGGGGACTCCTCGAGGCCGCTTCGGCCTTGGGGCGAACCATCTTTGGATTTGACGGGTCCGCAAGCAGAGCAACCCATGAGATAGACCTAATGTTGAACGACAAACCCCGCCCGTCCCGATTCATCATTACACGACTGAAAGACTCGTATGATGGGATCCTAGGGATGCCCTGGATCCGCCGATATGGACACCGAATCAATTGGACGAACCGTACCCTATGGACCCCGGACATTGCGGCCGCTTCGGCGGTTTTGTCTATTCCGAAAAACACCCCAACCGGCGAGTCGGGGAAAGCTAGGAAGATTGACGAGGGGGTGTGTGTTTTAAACACAATAACGCCCCCGCAATGTGAGTTCGACATCCCTATCCCCCACATCATTCCCGAAACGGCTGGCAAGCTTGTACACCCTGTAGATAGACCCCAGAACCCCACATGGAATCCCAAAACCCAACACCCCAACCACGTACCCGATGAAACCGTATCCAACCAAACTTGTGCTACTGCGGCAGCAGTATCGTCCTACCCGCCAACATCCCCGCAGAAGGTTGAAAGGCCCATGGGGAAAGCTAGGATTAGTGACAAGGGGGTGTGTGCTTACAGCACAATAACACCCCCGCAATGTGAGTTTGACAACCCCCCACCCCATACTTTACTGCCCGAGACAGCTGGCAAGCTTGTACGCCTTGCAGATAGATTTGCAAGCCCCGCCAGGAACCCCAAGACTCGACACTCTGACCAGGTACCCGATGAAATTATTGATACTGCCAAGGCAGTATCGTCCTCTCCGCCAGCATCCCCGCATACGGTCTATAGGCCCATGGGGAAAGCTATGATTAGTGACGAGGGGGTGTGTGCTGTTAGCACAATAACACCCCCGCAATGTGAGTCTGATAGGTCTCCCCCGCATTTGAATCCCGAAACAGCTGGCAAGCCTCTTTCCCCCCTAGGACATACCCCTGCAGTGATCAGCACGGCCAAAACATCGTGGTCAACATCGGCCCGATTGGCAGCAAAAGGGAAAGCCACGACTGCGGAGCGGACCGCGGATGAATTGGTACCGCGATGCTACCACCGACACCTTGACATGTTCCGGAAATCAAGCGCCATGAGACTTCCCCCGCGAAGAAAGTGTGACTTCCGCGTAGATCTGATCCCAGGAGCCACCCCACAGGCCGGAAGAATCATCCCGCTATCCCCAGCAGAGAACCAGGCACTTGATATTATGATTGCCGAAGGACTGACGAGCGGGACCATTTGACGGACCACATCCCCGCGGGCGGCACCAGTACTATTCACTGAAAAGAAGGACGGAAACCTGCAACCCTGTTTTGACTACAGGAGACTCAACGCGGTAACGGTGAAGAACAAGTACCCGCTCCCACTGACAATGGACTTAGTTGACAGCCTTTTGGATGCGGACACATTCACAAAGCTCGACCTCCGCAACGCATATGGAAACCTCAGAGTTGCGGAAGGCGACGAAGATAAGCTGGCTTTCATCTGCAGGGCAGGTCAATTTGCCCCGCTTACCATGCCCTTCAGTCCCACGGGAGCGCCAGGATACTTCCAATACTTCATGCAAGACATCCTCCTCGGACGGATTGGGAAAGACACCGCTGCATACCTAGATGACATCATGATCTACACGCGGAAAGGGTCGGACCATGCGGAAGCGGTGGGCAGTATACTGGACACATTGAGCAAGCACCAATTGTGGCTGAAACCCGAAAAGTGTGAATTTTCAAGGCCGGAAGTAGAATACCTAGGATTATTGATATCATGCAACCGGATCAGAATGGACCCCGCAAAGGTGCAAGCAGTAACCGACTGGCCCGCACCAAAGAATGTCACCGAACTTCAACGATTCATTGGGTTTGCTAATTTTTACCGCCGATTCATCGACCATTTCTCAGGAAAGACCAGACCGCTCCACAACCTGACAAGAGTAGATACCCCCTTTGTGTGGGACGCCAAGTGCAACTCTGCATTTGAATCCCTCAAAACCGCCTTCACATCCGCCCCAATCCTGAAAATCGCGGACCCGTACAAGCCGTTTGTACTCGAATGTGATTGCTCTGATTTCGCGCTCGGCGCGGTACTGTCCCAGGTTTGCACCAAGGACCAGGAACTTCACCCAGTAGCTTACCTGTCCCGATCCCTTGTACAGGCGGAACGCAACTATGAGATCTTTGACAAAGAGTTACTGGCTATTGTGGCTGCCTTCAAGGAGTGGCGGCAATACCTGGAGGGGAACCCACACCGCTTGACGGCAATTGTATACACCGATCACCGTAATTTGGAAAGCTTCATGACAACCAAGCAGCTCACAAGAAGACAGGCAAGATGGGCGGAGACCATGGGATGTTTTGACTTTGAGATCATATTCCGACCAGGACGCCAATCGACAAAACCCGATGCCTATCCCGCAGACCGGACCTTGCCCCAGCACCGGGAGAAAAGCTGACATTTGGTCAGCTTTTAAAGCCAGGTAACATCACCAAGCGGACTTTTGAGGAGCTTGCGGAATGTGCGGAATTGGACAGCTGGTTTCTGGACGAATCGATTCAAATGGATGATGGGGAACATTGGTTTGAGGTGGACGTGATGGGGACTGATTTGGAAGATGCGGGAACGGACGACCTAGTGTTGTCTGACGCCGAAATCATTGCCAGGATTAGAGAACTGACCCCACATGATCCAAAATTGGCTGACTGGATTAAGCTGTTACAGAAACCGACAGGGGACCACAACAGGTATGCGGAAGCCAACGGGGTACTCTATGACAAGGGACGGATAGTGGTACCAGCGGACTCGGCATTGCGGACGATAATCCTCAAAAGTTGACACGACACAAAGTCCGCAGGCCACCCAGGCAGATCCCGCACGTTGGCATTAGTACGGAGAAGTTTTGTGTGGAGTGGAATGAAGAGATTTGTAAACCAGTATGTAGACGGATGTGATTCATGCCAAAGAGTCAAATCTAGCACTCGACGGCCGTTTGGAACATTAGAACCCCTCCCAATCCCCGCATGCCCATGGACGGACATTAGCTATGATTTGATCACTGATCTCCCTGAATCCCGCTTGAGTGACAGCATACTAACAGTAGTAGACCGACTGACCAAGATGGCCCACTTCATCCCATGCAAGAAAACCATGAACGCGGAACAACTAGCGGAACTGATGGCAGAACACATATGGAAACTCCATGGAACCCCCAAGACAATTGTCTCGGACCGGGGAAGTATTTTTATCTCCCAAATCACACGTGAATTGAGCGCCCGCATGGGGATTAGACTACAGCCATCCACAGCGTACCACCCAAGGACAGATGGACAATCCGAAATCGCCAACAAAGCAGTCGAGCAATACCTGCGGCACTTTGTTTGCTACCAACAGAACGATTGGGCCCCACTCCTCCCAATGGCCGAATTTGCTTACAACAACAACAACCACACCTCTACAGGAGTTTCCCCGTTCAAAGCCAACTACGGATTCAACCCGGCATATAGCGGAACCCCCTCAACAGAACAATGCATCCCCGCAGTAGAGGAACGACTCCGCAAACTTGCGGAGGTCCAAGGAGAACTCAAGCATTGCTTAGAAGAGGCGCAAGAAACAATGAAAGGCCAATTTGACAAGAAAACAAGGGAAACACCGGAATGGGACGTGGGGGACGAAGTATGGCTAGACGGACGCAACATTTCAACGACCCGCCCCAGCCCAAAATTGGAACATAGATGGCTGGGACCTTTCTCTATCTGTAAAAGAATCTCAAGATCCGCGTATAAGCTAACACTCCCTATATCCATGCGGGGGGTAAACCCCGTATTTCACGTATCAATACTCCGCAGACACAGACCCGACGAAATTGCGGAACGACGGAAGGAAGACCCGGAACCAATTACAGCGGACGGCGGGGATGAATGGGAAGTCGAAGAGGTACTGGACTGTAGAAGACGACACGGGAAGACCCAATACCTGGTCAGCTGGAAGGGATTTGGAACGGAAGACAACTCATGGGAACCGGCGGAAAACTTGAAGAATTGCGAGGAACTGGTAGCGGGATTTAATTCAAGATTTCCGAATGCGGGAACTGCTCATTGGCGGAGGCGGAGAAGGAAGTGAGGAACAAAATTGATAAGAGGTGGAAGGAACAAAATTGATAAGAGGTGGAAGGAACAAAATTGATAAGAGGTGGAATTGTTTTCTTTTTTTCTTGATTGGCGAATGAGTGGAGGATTTAGCATTAAAAGGGGGATAATGTCATCAGCCGTATTGCGGGCCTGCCCGCACTAAAGCCCGCACCACATGTAGATAGTCTATCACGTACATGTCACAGACAGACCACTATATAGTCTGCCAGGACGAGGATCCACATCTCTTCCTCATCCTGCAATCTACATTATAGGATCCCGAAACCCCAGAAACCCCAGAACCCCAGAGCCTTCCTCTACACAGATCAGACCATAACAGTTGGAAGAACTGGGTGGACACTGGGAAATTTCAGGGGAGTAAGAAGGGGCTAAAGAACAGATACTAGGACCTTACCAGACAGAATAACAATTTGTAGAGCTATGTAAGTGGGTACAGGTGGTAGTATATATATTAAAGCATGATGAGGCAAAATACAGGGGGAACAATGTTAGACGGTATTGCATATGCATGCGTAGTTCATCTCATTTACATATACACAGCCGATGATAGTCTCAAATTCCTCCGCAGTTGTGTAACCTAGTTGTTAGATTAAGTTTCGCTCTCATTCTCTGTTGTGCTTCCTCAATCATCTCAACTCGTGTTTCCAACTCGCTGATTCCTTCGACTACCGTCTAGGTCCGTTTCCATCTTTTTTCTCTTATCATTTCTCTGTGATCTCAAGTGTCTACTTTTATCTTTTTAGGTTTGTCTTGTGTCTGCCGTCACCGCTCTGCTCGCTTGTGTCTAACAGCCACATCATCCCCTAAAAAGGTGTGCTAGTAATCCAATCATCTCAACTCGTGTTTCCAACTTGCTGATTCCTTCGACTACCGTCTAGGTTTGTCTTGTGTCTGCCGTCACTGCTCTGCTCGCTTGTGTCTAACAGCCACATCATCCCCTAAAAAGGTTTGTCTTGTGTCTGCCGTCACCGCTCTGCTCGCTTGTGTCTAACAGCCACATCATCCCCTAAAAAGACATTTCGTCTTATAGGTTATGAGCCCAGGTTGCGTCTAGCTCTGGGAAATCAATCACAAGCTCATCGATTTCTAATCAATCAGGTACATCATGTCCGACTCCAAATCGAACGCCCTTCCAGTTCTCACCGAATCGAACTTCAAAGACTGGAAGGCGGTCATCCATTCGTATTGTGCTGAAAAAACTTGCGCGGCATACCTGACCTCTGATAAAGCGTCTACGGCTAACGAAAGCCAACTCGAGCTTTGGACCGACCAAAAGCAAATAGCTGCCGGTGTTCTAGTTCGATACATGGGGTCAGATAATCGTTCTCGCTTCGTAACCGATGCCAACATGCAAGAACCGCATATATTGTGGAAATTGCTGTGCGATCACTTTGAATCCAAGACGGCCCAAAATCAGTCAAAAGTGTACCAAAACTTTCTCAAAATCCCTTTTCGAGGCAATCTTGGCCAATACCTTGCGGCCATAGATGGAGGACTTGCCGACATTCGAGCTGTCGGCATGATCATTAAAGTCCCCGGACCCGGAGAGCCCACCGTCAATGAAAATCACTTGGCGGAAATCATCATGAGTAAAATCCCTGCGCATTACGCAACTACCCGGGATCTTATATTTGCCAAACGGCCATTAACTCTAGACATTATCAGAGCGCAACTGGATTCTAAGATCCTTGAAGGCGACGAGCCCCAATCATCTGATCAAACCAGTATCAAGACTGAATCAGCAATGAAAGCTAATCTCATCTATTGTGAGGGAGGCAAACACAATCCTCGGACTCGTCACTCCGAGGCTAAATGCTATCAACTTCATCCCGAACTTCGACCCAAGACAGTTGACAACACTAAGAAAAAGGCCAACTCTGCTTCCGTTGAAAATCAAGATGATCAACCCAAAGCCTATCACTGCTTCACGACTCACTCTGCGCTTGCGGCCACCAGATCGGATCACTCCATTTTTCTAGACAGCGGGTGCTCAGATCACCTCTTTCCAAACAAGTCTGACTTCTTCGATTACAAATCGCATCAATCATCTGTCGCTGTTGCGGACGGAAAAACGATTCCGATTATTGGAGCTGGTCTAATAAAGTTAAAAAATGCGGATGGACAAGTTAAACACTTCAAGGCCCTCCACGTCCCGGGACTGTCGCCATGCTCTAGTCAGCTTCGGTCGACTTTTTCTAGCCGATTGTGACCTTGTCAGAAAAGGATCGGGATCTTTCTCCCTAATCGATCAAACCGAGGGATCAAAACTATTTGACGGAGCTATTGAAAATCAAATATTTTCCATCAACGCAAACGTGCTGTCTCCATCAAGTCAGTCAAATCAGTCCACCTCTTTGCGAGTCTCAGCTACTGACGCCGCTCTTGTTCACAGACGGGCCGGCCATCCTAGTCGAGAAGCTCTGAAAATAATGTTTGGGGTGTCCTTCTCAACCTTGTTGTGTGAACCTTGCCGATTATCTAAATCTCAGAGGCTTCCGTTCTCAGGTACACTGCCGAAACCAGCTGGTGTCCTTGACTTTGTGTACATGGATCTCAGCGGGAAGATAACTCCTCCGACAATAGGTGGTGGTTTGTACTACTTCAAGATAACCGATGCGTTTTCCTCGTACAAACATGTCTACATTCTATCTGCTAAATCTCAGGCCTTTGAAAAATTCAAACATTATGTCAATGAAGTGTCCAATTTTCACCACAAAAATGTCATCAACGTCGTCACCGACGGGGGTGGTGAATTTTGCTCCAATGAATTTGAGCTGTACTTAAAAGATAAAGGCATTATTCATCATGTCACGGCACCCTACACGCCTCAGCAAAACTCGATAGCCGAAAGAGGCAACCGCACCACTAGTGAGAAGGCCAGGTCCTTACTGAGGCATGCCAATCTCCCCTCAACTCTTTGGGGGGAGGCAGTAAACACCGCCGTATTGTATGAAAACATTACTCCAATGCGTCGTCTCAGGTGGAGCAGTCCTCACAAATTGTGGTTCGGCACTCAATTTGACGTCTCGCGGCTTCGTGCCTTCGGGTGTCGAGCTTATGTCAACATTCCTAAGGAACGTCGATCAGGCAAATTTGGCAACACGGCCAAAAGGGGGATCTTGGTCGGATACCGGCAGGGTATTCCCAACTGGAGGATACTTACTGAGGGGAATAGGGTCGAGTTCAGCCATGATGTCGTCTTTGACGAGGCTGAGTACCCAGGAATCTCCCCTGTTCCTCCTGCCGGAGAAGCCATTTTTCCGTTTGAGGAGTTGGAGGAGGACGACGGTTCAATCGCGGATCAATCCGGGACCGCTGACGGTGATGAGGATGTCATCAATCCGAAAGCCGAGCCGGATAATTTTTTTGACCAACCGGTGCCAGTCACTCTGCCCGCAGTCTCATCACCATCCGCAGCTCCTCCGATCGGACCTCCGAAACCGGGGTTCGAATACGTCTCTTCAGACAAACCTGCCCCCAGGAACATATCATCTTCCATCGACCCAGCCAACATCCTCACATCCAAACGGCGTGCGCATCTCACACACTCCACTCTCACCACTTTACCATTCTACGACGCTATATTCGCAATGTCGGTTTCGCCATCGTCTCCATTGACTTCCGTTCCCCGCACTTACAGGGAGGCAATGCAAGCTCCTGACGCGGATGAGTGGAGCGCGGCGATCAATGTTGAGCTGGAAGCCATGGCTCGTCTCAACGTGTGGGAGGTGGTTCCATCACCCGTGGATCAATCTCTCCTTGGCACCGTGTGGATATTCCGCAAGAAGTACGACGCGGACGGTAACCTTGTGAAATACAAGGCCCGGCTCTGTGCGCAAGGAAGTGCTCAACCAGCGGGGGTCGACTTTCACAAGACATATGCCCCTACTGGACGTCCGTCGGCTCTTCGGGTATCCTGACCATCGGCGTCAACGAAGGCATGGACATTCATCAGATGGATGTTCGAAATGAATTTCTCAACGGGACGTTGGACGAGGTAATTCATCTCCGTTGTCCCGCTGGCATGTCAACTCCGCCTGGTTTTGGCTTGCGGCTGAAGAAATCCATTTACGGTCTGAAACAGGCTCCGCGAGTATGGTACACGGAGCTCAGCCAGTTTTTCTTCACCATCGACTTCGTTCCATCCGTTGCCGACCCGTGTCTATTCATTTCCAAGGTACCGGGCTGGAAATGCCTGGTCCATGTGTATGTCGATGACATGGTGATCATCAGCCACGATGTCGCGCGGTTCAAAAGTTTGGTCAAGGAGCGCTTTCTCATGGACGACCTGGGACCAGTAAGCTCGCTCCTTGGTATGAAAATCTCTCGTCACTCCACCCACATCACTCTCTCTCAAGAACGCCACATCGGTGAGCTCCTTGAAGAATACGACTTCAAGGATGTTCGTTCGGTATCAACTCCCATGGTCCCTAACACCCGTTTAGTCTCAGCTTCTTCAGGAGAGCAAGCAGAGTTCGCTAGTCTCAATATCAACTACCGCTGTGCCATTGGGTCGGTCAACTACATCGCGTGCGCAACTCGTCCCGACATCGCTTTTGCAGTGTCGCAGCTCTCCCAACATCTTGAACACCCCGGCATAAAGCATTGGCGGGCCTTCAAACATCTTCTGCGATATCTGTTGTCCACAAAGTCGCTCGCCATCAAACTTGGTGGCGGAGATGTCAAGCTCCGAGTCTACTCCGATGCGGACTGGGGCAACTGTCCGGATACTCGTCGATCTTACTCCGGATATCTGGTAATGTGGGGTGATTCGGTAATATCTTGGAAGTCCAAAAAGCAAGCTTCGGTATCGTCCTCGACCACCAAGGCAGAATACATCGCTCTTTACGCTGGAGTTCAAGAAGCTATCTGGCTTCATTCTCTTCTCAACTCGATTGATGCCTCATCCCACTACCCGATTCCGGTTTACTGCGACAATCAAGCATCCATAGCTCTTTCCAACAACCCACTCGCTCATCAACGCAGCAAACACATTGACATCAAATATCATTTCATTCAAGAGGCGGTCGCCAAAAATTGGATCGACGTTTGCTACATTCCGACTGCCGAAATGCCAGCCAATGGTCTTACCAAGTCTCTCGTCAATGTGAAGCATCTAGCGATGATCAACTCCATCAAGATGAAGTTCGTCGACGATCAAAGATAGAAAAGGAGGGGGGGTGTTAGACGGTATTGCATATGCATGCGTAGTTCATCTCATTTACATATACGCAGCCGATGATAGTCTCAAATTCCTCCGCAGTTGTGTAACCTAGTTGTTAGATTAAGTTTTGCTCTCATTCTCTGTTGTGCTTCCTCAATCATCTCAACTCGTGTTTCCAACTCGCTGATTCCTTCGACTACCGTCTAGGTCCGTTTCCATCTTTTTTCTCTTATCATTTCTCTGTGATCTCAAGTTTCTACTTTTATCTTTTTAGGTTTGTCTTGTGTCTGCCGTCACCGCTCTGCTCGCTTGTGTCTAACAGCCACATCATCCCCTAAAAAGGTGTGCTAGTAATCCAATCATCTCAACTCGTGTTTCCAACTCGCTGATTCCTTCGACTACCGTCTAGGTTTGTCTTGTGTCTGCCGTCACCGCTCTGCTTGCTTGTGTCTAACAGCCACATCATCCCCTAAAAAGGTTTGTCTTGTGTCTGCCGTCACCGCTCTGCTCGCTTGTGTCTAACAGCCACATCATCCCCTAAAAAGACATTTCGTCTTATAAACAAGGGCTCCTTAAATGCCTTTCTGTAGCCCTGATGGCGAAGCACAGGATGTATTTTTGGCTATGGGAACATTTAAAAGGAAGGGTTTAAGATTTTAATATAAATGTATGTATTTGTTTACCAAATTTCCATATGTACAGGCTGTCTACTATTGGTACAGCCTGTCTATGCTCTGTTGCTAGAATTATGAGTCGCTTCTGAACCTCTAACAAGTTTTGTTAGATGTGTTGATCCAAGGTTTTAATTACATGTCAATAAGTATTTGATTACATGACATATGTACTTGTTGATCACACTTGTCAGAGTTTAAAAGATGTGTGTTGTCTACAATGTGAAATACATCTGTTTATTTGTTCTGTGGGCGCTGCAAGAGCTTTTTGTTTGATCCCTGTAATGCAGGCTCTTTGGGAATGCATGACTGCAGAGATCTGTCAACAGATAATTTCCCACTAAGGATGTAATACATTTATTTTGAACCGTTGTTCAATTATTATTTTTGGGATGTTCTCATTTTATTTCCTTCCTCTTTTTCGTGGTCTCTTTCCCTCTTAATCATCCTTAGTGTACCTAGTATTTAATTAAATAAAATAAATAAATAGATAGATAATATAGTATATTACTAGTATTATATACTTATATTATTAATGTCATATGTATTTATTTTATTATGTTCTTATTTAAATACATTGTTATTTCGTGGTTTTGTACATTTATTTATGTATTTATTCTGTATTTTAATGTATAATAATTATTTCAGCGCTTTAGTGGCAATATTCTTTCAAGTTGTTTTACTACTAGAAGTTTTAAGTTATATGGGGTACGTTGGCTGAAGTACCCTAGGTTATTTTACACGCTCTTCAATATTATGAAGTAATATTTCTACTTATCTTATTATTTACTAACATATTCATTGTTTTATACTTATTACTGTATTTATCTATTTATTATTAATTTACTATGTAACAATGTATTTATTATTTACATATTGCTTTTTTATGTTGCTTTATCTTATTATTATTCATTTATTACCTTTTATTAAATGTGTAATACTATATTTTTTATTTTATGTCTATTTTTGTTCTAGTCAGGTTGTCTCTGAACTAGTAGCAAGCTGACAGCCCCTGCCTTCTCCAATTACCCCTGTGGATGACCTTCAGTGGTGAACCCTACCACAGTCCTCTGAACTCCCTAAGCCCCATGGCTTCACCTAAGCACAAAAATGCAGATGGACTAAGTAGGTGGGCCTTGCCAAATAACCCAGATAATCCAGCTTATGAGCCAGAAGATGAAGACATATTTCCCATCCTAGGAATTCATGTGTGTGACTTGGACAATGCATTCTATGAATTAGTCAAGAATAGCTATGACAAGAATCCTGAATTGTTAAAGTTAGTAGAAATACTTAGAAATGACAACAGTTCACCAGAACTAATAGCCAGTCTACCAGAAGAATTGGCCAAACATTATAAGCTTGGAAAGTTCAGTCTCCTAGATGGACTTCTATATTTCAGGAATAGGCATTCAAGTGTGCTAGTGCTAAGTGACCCTTCCCAAATAGACCACATTCTGAAAGAATGCCATGATAATGTAAATTCTGGAAACGTTTCTGAGGAAAGGACAGTAGAGAGAATTGAATATACAGCATGGTGGATTAATTGGAAAGAACAAGTACACAACTATATCAAATCTTGTGATGCATGTCAGAAAGGCAACAAACAAACTGGAAAAAGATTTGGCTTACTGCAGAAAATATCTGAACCAGCTAACAAGTGGGAAATTATAAACATGGACTTTGTAACAGGCCTACCCCCAGGAGGATCCTTCTCATATAACTCAGTACTAGTAGTTGTAGACAGATTCTCCAAGAGAGCCAGGTTCATACCTAATCATAAAGATGATACTGCCATGGAAGTTGCCCTGTTATTTTGGAATAGGATTATGGCTGATGTAGGTATACCCCAGATTATAATTAGTGACAGAGATCCCAAATTCACATCAGAATTCTGGAGAAACCTACATGAAATGCTTGGTATTAAATTAGCTTTCTCTACAGCTTATCACCCTCAGACAGATGGACTAGCAGAAAGAATGATACAAACTCTAGAAGATATGCTATGTAGAATCTGCTCCTTTGGATTTGAGTTTAACTAGAATCATGATGGGTACACTCATGATTGGGTTAGTCCACTGCCAGCATTGGAAATTGCTTAGAATAGTTGTAAACATTCCTCCACTAAAGAAGCTCCATATGTATTAGAAAGAGGATGCACTGCCAGCATAATTGCCTAGGATGAAGTCATCCTAGTTAAACTGGGATGCACTCAACAAATTTAAACTTGGTTGAAATCAACTGATGAAATATAAATCCAAGGGACCCCCCTTGGTTTTATATTTCATTGGTTGAGGTCAACCTATTTTAAATTGGTTGTTTTCATCCTAATTTAACTGGGATGAACTCAACCTAGGCAATTATGCTTGTAGTGATGGATACCACGTATTCCCAAAGATACTGTAAATGATAAATTACCCAACCTGCATCCAACAGCGCTAGATTTCAAGAAAATGTTAGATTTGACCCAACAACATGCTAAGAAATGCGTAGAGGAAGCAGTAGAGTACAACAAAGGGAGATAGGATATGAGCCATGAAGAACCTGAGTTTAAGATAGGAGATAAGATCCTTTTGTACACTATTAACTTCAATAACTTGGGAGGTACCAGGAAGCTAAAACCCCCATTTATAGGCCCCTTTACCATTAAACAGCTTCATGGAAAAAATGCTGTAGAATTCATACTGACAGAGGAACTATCAAGAAAACAACCAGTATTCCCCGTCAGTATGGTGAAACAATACCAATCTAGAACTGAAGATGAACCAGTTACCCAACAACCAGTTCCCCTGATTGAGGTCCCACCTTATTTTTTTGTAGAAACTTACCTTTTTTCAGGAGACGTATCTTGGTGGTAGGGAATGTCAGCTTGCTACTATGACAGAGCAACCTGTCACAGAATTTTTACACTACTTCTTACAAAATTACATAGAATATCAAATAATAGTTAAGATATTATTTTATATTCCAAATCTACACTAAAATTAACCTAGGGTGCCTCTCTCATAAGTACCCCTAATTCTCACTCCTTCATCATGTAAATCAGCAATTTATAATTAGGAAGTACCTTTAATAAAAAAGGCACTTGCATTATTGTATGCTTATACATACATAAACATATGCTTAAACCCCATTTCCAGTCACGGAAATAAGGTGTTGTGTAAATTGGGGGAGATAGTGTAAATCCACCGTGTTTTACTCAAACCCCGCGTACCGCAGTCCGCATACCTTGAAGTTCAACCCGCGTGACTGAAAGCTCGCTCCAAAGTTGGAGCATAAGCCCCCGCGCAAGCATCAGACCCCTTACAGGCTCTCAGTGTGGCACGCGGACACCAAAGTCACCCAAGGTACACTCAAAACAACAACACACGCCCCAGTAACTTCATTACATATGGAATAAAGATTACTGGGGACTAAAATAAATAGTTATATTAGTTTTATTATCATTACACATAAAATAAACTACAGTATTGACTGAACAACAGTACAAAAAAAATACTGTGGCTTATTATAAAAATACAAATGAGCCACTAGTAGTACTCAATATCAACCTGTAATAATGTACTACAGACTGTAAATCAACACAAATAAATAAATACACTAATAAAATAAAATAAATATTAAATTGGTGACGTTTACTCTAAGCAATGGCTGCTGAAGCGTCACCAATAAAGCAAAAATGGCCAAAATGTGGTCCAAGCTCCCACAAGTTGGCCAATAAATACATACAGGGTCCCCAGAGAGATCTCAAGACTATTTAAGGAGCTCTTCAACCGCCCAAAGAAGGTCCCTCATGCTTTTTAATACCCACCAACAACCTTACCCACTTATTATTAGATATACATCTTTATTTATAAAACATTCTGGTAAGCTTATTAGTAGTTATTCTCTAGCCTTGTCTTCCCCAACAACTCTACAGTGACAATCCAGCTCCACCATCATCCCATCAAAGCCCCCAAAACTGTCCAGTTTCACCCTGAATATCCCCAAGATCCCTCAAGGATTATTACTAGTAAGTAATAACCCTTTTCTTGAAGATATTCCCCCTTTTCCTTTCCTGGGATTAAACCACCCCTGTGTCAACAGGCCCCAGTGTTCAAGGTACCTAAATCTTCTGAATTTACTTGCAAGATACCTTAGAGGGATCTAAACCACCCCTGATTTATCAGGCCCCTCTGGTTTTAATGATATTAAATTTATTTAGTATAATTAATTCCTTATTTTTTCTCTAATTTTTACTTCACAATTCCCCCATATTCTTTGGGAATTATAACATTAATACCTTACACAGAGTTATATTACTCTTTCCTTACATATTTGCACCACTTGTAGCTAGAAGGAATTGTCCTTTGCATCAAGTAGGCTGACATTATTCAACTGTAAATAGTTTGAGATTTCTTCCAGACCTCTGAAAATGGGAAATTTTGAAGAATGATTTCAATTTGTGGTTTTCAAAAAGAACAAAAACATAATAAGAGCCACTAATTATAATAACTTCAATATTCCTCATTCAATATCTGAATTAGAAGAAAAACCCTCTAGAAGGTTTAATTTTCCCTTCCTCCCTTCATTGGAATCCATACCCCAGCCAAAGAACAAATGGACCAAGGCAATATAGTGAAGAATAGAAATCAAATACCTCTGTTTCTTCAGATCCTTAATTTTTGGCCACATTTCTCTTTGGTTTTCCACTTCCCCAAAGTTTAACCTCCTTTTCCTAGAATCTTCAAATTTCACCACCTTCCTTGGCCTTCCACATTCTTTCTTCTAAATTCCAGTGTATTCAAATCCTGGAGGGTCCCTCTTAGTTGAAATTGTGAATTTGTGATTTCTTCTTGATCCTTTAGGCCTGCCACAAGGATTTTTATTCTGGTCAAACAAGATATAAATTGAGGAGGCATATCAGTGAATTTGCAAAAATTTCACACTAAGAAATACAACTTGCCTTCAGATCAATTTTGATGTGCTGCGTGTAGTGAAAATATTCTGCATTGAACTTGGTACCTAGTATTGTTTCTTCTTTCACTTGATCAATGCAAGGAATCCCATGTTAGTGAAGTAATTACCATTGAATTTGAATTTTGAGCTTTGGGAATTTGATGAGAATGAACATTTTTCAGAGAAAAGTGAGAGATTGTGCCATTTAGAGTGAAAATTGAAGGAAGCAAGCCAGTGATTTGCGTATAAGAATTTTGAGTAGATTTGATATATTTTTCATCAAGTTGAATAGAGAGGGACCTTTTTTTTCTTTGAAAATGGCAGAGAGAGAACCAGTTGATGAGTTGATGAAACATTTCATTTATGCATGAAGACGTACTGCTGAGTTAATATGGTTGTCCAAGTAGGACTTTTTTTATGAAATAGGAAAGAAAATACTCCTTGTTTTTTAAGACATTTTTGATGAGGTATTTTGTGGTTGGAGGGTAATTTTGAATTTTCAAAAAAGAAAGAAATAATTTGCCCTTGAGCACTCTTGATAAGGTACTAGAAGCTGTTTTTCCAGATTTCTGGTGTGTGAGCATTGAACAGAGTTTGTCCTCCAGGTGTTGTTGGTATAGTTTGTTTGCAAGGATTATAAATAGTGCTAAGAGTAGGGACAGAAGGCATGTTGGAGTCTTCCATCAGAGCAGAATTTATCTTCAAGGGGGGAACACTGGCTTCAATTGATTTTTTAACCAATTATTTTTGATCATTGTTCAATATTCTATGGACAGGATGGATGGTTGCAAGGGGAATTTTTGATATGGAGTTTTTATCCTTATTCTTGTACACTCCACCAAGCATTTTGAAAGGAATGGTGCTGAAAAAAGAACACACCTGGTAGCACAAGGTTCAAAAAAAAAGGGTGTGCAGCCCGCACACCCTTTCCAGAATGCGGCTAGAGGCTGGTAAATTGTCCTGCACGCCCATGCAAGAAATGGCTGGCAGGTCACACACCCCTCTTGGGATTGTGACAGATTCCAACAAGTAGGCATGCAGCTGCACACCCCTGGAGTGGAGGGTGTGCATGTTGAATGCTCTTTGGATGGCCCCTCGCCCCTAAACCTGGGGGGTCTCCCCTGGTCAAAAAGGCTGTATAGGCTCTTTGAAAAGCAGTATCTCATCTGGTAAAAAAGGCTATACATCCTCTTTGACCAAAAGGATTTCCTTAATCCAAAGAGGCTACATGAAATTATTTAGCAGAGGAGGTCCCTCCAGTAAAAGAGGTTGTATAGCCCCTTCTACCCCAGGGGCTTCCTGCAAAAAGAGTCTATATAGCCTCTTCAACTTTAGATTTTGACCCCACAAACCCTGTGTGCACCCTTTTTTAGCAGGGGGTACGGACTGCAAGGAATTCTTTTGAAGGGTGTGCCTCTGGTGTGGGAGTGAATTTATCAACCCCGTGAAAGGAACCTGTATTTTTATAATTCCCTACGTCCTCTTGCCCTTTTATATTAGTATTTTGAGATATTTAACATTTGTAAGTGGCTATTTTGTCTCCATTAGGTTCTAACTATAGAATACCAGTGGTCCTTGGCCCACTTCTGGAAAGCTTCATAAAATTTATCTCTAGTTTGATAGTTTATAGAAGGTAGCTGTGTGGAAGCATAGAGTTCAGGGGAGAGGGTGGTGTAGTCAGGCATATTTGTGATGAAGATTGAGAATTTTTGGGGAAGTTGAGGGAATATTTGTTCAAATTTTTGGAGGAAATTTGAAGTATTCTTTTTTTGTTTTATTTGGTGTAGTTTTTGGGTGAGGAATGGAAAATTGATGCTTGCCATAATTGAGTGAAACAAAAGTTGAAGTGTGTTAAAAAACAATAGAGAGTGGTTCAGTGAAGAAAGATGGAAAGGAGATATTGTTTCGTGTTTTTTGGGTGAGTTTTGGTGGTGGGTTGAGTGAGGAATGTGGAGGAAGTGATAATTAGCCTAAGAAGTGATAATTAGCCTAAGAAGTGATAATTAGCCTAAGAAGTGATAATTAGCCTAAGAAAGGGGAGAGTGTTTTTGAAAAAATTGAAAGTAAGATGCTGAAGAGGTGGAAAAGAGATAATTTTTGATGTTCTATTTGTGAGTTTTTGTGGAGCTTTGACTGAGTTTTGGGGCTGTGGAATATTATTAGTGCAGTGGAGATTGTTTTTGATTGTGGTGAGTGGGTGCTGAGGTGGTTGAAATCATTTTTCCTTTTTGAGTTTTTACAAACTCAATTCCACTCTCTGTGAATTTGTATTTCTGTAACAGCTTGTGCACTAAAAAATCCTGCTCAAATCTCACCTGCACTATACTACAGATACTCTCAAAACCAATGCACCATTACCAATCCATGAAGGGACTCAACTGCAAATTATCCCCTGATCTAATCAACTAGGAACAATTAACACATCCTCTCACTGCCAGCAAAATTGCCTAGGTTGAGTTCATCCCAGTTAAACTAGGATGCAACTAACCAATTTAAAGTAGGTTGACCTCAACCAATGAGATATAAAACCAAGGGGGGTCCCTTGGGTTTATATTTCATCAGTTGATATCAACCAAGTTTAAATTGGTTGGGTGCATCCCAGTTTAACTGGGATGACTTCATCCTAGGTAAATATGCTGGCAGTGTCTGTTTTTCATTCCTTCTTTCCCCTCTCTCCTAAAATCCTTTTGCTCATTTACTTTCCATTAACTCCTCCTCTCAAGATAATTTTTAATATTCTTTTTGTGATGCCCGATCCTGTTTTTTTCTCCCTTGTCACTTCCCCATCTATCCTTTTTTTGATGAGAAAAATACTGAAATTTTTATATCCATTCTTTTGATTATTATTGAATCTCCCAACAGACCATTACCTGCTCTTTTCATCTTTCAAGACCTCACACCTCAACACATTTACCTTATCTGATTAGTAGTATGCTTCACTTTCCTTACTTTTCTGACTTGTATTTTTATCTTACTCATTTCTTTATTAGTCTGTTTATTTTTTTAGTAACCATTTTTTCAATATTCCATTAACCACAATTTACAGGATTTCATCAGCCAAACCAATCCGCAGATGCATTTTTTCTGCATTTTGCACAATTCAAAAAAAAAACTGCATGTAAACACAGAAAACCATATTTATGGGTGTTGATAATACACTTCCCTGGCAGCAGGCCCACACTCTTTTTATATTTATATGTATGGGTATGCCCATCAATATATATAAAGGAAGGGTGTGCAACCCAAATGCCCTCATTATGTGTATAGGTATGTGGTAAATATGTGTATAGGTATGTGGTATTCCCATACCTATAAATAGAGGAAGGTTGTGCAAGCTGCACACCCTTCCTATGTATAGGTATGATCAAACTCCATACTCATACATAAAACGCCGCCAGACCCTCCCTCTTTAACAAGAGGGATCTCCCTGGCCCCTCTCTGTTCAACAAGATTTAGTTCCTGCATTTAAAGAAGCTATATAGCCTCTTTGAACGGATGCACTCCCTCTGGTTGAGGGGAGAGGGGCTGTTCAGGGGTCATGCAAAATTCTGGCACTTATTTCCAGGAGTGTGTGGCTCTCCTTGGAAGCTTTCACAGACCCAAGAGGGGTGCATGGCCTGCATGCCTTCTACTGCTTGGGCATGCAGGACACACACCCCTTGAGCAATGTGCTGACACCCAAAGAAGGGTGTGCATACATCAATACCCTGAGTCTACTGGGAAGTGCCGGGGCCCCAGAAAAACACATGTAAGCGCAGAAAAACTACATTTCTTATATGTAATGCCTAAGTTAAATTCTTAGTTGATTTTAAAAGGAAAAATATTACAAGAATAAAACATAATTTAAATAGGGGAAGCTTAAGGGAGTTGAACTTTTGGGGATTTTATGATTCATTTGTTATATCCTTAACCTGATTTCTTGACCATTGGAACATATCAATCAGCAATATTTGTTGACACATGGGCTAGTTTCTCAGTGTCTGAAGACAAGGGTAAATGTTAGAAGTGTAATTTTTCTTGCTGCTGATTAACTTGTTGAACATTTATCAAAGGAAGCAATTTTCTTATTGTGTACATTTAATCAAAATAACCATCCAAAATTGCAACTGAGAAGAAAAATTATGAAAGACCAAGGATCATATTGTATTTCTGAAGATAAGAGAAATCCTGAGAAGCACATTCTAAAACATTAAGTTTCCACTAACAATGCCAGAATAATTTCTGCACTGACACTGCTAGGGTAATTTCCTGGGTTGAGGTCATACCAATTGAAAATTGGTTTATCTCAAGTGATGAAATATAAAACAAAGAAACCCCCCCCCTCTCCCTGAGTGTAACAGGTATGAATTTGACCTAGGAATTGTTTTTGGCAGTTTAGGAGCTACCATTGATGCCATAGTAATGTGCTTCAAGCTAATTGGATTATATTATGCATAGCTTAGCACCATGCAAATCCTGGTTGGTTTGACAGCCAAATTCTTTTTTAAAGGTGCAATTGAGACTGCCTTAAAATGTATCAATCATTTAATTTATGCCTATTTTTTGCATCCAAAGCTTAAGAATGATTCAATGAATTCTTCATAATGATGTTGTGGGAATATTTGGAGAATCATGAAATTATTCTAGGGCTTTTTTTCCATGATTTTTTAAATCAAATGTGTAAGAATACAATTGGGGAATTTCTTAATTTTAGGACAAGGCTAAGTAAAATCCTAAAGGCCATATCAAATTTGTAAAAAAAGAAATATAAGTTTTCTTAGAGATTATTCTAGAATCAAAACATGTTTATTACTAGCTATCTCAATAGGGAAATTCAGTTGGTATTCTCTTCTCTTGATCAAGTTGAAACAAGAAAATAAAGAATGAAATATCCAAGATGAAAGTTTTTTGAAGATGGATAAAATGAAATAGAAATAAAGAGTTTACCTAGCTTAATCAAGGAATATATTCATTATTCTCCACTGAGCTGGCAGTGGTAAATGTGACTTAATTAATTAATTGAATAGTTCATCAGTAATTGGAGGGAGGGTATTTGTTACACCTGTGTGATTCATGAATGGAACTCTCACATATGTAGTTCCTAGCATCTATATGTCTTGATGGAAAAGTCAAGTCAAAAACACCAACAGTGTGTAGGTTTTTTTTTTTTTTGAAATGAAGTATTTCTGCAGATTACACAGATCATAGGGGAGGATAAGTCAGTTGGGATTGATTGTCACACCATCCTTGGACTCTGTTTTGTTGATATTTTACCTTTGTAACTTTAGGCTCAAGGAGAAGGAGATAATCTTGAAGGGGCTTAAGAAAGGACCAAGGAGTAAATGAGGAACAAAGATATTTATAAGGAACTAGTTTGATGATTGAATTTCAGCTGGCACACATCAGCTCAATAGACTCCAGCCATGTGGGAAAAAAATAAATATACTATTTGTAATAGTAGCATAAACAGCGGCAAGTTGATGAACTTGAAGTGCACATTTAAGTAGAGTAAGATGAAACAGAACATTCTGAATGATAATAATAACTAGGAATGAACTACTCAGTTTTCAATCAGAGTGACTGTTTGGGCACATAAAAATCCATGTGTGAAGAATTGAATGATAGAATTCTGACATCTTTGGCCCCAGTGGTCTAATCTTACACTGTGTATTTTATTAATCCCCAATTTCACACCAGCAGTTATTGGAAGTTTTGGGTTTCAGACTATAGATATTTATGTATCTATAATTAATGAATCATTGCATGTGAAGATGCAGTTTTGTCCAGATGGTATACATATAGCTGGTATTCCATCTTTTGAATTAGAGAAGTGACCAGGAAACAATAATTCAGACCCTTTTTTTGCTTGCGTGTCTTTCTTCCTTCAAAAAAAACTAAAGAGTTGGGAGAAGTACTCACATTAAGATTCAGCCAATTAGTGAGAATCATTGTTGACGACGGTCATTAGCTGGATGAATCCTGGGGTCACCATGAGCGACGTCCGAGCTGGAGACAGGTGCCTGTGGACATTGAGGACACTGATTTGGATTCATTCCTTGTATGAATTCGCATAGCCCCCATTTTTCCAGGCCAGGCCATTGTGGGCAGTTCTTGCACATGTAAAGAAAACCTGTTTGGAAGTTATTACATTGATGAATTCCACATTCTCTCAAAGCCGGACAATACCTTTCCAGGTTTTTGGCGTTTCTATAGACTTGTTGGGAGTCTTTACATTCGCTACAGGTCACAATCGCGTAGCAACCGGGAGCGCCTGAGAGGATAGGTTGTACTAAGTGTAGTAACGCAAGCGAAGTTTTTATGGTGAACATGTTCTAAAGAATTTGTCTACAATTAACCTGTTAGTGATATATTTGTTTCCTCTTTCAGCCAGTGTTCATCAAACCTCTTGCCAAGATTTTAAGTGAGAAATATTGCAGGACTAATTTTGCTTAAAACACATGTGATCGATCAGTCCTGCCAATTTGTACATCAACGGGCACACTCGAGGACTCCGAAATGTGGAAGCCCAGCGGGGATTGCCTCACGGGTCTGCAAATACATATTTCTGTATTGAGAATACAGTTGAAGTATTGGTACATATACATTTCAGCAATGAAATACAAATTTCAGTATTGAAACACAAATTTCAATATTGATAATAAAGATTTCAGTACTATTACATACTTAACCTGCATATGGAGATGCTACATATGCACACCCAAAACTGCCAGTATAAGTACCTAGGCTGAAGTCATCAAAGTTAAACTGGGATGCACTCAACCAATTTAAACTTGGTTGATCTCACCTGATGAAATGTAAACCCAAGGTACCCCCCTTTTTATATTACATCAGTTGCCATTGACTCATTTTTTTTGGGTCCATCCTAGCTCAACTGGGATTATTTCAGCCAAGGAAATCATGCTGGTAGTGCAAAAAAAAACAAAAAAAAACAGCCAAAATGGAAAAGCTTATGGGCTTGAAAGACTGAAAATTCAACAACCCAAAATTTGTATTGTCAGCCACAGGTGTCAATACAGCCTTTACCTCAGTTGTACAGGCATGGGATCACTTCTGGGCAAAAAAAATGGGCTCCAGGGGTTTGCAAAGGCCAGAATGGGGGGCAGCCCTTCAAGGTGTCCCTGGCTGTGAGATTGCACCAGTATTCCAATGTTGTAACTCTTCATGTGCCAAATTTGAGAGCCAAAAAACTAGAAATTTTGTTGCTCTAATATTGCTTTGTGCAGGTGTCCATGCAGGAGCTGTAAAAGCTCAAAGGCTGAATTTTGCAGTGGCTAAAAACAAAACAAAAGATGTGCCTGCCAAACCATAAGCTGTTCTTTCTTGGCTGTAGCACTTCTTCCTCTTGTTTTTGCAATACCAAAAAAAAAATTATCCTGCTAAGTTTTCTCTTCAAACAGTTTTTTTTTCAACCAGCTTGGGTTCCATACTTGAGCAGAAACACAGTCACTTGTACTATGAAAACAAAAATCAAGTGCAAAATTAAAAAGGTTTTGGAAAGGTTTCAGGAATGTAGTGCAGAGTTTAGTGGGAATCAGTGCAGGTATATGGGAGCTTATGATCTATGGTGGGCCGGGTCCAACATGTATTGTGTAAACAGAAAAAAAAAACAGCATTTTCATTTGTTTCAAGTTCTGTGTGACCAACTTTGAGCAAGCTCAAACTAGACTCTTATATTACAGCTCAATTAAACACCAAGCCCTTACAGGGCCTTCAAATACTTCTCTTACCAGGTCAATAAGGATTTTAATTTGTTAGGCACTTGGAACAGTAAGTGGTGGGGCTGTCAAAAAGAATCTGTTTCAAGTTCATCTGTTTTAATTTTCTGTTTGGAATCAGCCTGGGGATAGAATCTCCTTGCTACTTGTATCAAATTTTCTTCAGTTTGGGTTCTTTGCAAGTCACTTTTCCTCATTGGGCCAGCCTTATTTTTGGGTAACAGAAAGATTAGTACAGAACCTGGTTCAATTCACACAGCCTTTTCTGGGTAGTTCAGTCCAGTGTCTTGGCTGAAACATTGTTATACTTCAATAAAAGCTAGCTCAACTGCCTCCAATTAATATTCAGCATGCTCAAACCAAGCCGCCATTTTTTTCAACCTGTTTAAATATGAAGCTTGTTTAGCATAATCAATGTGCCATGTGTACAGTGACTTTAAATTGAAGCTTGGCTGATTTACCCTTTGACAAAGGTTGGAGTAACACTGCCATTGTCATCAGAGTTTCTGAATCTTAGCTGGAGGCAGTTGAGCCAGTTTTTCTCATGGTGTTAGCTGCAGATAACCATGTGAAAATCAGGATCAGCAGTTTGAAAAAACATTCACAACTCAACCAACTACTTCAACAATCCAGTCCTGACCCCCTCCTAGCTCAGCAGAGACTTTGACTACTATTTCCCATCTGCTGAGCTAGGTAAGCAAAACACTTTTCACTCTTCTAATTTCATTACACTTTTCACTCTTCTAATTTCATTTTATCTTCTATATTTCCTTCTGTTTTTATTTGATTTGTATATAAAGACTAAAGAGAGACTTCAACTACTATTTCCCATCTGCTGAGCTAGAAATCCAAAACATATGGTTTTGCAAGCACCGCTGGGCACAAGCCCAAGTCCCACTTGAAACTGTGCCAAGAGGACTTGGGTTGGTACTCAGGGGGCTTGATTTTCAATATTGTGCACCCAGATTTTGGCACATGCCCAAGCTTGCTTGGCAAAACCCAAGCTCTGGGCCAATTGATACATTTCTTGGATCCTTGTCATTTCACAACAAGTTAAGTTCTTTCTTTTTCTTTTTCTTTTTCTTTTTCTGTTTCAATTCACAATTCAATTATTTCTTATGTAATTATTTTTAGTTTTATTTTGTTTTAATTTTAATTTTTAGTTTTAAATGTTTTTGTTGTAAACTATGTTTACATATTTGAAAAATAAAATGTAGCAATATACTAGTGAAAAAAATAACAAAAAAATTGATACATTAGTTGTGCACACCTTGAAACAAGGTGTGCATCACTTGTGGCCGGTGTGGCACCCTCACTTGGCTTTGGCCCAACCCACCTCAACTTAGCTATGTGACAAGTTGGGGTAGGGAGTGTCTCATGCAAGCTTGACAGTTGGCCAAGCAGGCTGTAAGGTCAGCCCAGCGCACTTGGAATTTTTTGGGCCAAACTTGGGTGTGTTTCCAGATGGGCTTGCAACATCATACAGTGGTTCTAGAAAAGTCTCCCTCAGTGCCAATTAAGACCCAGTTCCATTCTTACAGATTCAGTGAAGGGACATGAACTCTTACACTTTTTTCTTCTCAAACCAACCCTCAAATTCCTTGTGTTCACTTGGGTCTCCAATTGATGACCACACAAGGAACTCTAAACTGCAAATGACTTCCACCGCTTTCAAACCTGGAAAACCTTCTCCAAGAAGCAAACACAAGAAGAAACCACAAAAATAACCCGGGCAAACTGCAAGAAAGTGAAAAACATCTCAACCCACCTTCAGTCCCTTTTTTAATTTCTATCTTTATTATTTATTTATTTTTCAAAAAATTTGTTTGTTTCTTTTTCATCTTTTCTCTTTCCAATGTTTGGATATACATTTATTTCATTTCTCTGGGAATTGGGATTTCTGTCTAATAAATTTCAACTTGAGCAATACATCTTGCTCATATGGAAATTGGTGAAACAGTAATCAGAATGCCCATCAGAGAATGAGGAGAAATTCTTATTTAACTAAAAGTAAGGGAGTAAAGCGGGAAAAGAAATGCTTCAACAGGATTCATGAAAATAATAATTTACAAGATCAAAGCCTCAATAAAGACATGATTGCTATATTCCTACAAGTAGAATGCTAAACCAACAGTTAATGTAGCACAAAAAGGTGCTACACTAACAGTTAGAGTAGCTGAAAAAAGCGCTACACTAACAGTTAGTTTAGTGTTTTTTCCAGCTAACACCACTAAAAATCAGCTAAAAAGAGATTTCTGTTGGGTTAACTTTTTTTCTTTCAATGGTGCTAACACTATGCTAACCACTATTTTTCTGTTGATGAAAATGTTTTAGCGTTAGCTTCCCCAATCTCCAGCTAACAGTAATATTGTGGTAGTGTAGCTAAAAAAGCTAAAATTTTGCTACGCTAAAGCTAATGTTAGTATACAAGTAAAGCAATCAAAAATCTCTACTTGTACAAGTAAAGCAATCAACATGCTGTTTTAACTCCTGTATTTGAGCAAGTAAAGCAATCAAAACAGCTTATTTCTGATTTATTTATTTTTAATTGCTATCTTTAAGTTTTTAAGTTTTTTTTTTTTTTACAAAACAAATTGTTCTTCCATTTGGATCTTGGCTCAGAAAAAACCACTCCACTGTGGCTTTCTGAGCTGTCTACTTGGCCATCCCCCCTGTTAGCTATAAAATGAGCTTCATTTGGCCTCAAAATTTAGGAATATTTCCTTATGTTGATGTCTAATTTATTTTTATTGAAATGCCTTTGATCTTAAATAATGGATCTCGGGACAATACAGTTCTGGAATACTTATTTGAATCATCAGAGTTGTGATCCTGGGTCTCTAAAGTGACAACAGGACACAAGGTTGGGGGGGCACTACTGGTTGTATTTCAAGGATAAGACATACAACTAGTAGAGAAAAGAAGAAGAGAAAAGGGGAAAGGGGATTGATTGATCTTTTATTGTTTGTTTAATTGTTTAGAGTGCTCTTATAAGATCAATGAGCTCAACCTGGAAAATTTGGCTAAGCTGTGCCAGAGTATTTAGAAGTGCAACATCCTCCTCACACACTAAGGAAACAGTAGGGACAACAGAATTAGTAAACTAATCTGCCCTGATTTTTAGACTTGTAGTCAAGGTTCTAAAAGGGTAACCTGCTGATGAAGTGATCTAATCTCTTGATTGAAGGAGGGAGGAAAAGGGAAGAGGGGAAGGATAAGGGGAAGACAGAGAAGGACTACTGTCAGAGAAACAAGGTTCAAAAAGGGGACTGACTGACAATACTTGAAGTACTGGGTGAAAGAGGCCTTTTGTTGGTTAGAGTGGTGAGCTGTAACTTGCTGAATCCTTGGATGTCTGAGTTGGTGGTTCTGGGTGTCTTGAGGTTGTGTATCCTTCCTGCAACAGGGGATACACCAACTTCGAAAATTTTCAAGGTTTGCTGATGTAATATAACATGTAGATGTGGTTGGCTGGCTATGTTTCACTTGCCCAGCCAGTTGTGGCGTAGAATTAATCATTTAATTACTCTATGAAGGAGTTGAGCAATTACAAAGTTTTCAGTGAACACTATGGTCGAAATTTCATGAGAAAACAGAATTTGAATTCAGAATGATGATTAATATTGAGGATAAAAAGATATAAGGCTATTGTTCATTATTTATTGGGAGAAAAGGGAATAAGTTAAGCTTTAGGTCAGCTGTGATGACTCTAAGGCTGACAAGAGTCATTGAAATACCAATTTAAAAGCATCAAAGCCGCAAAACCAGACATTTTGTGCAAGGTAAAAACTTTCACCATTCCCACATCCTTTTATTTGCCCAACCACCTCACACCAACTATTGGTAAAGTAAAACAATATGCAATCCACCAAAAAAATTCTTTTCAGATTGTTCACTTTGCTGGAGCTAGAATTTTGGTCCTGGTTTGATCAAACAAGAGAAACAAGTTGTATTTATCTTCTAAGAGACTTATGGCAGCAGGATTTTACCTGCTGAAGCCATAAAAACACTCTTTACGCAGCAGCCATGTTAACTTGTGAAACTAACAGTTAGCAGGCAAAAAAAAGTGCTATTTGAGCATAGTGTAAAGGGAAAAACTTCAGCTAACAGCTAACATTTAGCAGGAAAAATATCAGCTAACAGCTAACATTTAGTGTAGCGTAGCAATGATCTGATTCCGCTACGCTACTGGAAACTTCAAGATCTGTTAGCGCAAGAAAAATTATGCTACTTATTAGCGTAGCAGTGATTTTTTCCCAGCTAACACTACAAAAAAAGACTTGAAGAATTTGTCGCTACGCTAACCATTAGTGTAGCGGAGTGTAATTTCAGCTAACGCTACAAATGTTCTGGGGAAAAAAAAACCTGCTACGCTAACACTTAGTGGGCAAATAGTGTAGCTTAGCGTAGCGTAGCGGCCCACCGTTGTAGGAATCATCACTGCCAGCATAATTGCCTAGGTTGAGTTCATCCCAGTTAAACTAGGATGCAAACAACCAAGTTAAAATAGGTTGACCTCAACCAATGAAATATAAAACCAAGGCCCTTGGATTTATATTTCATCAGTTGATGTCATCCAAGTTTAAATTGGTTGAGTGCATCCAAGTTTAACTGGGATGACTTTATCCTAGGCAATGATGCTGGCAGTGCATGTCATAGTGGTTTGATGAATGAAGAGGTTGCACAAAGTCAATGGCTATATGACGGAGGGGTGTTGACGGAGCCGGGGGTGTCAGCATCTTCCCCACAGGTGCCGTTGTATGTGCCTTAGTTCGTTGACAAGTCCCACAGTGTTGAACAAGGAGACAAACATCCTTAGATAGATCAGGTGGCCCAGATGCCCCAGTCAAACATGTGCTTCCTTGCTCAAGGTCCTTCTCAATTCCAGATTTTTACGGATAAAAACTTGGCCGTCCACAAAGAGAAGCCCATCATTTTTGAAGCAATCTTCACAAGATCTGTTTCAGTGACAAATGGATCAGCCGTATATCCCAAAGTAATCTGGTGTTTCAGAATGTCAGATATTTTGGTGCAAAATTCTGTCAAGGAAGCTATACAAGAAAAATCTGCGGTGGTCACAGGTTCTGGATTTTCCTGAAGGTCCGTCCTGAAAAAGGCTTCCGCAGCTGAATTATCTTCCCTGTGGATGTATTCGAGGTGAAGAAGATCAAAATTGGAGAGGATATCTGTCCATCAAGTGTTTTGGTGACTACTGTTTTTTTTTGGAGAAGATAGGTAAACAAGTGGTGATCTGTCATACATTTGATCTTCATCCCAAGAAATAATATTTTCCACTTTTGAAGAGGGTGGATGACCACAAGAAACTCTTGTTCATGTACCAGGTAGTTCCATTTGGCTGGTTTCATGAAGTGTGAATTTTAAGCAATTGGTAGGGCTTCCTTCCAGTATTTTCCTTGACAAAGAGCTGCCCCTAATCCGAAACCACTAGCATCAGTAAATAACCACAGTGTATCATCAGATTCATAGTCCACATTATTTAGACATGGCAGAGAAGTAATTATCCTTTTAATATTTTGAAAAACCTGTTCTTCTTTTTTTTCCCATTTGAAGTCTTTTGGATTGATTTTAGAGCCGGTCAGAGGCGTCAGAGTTCCTACTTAGTTTTGGAGCCATAGTTACCTGTATAACTGGTTTGGTTACTGTAGGGCTTAGGTACAGGTTTCAAAAGGCCTAAAGTGTTTTATTATTCCCAGTAAGGTGAATAATTTTGTGTCTTCCTTAATTTTGGACCAGTAGTCCCTTTACAACCAACCAATTGGGCTATCTTGGCCTTAGTAGGAAAAGTATGGCCATCGTGTTGGTTGTGGCTTTTATTACGGTGCCATGCACATGTAACTGTAAAAATGATGATTTAAACCTTATTTGTGCATCATAACCAAACTCTATTAACCTTAATTAAATATCCTACTAGCATACCTTCAAGGTTATGTAGATCTTCAAGTGATATAAAAACCTGAAGGCCTGTGAAGGGATACAAAGGAGTAATAATTAAGGGGTACTGTTGCTGAGCTACCCTGGGTTAATTTACATTTAGATTCTGAATCTGAACTACTGTTCTAATTTTTCTTTATACTTTAGAAGTTATATGTAGATTCTGTGTTATATGTTTTGTTTTGATAATTTCTTTTGAAAAAAAAGACATCAGGTGTAAATTCTTTTGAAACTAAGAATACAAGTTGTATATTGGTATAGGTTGCTATAGTCAGGATGTCTCTGAATTAGTAGCAGGCTGACACCAAGTATTTGGCATATTCTTTGGTATCATCGGGTTCTCCCTCAGCGTCAGGGTTGTCAGAGCTGTGCTGGCTGACCTGGTCTTGTTGGTTATTGCGGGGTCTGCAAGCAAGCATGGTTTTTCTACTGAGAATATTGGCCAAGAACTGATAACCAGTGGGGTCAAGTATGACTGGTTGGAGGTGCTGGATTTGGTGAGGTTTGGTTGGTTTTCTGGTGTGTATTGATGGTTGGGGATTGTAGAGTTTGAAGCACCACTGTTGTCGGGGACACTCATTTTGGGGATAGAGTTGGATACAGTGAGAAATTTGGCCAAGCTGGGGCAGTTGGTTTCAGCTGAGGGGAGCGTGGTGGTATTGTCTGTGTCACCAATTAAAAAGAAATCCTTGGGATATGGCCAAAGGTTAACCATTTGTTGAATGTGTGTGTAGTGGTGTGGAGGAGTAATTTTGGGATTGTTGGTGTGTGCTTTCCAACTGAGGATGTCTGGGTTTTGGGGGATTATCAAATGGGTGAGTGGGGTGTTGTGATTGTAACGGACTAGCTGCAGCGGTGGATGGGTTAGATGGTGTATGTTGCTGGAGCAAGGTATTGGCTGCTGCAGATGTTGTTTCCACCTGATTTTCCTCATCATCTGACTACTTGTAGTCCTCCTTTATCCTTTCTACAATTCTGTTGAGGATCATCCTTTCATCTTCCTTCAATGCCGGGTGCCGGGCCAGCTCAGAGCATTTCTCCCAGAGATCAAAGCCTGATGAACAGGATGTAAAATGTTAGCCGGAGGGATCTTATCATGCAACAAACATAGAATAATAACTCATGTCCTAGTTCACTATTGCCAGACATTGTTGAAGGGGCTGAGAGGCGCGGAGTTTAGAGTGTTGAGTGTGTGCGGTGTGGAAAAAAGGAACCTGTTTTCAAGTGGCAAATTGAACTGAAAACATTAGTATCATTACGGTGAATTTGGTGCTGCTGGCTGGGCCCTTTGGGCTCTTTTTAGCTTCAGGTGGGGCTTTGTAGAGCCGTGGGGGCTTGGTGGATGGCTATTGATGGTCTTGGGGGCTAATAGGTGGGCCCTTTAGGCCCTATGCAGCTGGAAATTTGGCCCTTGTGTCCTTTTGGTGCTTGTGGGCAGGCTTTTGATGGCCTGTGTGGTGCCAAGCTGGGTTCTGTAGCCCTCTTGGGGGCTTGGGCGGGGCCATTTAGCCCCTTTGGGGCTTGAGCTGGGGCATTTAGCCCTATTGGGACTTGGGCTGGTTCCTTGAACCCTTTTGGAGGCTTGGGCTGGGTCCATTAGGGATTTTGGGGGCTTGGGCTGGGTCCATTAGCCCCTTTGGGGCTTGGGGCCACGCTTTTTGGGGACTTTGGGGCTTGGGCCTTGGCCCAGTTTGCCCTGTTGATGTTGATTGTGGGCCCAAGGGGCCCATAAGGGCCTTTTGGGGGAATATGGTAGGCCTTTGGGCTGGGGTGTGGTGAGCTTAGGGGGGCAAGGGGGCCAGGTGGTTCTTACCTGAGGGCCTGGGGAGTTTGGGGCAAGCGCTGGGGCAGGTGGAATCCGGGCAGGGCGGGGGCACAGGCTGGATGGCAGGGCCGTTGGGGGGGGGGGGGGGGGGGGGGGGGTTGTGTCCGCTTTGGGGGGTTTGGGGGTGCTAATAGCTTATGGCCTATGGGAGACTGTAAGTCTCCCATAGCTCATAGCTTATGGCCTATGAGAGACTGTAATTATCCCATAGCTCATAGCTTATGGCCTATGGGAGACTGTAAGTCTCCCAAAGCTCATAGCTTATGGCATATGGGAGACTGTAAGTCTCCCATAGGCCATAGGCCAGGGCGTTTGGCCCCACCTGCATATCCATTGGTGTGCAGGTGGGCTGCCAAGAAGCACACCAATGGGGATTGGTGTGCTTTCAAAGCATTCCAATCCCCATTGGTTTGTTCCACACACATTTCAACGGATTGGCAATTGGCATGCCTGTGAACACGCCAACTGGCATTGGTGTGCCTGCCAAACCCGCCAAATTGGGCTGGCAGGGCTGTCAAAACACACCAATAGCCCCTGGCAGGGGCGTGCGTTTATCACCGCCCATGACATCACTCACTCTTCAACCTCCTAGCTCAATCCTTTCAAAGTCCTTGGTATTCTTATATTTTTTATGAATCCTTTTTCTCCTTGATTTGACTCTCAGACCTCATCACTATTTTACTTACAAAGATCTCCTCATCCTTTCTTCCCTCAAAAGAATACAACCAAATCACATTAAAATTTTCACATCAAGTTGATTTCACTTTTCAAATCAATCACTTGGTCATTCAGTATTTCTCTTTAACCAGCTTCAGCGCTTATTTTGCTTCCTGTCGAGTTTTTTCTTGGTCAAAAATCAAGCATATTGGAGCATGCGCACTGGATGCACTCTAAAGCACAACTCATCAACCGGTCAGGGATTCTTTCTCCTCTGATCTCAACCGGTGCTATTCCCGTGAATCATTTGACAAGACCTCAACAATCAACCTACTCAATCTCAATCCTCTAGGTCCTTCAATTCAACCTCTTGATTCAAGATCTCAATCTTTACGTCAAATTCCTTGAAACAAAGCTGTAAAGTCCTCAATCTCAAACGGCTGTTGGCAGCAAAAATACAGGGGTTGATAAGCGCACGCCCATGCCAGGGGCACACCCATCAAAAAAAGGGTGTGCAGCCTGCACTTCCTTTTTTTTTACGGGTGTTGTGGTAGACATTTCTGTTCTGAAGGGAAAATTCAAAAAAAAAATGTTTACATATATATTTTACAACATCCCACTATCTATTTCACCACATTCATTCCATTTTACATACACATTTACAGTATGTGTACTGTATAAAGGGTATATATCTAAATCACACATTTATTTCTGTATAAATGAGGCTGTGTAGCAACCACAAGCCACATGCAGTCTTCTGCATAGTAACCATTGGGGCAGTGCAAGCCACTCGAGCAGACTACACAGCAATACACAAAGCTGTGCAGGTCACTTGATATAAATACATAGCAACCAGAAGGCTGTGTAAGCCACACTTGTAACTAGATCACTAGTTAAAATTGCTTGTTAACTACACTGTCAACCTGTATGCAGCTGTATTCTGCAGAGCATTCCAGCTAAAGGCCTAATTTTTAAAATCACACCAGCTAAAATCCCTCATGTAATTAGAACACCAGCATTTATGCCTTAAATTTTACTATATAAGGAGGGGCTCTCCCTTCCTCTTTCCCTATCTCATCACATCAGCTCATCAGACCAGTTCCCCCCATCTGATCACAAATAATTACTACAATTAAAACTCTCCGCCACTTATCAAATACTAAAACTTGGAAATACACATATAACATTCACACCCAATCCACTCTAAGAACTTGTGTTATAAATATCCAACTACACTGAGACCACTGCCTTTTTCTTCCAGCCTATCTGGTGGTGTTTTTAGGCTTTTGCTTTCAGAGAGGCAGGTTTTTCCCCCATTAATACTTCTCTACATTCAGCCAAAAGAGGTGAAAACCACTTCTGGATTCTCACAGCGTGCGTGCTGCACGCCTGTAGATGGGTGTGCAGTTTGCACGCCCTTCTAGAGGCGTGTGTGCTGCACTCCTGTAGATTGGCGTGCAGTTCACACACCCATCTAGAGGCGTGCGACAATGCCACAGATGGGTGTGCAGCCGCACACCCGTCAGGAGGCTGTCTCCTGGACCGGAGGGAGTCCCTCCGGTCAAGGAGGCTACAACCTCCTCATCCGGGGGGAATCCCTCTGGCTGAGGAGGCTGTATACAGCCTCCTCAACCGGAGGGAGTACCTCCAGTCAAGGAGGCTATAAAACCTCCTTGGCCGGGGATAATCCCCCCTGGTCAAGGAGGTTGTATAGCCTCCTTGACTAGAGGGACTCCCTCCGGTCAAGGAGGCTACACAACCTCCTTGACCAAATACCCCCTGCCAAGGAGGTTGTATAGCCTCCCCAACTGGAGGGAGTCCCTCCGGTCAAGGAGGTTGTATAGCCTCCTCAACTGGAGGGAGTCCCTCTGGTTGAGGAGGTTGTATAACTTCCTCAACTGGGGAGTCCCTCCAGCCAGGAGGCTATACAACCTCCTTGACCAGAGGGAGCCTCTGGTTGATGAGGTTGTATAACCTCCCTGGCCGGAGGGATTTCCTCTGGTCAAAGAGGCTATACAGCCCCCTTAACCGGGGGAAATCCCCCCAGCCAATGAGGTTGTATAGTCTCCTTGACCGGAGGGAGTCCCTCCAGTCAAGGAGGCAGACTCCTGACAGGTGTGCGGCTGCAGGCCCATCTGTGTTGGTGTAGCACGCCTCTAGATGGGCATGCAAACTGCACGCCCATTTACAGGCGCACCCACGCCCATCTACAGTCGTGCCCACGCCCATCTACAGGCGTGCCCATGCCCATCTACAGGCGTGCCCACGCCCATCTACAGGCGTGCCCACGCCCATCTACAGGCGTCCCCACACCCATCTACAGGTGTGCCCACGCCCATCTACAGGCGTGCCCACGCCCATCTACAGGCGTCCCCACGCCCATCTACAGGCGTCCCCACGCCCATTACAGGCGTGCCCACGCCCAAAACAGGGCGTGCAGCACGCATGCCCATCAAAAAAAGAGCGTGCGGGCTGCACACCCTTTTTTTTGATGGGCGTGCCCCTGGTGTGGGTGTGCGGCCAGGGGCGTGTATTTATCAACCCCCCACATCTATTGACCAGTACCTTCCAGACCCCAAAGGCAAAGCTTTTAAACATCACACTACAGAACTAATTTTGGACAATTGTCCAAGCCTTTCTAAAAACACAATGGATGACTTCTGGGTAATTCTAGGAGCCTCTGAGATCCAAAACGTCTAGACTTTTGCAGGGAAATTGACCCTTTGAGGGGGGCGGCCTCCAGATCTTGATGGAAAGTCCTTCAATAATTACCATGCTACACCTACAAATTTTGAGTATAATGCTACTACTTATGGAGCTCAACCCATAGCTTGAATTCCCACCCATAATCTATGATGTGCTGCGTGAGATCACGCCACTCCTTAAAAACCTAAACTTAACCAGTGATTTTCATATTACTTGAATGCAACGCCTGCTAATTTCAATCCCGAATGTAAGATTACTAAATCTATTTGATGAGGTATGGAAATGATAGTAATACATGGTAATGACCCGATAGTTCTTGTTTTTTTTCCTTGTCCGTGACGTGCAGGGTTATTGCTTTCTTAACCAACAAAACTTGTTCTTCGATGACAATGGTAATTTCAATAGGCTTTGTTTTTTCAAGATAAGAAATTTTAGATTGGCCAACAGCATTAAACTTGGATGTGAGAGGAAAGGATTTAGGCGGATCTTCTTTTTGAATCTGTTTATTAATTCTGTTTTTCTTTAGACATTTAATTAATATTGCTGATTTACTAGGTTTCTTTGAACGAACATACCAGGCCCACCAAGGAACGAACATTTGGATCATGAGAAAAAGATATAGGAGAAGTTATATTCAAGGGCCAAGTTGAGGTCAATTCTGAGAAAACCTAGCAAGTCGTCTTTGGCGCAACTCCTCAGGAGTCGGTTCGTCGATGAGTTCATCCAAGGCGGGGGGGAAAGAATTTGATGATAGTGGATCTGACGCATCCGGCTCAGAAGGCTGGTTCGCAAGGCTTTCCGAGATCGCTGCAGCCAGTTCTTCGTCTTCAATACCACGTAACTGGTCCAAGAGATCCGAATCGGCTGACAACTCGTTGATGTTCTCATCCTTAGCAGGGGTATGGCCATCGTCAAGCTGTGTATCACCATGAGGATATGCTTTCGAGTTGGATGGGGCGAGGGTTGTCGAAGGCTTCTTGCCTTTCGTCTGGTTGGGTTCGTTGGTGGAGGGCTGAGACAGACTGGCTTCGATGGCCAGCCTGATCTGCTCATCATATGGCAGCTCAGCTACCCCACCCGCCTCCGTCGTGTTCATCCGCATTCGCGTTCGTGAGGCTTCATCTGTCAATTCTTCTCTCGGCCGTCTCAGCGTCGAAGAGGCCTCCCCAGTCGACGCCAAACCTCCTGTTTCTGACGAGTAACTCAGTTGATCTAACAGATGGGCTTGTTCATCAGCCTGGCATGCTAGAAGACTTCCCGGCTGCGGCGCCGACGGTTCTGATGAGGGTGGTACCGGTACCACTACAAAGATTGAGTACCCTGTTTGCATGCTTCAACACCATTGTGCTAGGGGTTGCTGTATGTCTTTTTTTTTTTTTTTGAAATGGGTGGAAGCGGGGCATTTGCACACCTTCAGCTTCTGCTTGCGCAATCGCCATACTCAGGAAAGTGGGTCCGATCCATTTAGGTGAGTCTTCGTCCATGGAATTCAAATTATACCTGGAAGATCGCCATCAGGGCAAACGTTAGTTGATTGGTCTCTTGTGAACATACAAATATCAAATCAAGCAGTTCGATCTTCCTCTTGTATCCAAATGATTGGTGAAAGGAGAGGAAGCTTACCATCGATCAACACTATGACCAAATCTTCGAAGCGTGAACCAATGTAAATCGTGGTTTAATATGAAAGCTTCTTGGTTTCTGCGTCCATCCGATCGAGGCAGATTAAATGATTGAAAAAAGGTAAGCATCTAAAATCAACAAACCAGGAAAAAGGTGACCTGGCCAGAGATCAAACGAACTCGGGATAATCATGCATCGATTTCATTTCTTCGCTCCTCCACCTGATGATCCGCAAGCCTAGGCTATGGAGGGCGTCATCAATAACTTGGACTGAGAAAAACCCTGATGAGGTAACCAGCACATACATATGATTCGATCAGATATAAGTCCGGTGCCGTAATTTTGAACAACACTAGACAGCTTTATGATTCTATCTACTCACCACTGTCGTCATAGTTTGAGTTTTTCTCTAGCCTAGAATGACCTTGGGTGTTGTTATCATGCGTACTACCATCGTGTTGTAAATGAGAGCGTTCGAGCGAATCTAAATTCCGGGCGATTTCGGCCAAGTCCTGTGGAGACCTGAACAGAAGAACGCTCGGTATGGAATTTGGTGAGTATATAATGGTGTGATTACCGATCGATTTCAAGGGTGACAAGAGTATTTGACATACCAAAGGGGAGATTGCATGAGATTGTTGAGCGCATGTTGAGCACATAACATTGAGCCTCGTTCTTGCTTTTCACAATAGATGTAAGGCACCAGATCCATCTTAGGCCAACAGTAGTGTTAAGCTATGGTACATAGCCTTATTAACCACGATGGTTTCGGATGCTGTGGTTTAGTATCGAGATGGTTTCCAGTTGGATCTGTTCGTTCGACCGGTCGAAAGAGTTTTGTACATCCCCTGCTCTCGTTCTACACCACAGCATCTGATCCTGCTCTCATTTACTCAGAAGTAACACCACCCCTTCCCATTCTTCACCCATGACAAGATCACCAAGCCATTCATCGCCAACGTTGTTTTCAATAACTAGTGGTTGATACACCTTCCGCCTTGACCCAAACAGAACGCCCAGAGGACGATTCTTTCTACAACTTTAATCCTCTCAGATGAGCGAGTCGTGTCCCTAACTCTTAGAGTATTCATAAGAAAAAGTGTGGCACCATTCATTCAAAACTATTAGACTAAGAACACAGTAACAACTTTTATCATGGTGCCTCAAATCTCCACAGTTTTAAGCACTGCCAGCATAATTGCCTACGTTGATGATCACATCATCCCCGTTAAAAAAGGATGTACCCAATCAATTTTAAACTTGATTGATCTCAACCAATGGAATATAACTTAATCCAACTAAAGCTATATGGGTTCTCAACCTAGTTGTGTGAATTTGGGGGTGGCTGGTGGAGTTTGATAGATACCAACTGGAGATTATCCTTTCCATAGTGCTATTATATTCCTTTGAGAATGGGAAGAATATGGAGCTGGTGGCTTCTGTGGATCAAAAAAAAAAAAAAAAAGAATCCAAGGGCAAATTTGATTTACATTCAAACATTTGGAAGATCTGCTAGCAGCTTCATTGGAGGGCAAAATAACCTTGGAGTAATGTGTAGGTTACATATCAGCAGGACCTTTTGATGGGTATTTGTGTCATTCAAATTTCCCTAATCTTCCCTTCAGGACCTGTGCGTGCCTTTTAAATTATTATAATAATTTTTCTCTTGTGCCCATTCTGAATTGTGGAGCTTTCCAGAGACTGTGCACAAAAATATCCTTCTCTCCATATATCTTGCAATTTACTTCACATCATATTCTTCCAGCTCAACCTTATAAAGAGCATCTGCATCTTTATTAATTATTGTGTTTTTACAAATGCTTGGACTTTTTGGAAATTTTTGGATGGCAAGGTTATGGGATTAAGGCCACAGCCCCAGTTTAATCTTCAGGTTACTGCCACACACAGCATCAGGAATCAGCCATGTTGATCATTAATGACCAGATAATGGGTTTTGAAAAACATAAAATATTGTTTTTTTTTGACAGATTTTAACAAATCTTCATGCAAATCAGTCCAAGCGTTTGTAAAAACACAATAAACAAAAAAAAGGAAATTGAAGCAATCCAGGATCAAGTGCAAATCAATTTTGATGAAAGCCGCTCCAAACATCAAAAATGGATCACTGGCAATGATTCACTCAACCCTTGTAAAAGTCCACTTCCAATTTTTTTAGTTGCACTACCATCTTGATTGAACGTTAATATCTGATGAATTCAACCAAGCCTGTGGAGAAAATTTGTTGAGAGATAAACATGCAGGCTATTTGTGCAGTGAACCAGGTGTAACTGGCACCAATGCAAAGTGGTGGGTCTGGATTAAACTACCTTCTGATTGAAAATACATATGAACATATCCAGCACAGTTCAAACATATGTCATGTTTCTCTTCTGGTATTTCAAGTGTTTGATTGCTAGAGTTTCTGCTGTGCAACAGGTTCTATTAAACATGTGTCACATCCCCCAAGAATACAACACTATAAAAGGTCTAATTGTGCACTTGGTGTGAATGAAAATTTTCAGGTCCTCTGCTCAAGTTTGGAAGAGAGCAACATGGGGCTTCACATCATTAAACTCTACTTCACATGCCTTTTGGGTTGGCCAGTCTTAATCCTCACAGCACCTTCCTTCAAGAAAACCAACTTTTTAGACTTGAATGAGCTTCCAGTTAATGAATTTTTGGGGGAGGAGGATCTTGGTTCCGTTCAAACTTCTTCTGCCTTTCCAGGGTCAGGAATAGACCTTGCCTTGCAACAAGATACAGAAAATATCAACATCCATGAGTCTGTTCCCTCAAAATCAACTTACAAGTCTAATTTAAGTGCCCAAAAAAGGAAGAAAGAGTCCACCTTGGAGCAAGGAGGCAATAAAATATTCTTAGAGGAAGAAAGGCAGAAGCCATTTCCTTCTCACAAAAACAAAGAATTATTTTTGGGAACCAGTGCAATAAATTCACCTTCAAATACCAAACCAATGCAAGAAAGAGACATACAACTGATGAAAAACAAAATATATTCAACTCAATCACATACTCCAGATGGTGCTATTACATTGGAGGAAAAACAAGAACCACCTGGTTTGCTTGATATTTATGCTTCAAATTTCCTGAGAGTGTATCCAGAAAATGAAGTGGCAACTGCTGAGGAAAGACTCTCTAATGGATTTCTCCAGCTCCAAATGATTCTGACCAATCTAAACAGATGTAAGAATCCCAAAGACTATGATCGCCAAATCATATGGCTGCCAAGAATAGGTTTAAGAAGAATCCTAAAACAATATTGTGATGGAAACAACATGGTTCATTATCCCAAATGTTACAATCATGATGCTAGACTCTGCCGCCTTCTTGAAATAACTGTAATTTTGGCAAACCAAAAACTTGATATTGAAAGTTTTTCTGTTTACACAAACAATATTTTAGTTTATTTAACAACCAAACTTCAAGAGAAGCTTGGAAAAAATACCAACAATTATAAGAATCAGGCAGAGAAGAAATTTCAACGTGCCATAAAAAATATTGAAGACATAACAAAATCAGCTACATTCTTAGTGATAGTCTATCTTTCTTTATTCAGGGAGCTCAGAAGCAGCAATATAACTGCAGAAGAAATTGAAGAAATATTGTTTTTTTTTTCAAAATTATGGATCAAGATTGAAGAAGGAGAGGAAAGCTTTATTAAAAGTTTTCCACGGACAAAGTTGACTGTCCTCTTAGGGTTGAAACAGTCAAGTGAAGATATCTCATTTAAAACTGTTGAAACCTATGCAACTGCATGGTTTTTTGTTGAATATTGGGTAAAAACCCATGGAAAAATGTTGAAACAAGGCTATGAGAGTAAAAATAAGCATTTTGTAACATTAAAGAAATTGATTGGAACAATTTTATTTTATTCCAACTACAGCTACTTTTATCAATGAAAAGCTGATGTCAAAATCAATCCTAGGGGAGATTTTGAATTCACCAGTTCCTAACTTTTATTTTAAATTACACATCAGACCAGATATTATGAAGCCATGCTATATGACTGAAGTTTAGACTTAAAAATTATTTCTATTTACAAGTATATATAAAACCCAAGAAAAACAAATCCATCTCTCCTCATCTAATTGGATTTTTTATTTCACTATAGTATGTCAGCATAGATGAGTGTGTTCTATTTTTCAGCTCAAGACTGGAATACAATATCAGTCCAATTGTTGATCACACCACCTGGCCCTGCACATATTTCCAAAATTAATTTGTTTCAGATTCACCCCTCATTGCCTGTAATCAATTTTCAACATTAATGGCCTATGTTCCCCAAAACAGATACAACCACTGTTGGCCCACCAGGTAATATAGGGGGGAATTGATAAATTCACAACCACCCAGGGGAACACCCTTAAAAACAAAATTTGTGCAACCTGCACACCCTTTTCAAAAAGGTTTTGCGGGCTGCACACCCTTTTTTGGGTTTCAGAACACCCTTTTTTGGGCATCAGCACACCCTTTCTGGGTTTCAGCCCACTGCTGGATGGGTGTGCAGGTCACACACCCATCCACTGGCATGTGAAACCTTTCAACAGACAGGTGTGCAATAGCACACCCCTGTAAAGGAAAGGGGGTTTAATAAGTACACACTTTCTATGTATTTTGTATTTATATATGTATGGGCATGGCCCATACATACACAGGAGGGCATTTCAACCAACCCAGATCTTGGTTTTCTTACATCAGAACCACCTCTTGCCTTTCCCAACTAAATATTCTTTTACCAGAGGGGTTTCCCCTGGTCAAATAGACTATGTATTCTCTTCTCCCAGAGAAATTCCCTCCAGTTGGAGAGGCTAGATAGTCTCTTTGACCAAAGGAACTTGTCCCTGTTGAAGAGAATACTTCATCTGGTCAAAGAGACCAATTTATCTGGTCAAAGAGACTACATAAATCTCTTCAACTGGAGGGAATCCTGTGGTTGAAGGGATAGAGGCCAGGATTAGACCAGTTTTGTTTAAAAACCAAGTATAGGTTTGGGTTATACCCATACCTATACAAATAAGGGAGGTTGTGCGGGTTGAACAAAACTTTTATGTGTATATTTATGGGCAGCCCCCACAAATATACACATAAAATGGGTGTGAAAACTGGACACCCATTTTATGTACATGCAAAAAGTGTGTGCAGGCTGCACACCCTTTTCAAAATGGGTGTGTGGGCTGCACACTGTTTTTTTGAAGGGTGTGCTTTTATCAATGCCCCCTGTATATTTGGAAGTTGAAAAATGTGAGGATTTTACCTCAAGAGATTAATTTTCAAGAAAGGGGACTGTTCAGGGGACAAGGGGAAAAATACCAACAAGCTGCCAAAGTTGGCAAAAATCAAAAAATGGACTTGATGATTAAATTTCTCCTGATAAAGCAGTCCAATTAAATATTCTTACAAGAATGGTAAAAAATTGGCTGAGGTAACAGTTGAGTATAGACATATTCTAGCAAATAATTTTCATATGGAAGTGGAGAGAGAATTGTAACTGAAGAATGGAATAAAGAAACATTGTAATTTAACAAAGGTTTTGATAAGAATTACAACTTTTTAATGGACAGAAATCAACTCCTTATTGATGGAAGATTATGTTATAAAACATCACACACTGTGATGAATAAAAATAGAAGTAATGGGTAATAATGATATTGTATAAGGGGGTAATTTAAGGAGAGAGAGATGTAAGCAGAGATGAAGACCAGAATTCTGGAACAAAAATGGTTAAAAGCTGGGTAAATTTATTCTACAAAGAAATCAAACAAATCCTGAAAAAAATGCTGAGCTACTAATGTGGGGAAAAAAACCCTGTTCCACATTCCCCAAGCCTGAAAGGAAAGTTCTACCTCCCAGAGAGATTGCACTCAAGAGCATGCAGGGATCACATGGAGTACAGGTGAATTTTGAGCTCCAGGGTTTCCATAATTATATTCAAATAATCTTTAGAAGTTAAAAAAACTTGAAAGGAGGACTTCAAGTATTGTTATTTGTGCTCTTATAGGATTTTGGAGAAAAAATGGGCAGCTCAAATTTGACTGTAATGTTCAACCACTCAGCCAGAGATGGTGAATGGATGACATTCATTCCTGGAAAATTGGATTAGAAAACAAATTAAAACTGAATCATGATAAAGTTAGATTTACAGAGTATGTGAGCATATTCTCACCCTCATGCCCTCTTTCAGGCTCTGTAAAAAACCAATATTTAAGTCTTTTGGACCAGCTCTCTAAACTTACAATCCACTGCAGAGCCTCTGCAAGGAGAAGCCTACCGACTGCCCACACCAAACCTCAAGCACCATCAATGGAGACTCCCCCCACCCCAGTAGATGACCAAGATATAAAACCCAATGGTACTCAAAAAAAAAAAAAGAGGACCAAACTGGATCCCCTGCAAGGAAGAACAGCTGGCCATTTCTCGGATCAATGTCAGTGAACAACCAGAATTTGCTGCAAATCAGTCGGTGTGGAAATAATGGCGACCTCGGTAACAGAAATGGTAGGTTGCCCTTCTTCTTGGTTGGTTCCGGTGGTTCTTTGATTTCCTCTGCGGGATAAACACTGTCAGCGGATAGTCAACTGGTTTCCCTGCAACACCTTATACTCAGCAAGGGGACCGTTCCTCTTGCGTTCGTCGTCCTGATGATGCCCTACGCAGTTCCGCTTGTCCGCACACGCTGAATAATTGCTGAAAGAACTCTAAACAATGAGGTTTTCTTATATACGCTGTAGTTGATAGCTATCTACTAAGATGATAAGATAAGATAAGACCCGCAGCCCTGGTACAACCCTCTATTTTATACAACAGTCCCCCCGATCATGTCCCGCATTCCCCAGTACTGTCCCTGGAGCCCTACTTGCCTGTCTCCTCGATCCCGCATCACACCGCAGCCTGTCCCCGACTACTATACCCCGTTGACCCCCGCAGCCGTCTGTCGCTTCCCTGCGCACGACTCCGCTTCTTCTGCCCCCGCTCCGCTTGCGGCCTGGCGCCCCAAACCCCGTGGTTCCGCCCGGTCCATTACGTCGCGCATACTGAAGCGGCCTTCGTCCGCTCGACCGATCGCCCGCGCCAACTATAGAATGTCACATGCTGCGCCCCGTGCTTTTCCCCGCGGAATGTCCGATGACATTTGGTAGGTACCCCCCTTACCTCAGCCTCAGTCTGCCGCTGAGCCCGCGGCTGCGGGCTCAGCTTCAGTGCTGCACCTCTGGTATATAAGTTCTGCCACATCCCCCTTGCTTTTGAATCCTGTCCTCAGCGATTCCCACACTACCCGCCACCTTCCCATACCTTCGATCATACACCCACCATACCCACCTCCCTATCCCATACCCACCATGCCCCATCCCCGACCCCCCTGTGATCGTTGCGCCGCACGGTCCAGCCACGCTTCCCTCTCTTCTCCCTGCTCCCAACCCGCACCTGGAGCTGCCTGCACGGCCTGCGCTCGGTCCCATCGCCAATGCTCCCTGTCCCGCAGAAACGGTCCTCGTCCCCAGCCTCGTTCTCGTTCCAGAACTCAATCCCGTCAGAAACGGCGCCGCCGCGAAGATTCCTCCGAGACTCCGGACCACTTTTCCATCCCTTCTTCCACCCCTTCCCCTCCTCGACGCCGCCATCGCTCCGATCGAGTGAGAACTCCCGTCGGAACTGATCGAATGACTCCGAAACCTGAACGGAGGAACTTCCCCGATGGACCGACCTGGGCCGCCGCCCTCCGAGCCTGGGCAACTCGCCACCGCGTCAACGTTGGCGCCGGAATGGACCCAAACGCTCCTCGCCGCTCTCCGATCCCTCCGCCGCGCCCATCCCCGGTTCCCTTCCCGCGCCGCCGAGCCCAGACTCCCTTCCATGCTCCCCCTCCTCCATCATCCACCCCTCCTCTACCTTCCACCCCACCTCCACCACCCCCCCGAACCACCCTCTTCATCCCCCCCACCCCAGTCCGTCCAACCCCTTCCCCTACCCGACCAACTCCACCACCCCCCCCTCCTTCCACTCCCTTACCTCCTCGCCCTTCACCTACCCCCTCCCCTCCATCTATGACCTCCCTCCTACCACCCCGTCCCGCTTCCCCTCCCCCTCTCCGCACTCCTTCTCCAGCTCCCGTTCCCTCTTCTTCCCGACCTCTTGGCGCTGCTCCCGCACCCGGATTCCTCGAGTCGCCATACCGGGCCGCAATCCCCGACAACAAATACGAGTCCGGTGTCCCTGAAGCGGACCTCCTCCCGTTCCTGGAAGGTCAGACCTCGCTGGTCGAAGGATTGTTGAAGAAAGCGGTGACGATCCCCGCCGAAACCCGCCGAGAAATGCTCCAAGAATTCCACCGGTCTTCCGCCGCGCTGCGCGCCCGCCTCCGACCCGCTGTGTTCTTGGACTGCGCGCTTCGGACTTCCCTTTCACTTACTCTATACATTGTATCCCTTTCCCCTCTTGTATTCCCCTATGCTGAAATACTATGCGCCATATGCTTGCCCCCGCTAACCTGAGACAAACACCTGTGCCAAAGTGAGGTACTTGAGAGAAACAAAACAAAAATAAGTTACGAGTGCCCGGACCGCCCCGGATTGAGAACCACTTAGTCCCCGCACTTCCATTTTTTTTTTTTTTTTTTTTTTTTTTTAACTCTAAACGATTGAGATACTAAATCCTGAAACTGAGATTGAAACTTTGAGAAAAAAACTTGAAGAAACTGATAACTTGATGAAACTGATAACTTGATGAAACTGATGACTTGAGGAAACTGATAACTTGAGGAAAATACCACGCCGCAATCCTGAGAGAAAGAGACACCACACCGCAACCTAAAGATGAGAGAAAGAAACCGCGCCCGCAATCTATGAAATCCTGAAACAAAAAAAAAACCCAACCCGCCCGCCAAGGTACCTGGACCGCCCCAGATGGAATTTCCTCACAATTCCCCGTACCCCTTGCCATCCTGAATATATAACAAAGAAAACCAGTAAACCCATTCACAAAACACAAATACATCCCGCTTTAGGGTGACTGACATCCTGGGGTGGCTAGTTTACCCGGCTGTGGACCAGCTAGCGCACCCCCTCACCAATTAAGGCTTGGCCTATGGCCCCCATCCTCCCCCCGCTTTTGGCCGCTGTCCTCAGCGGTTTGTTCCTCGCACTTCGCCGCAAGGAACGCTCACCGGCCACCTCTTCATCGGCGCCGGGAGAATCCGATCGACCCGCCTCATCGGCGTGCGGCTCCGAAGGAGTTGGCTCCAAATCCGAGTCTTCATCGTTTTCGTCCTCAGATCCTGAAACAGGGTTTCGTCGAACGACGTCGATCCCCGAGCATAGAACCGCTTCACGTGGGATGCCGCCGCCTTCCGCTTCAACGGGGTTCCGTCCAATTCTTCCAACTGATAACTTCCCCCCGGAAATTTGCTGACCACGCGATAAGGTCCGTTCCATCGGTTGGCGAACAACTTTCCCCACTGGGTTTCCAAGCTCCGATTGTACAGAAGGACAAGATCGCCCTTCCGCAAAGGGTCCCGCAACCGGTGAGCGCAACGCTCGTCCCAATAGCGGACCGACTTCGCCCGAGATTCCTGCAATCGCTTTGCCGCCTTCTCAACAACTTCCTCTCGTCGAAGAAGTTGTTCCGCCCGCGCTTCCAACAGTTCTTCTGAAGTTTTCACCTTCCACCAGTCAATAGCGAGATAAGTGAGCATCTCGATATCGACCGGCAACACAGGCTGTCGCCCATACAGGAGTTCGTACGCTGAATAACCGGTGCCCCGCTTGGTTGAGATCCGATCCGCGAAAAGGACTGCCGGAAGGAATTGATGCCACTTCCGGCCGTCTTCCCCGCACATCTTGACCAGCGTGTTCTTGATTGGCTGATGACCCCGCTCAATCATCCCGGCGCCTTCCGGATAATACTCCGTGACCCTACCGAACTTCGCCCCGCATGACTGAACCAGCTTCATCAGACTTCCTCGGAATTCCGCACCCCCAGCCACCGTGACCAGCCGCACACATCCGAACCGCGAGAACCAGAACTCCTCCAGGAATTGGCCGACCTTGTCCGCCGACAGCTTGACCAAAGTGATGGCCTCGACCCACCCCGACAGATCATCCCTCGCAACAAGTAAGTAGGCGTACTTACCCGCCTTGATGTGGACAACATCCAAGGAAATCCGACTGAACAACAAATCCTCCCCTGTCGGGATTCCCACCTCCTTGGGGAGCGCCGAGCTCCGACGCTGACACGCCTCACAGCTCCGGACCCAGTCACGGACCGACTTCACCATACCAGGCCACCAGAAACGCTGCCGAACGCAGGCACGCGTCTCCACCTCGCCCCGATGCCCCAACTCCTCATGGAGGCTCCGAAGGATGACTTCCTGGCTCGCTCGACAAGTCGCCACCACCAGCGGTATGGGAGACCGCCGACGCCAAAGTTGACCTTCCCGCACAAAGAAGTTGACGCTATTCCGACGAACCCACGCTTTCAGTTCGGTTGAAGTATCATCAGGGAAATTGAGGGTACTCAGGTAGGTCTCCATCAGCTCGTACTTCCCGCTCTGGCGAAGGGGAAGTTTGATGCCGACTGTCGTCGCGCCCGCTTTCATCAGCCGTTCTTCCACGTCCAACGCCTCTGCTGAGCGGAACCGCTCCGCTCCCTCCTCTTCCGCCACTCGCGACAATGCATCAGGCATTGTGAACGCCTTCCCCGGAACATGGACCACTTTGAAAGAAAACAATTGAAGGTAAGCCACCCATCGAGTCATTGGAGCATTAGGGAGAGTAGGAGAGTTGATCATCCTCGCCAGCGCTTCCGCATCAACTAGGAGTTCGAAGAACACCCCCCACAACACGTGTTGCAGCTTCCGCACCACCTTGGTGACCCCGCACAGCTCAAGCTTTGGCTGGGAGTATTGCGACTTGGTTTCCGTGAAAGTGATCGACTCGTAAAGAGCCGGCCAATCTTTCCCGTCCTCCTCTTGCGTCAGCACGCCTCCCGCACCGAATTCACTGGAGTCAACCGCCAACCGAATTCCCTCCTTCCCGTAATCGAGATCCTTGAGCGTGATCTCCCTACCAACAATCTCCTTCAGCCGAGTGAACGCGTGATCGCATTCCTCGGTCCACTTCCACTCAGTCCCCTTGCGTGTGAGCCGCCTCATCAGGCTTGCGATCTCTGCAAACCGCTCGATAAACATCTGCACATAACTACACAACCCTAAAAACTGAAGGATGTGAGTTACGGTTTTTGGAACTGGCCACTCCAAGACTTTGTTCAACTTAGCCCGAGTGATGCTCCTCCCGCGAACTGAGACTTCATGACCGAGGACCTCCCACGCCGGAACGCAGACCGCAAACTTCTTCCCTGAAACCGTAAGGCCCGCGGTTTTGATCCAGAACAAGATCCGCTCCAAGGTGACCGCATACTCCCAAATGAAACGCCTGATGCCCGGGTTGTCCACCAAGACCGTTCCGCCGTAATCCGACTTCGGTCCCTTGATCCCCGCGTCATCAATGAAGATCTGGACAAGATGAGGCAAGTCGTCCTGGAGGATCCACGCCATCTGCGCTTGGTACACCGCTACCGAGTTGGTGGCTCCCTGCGGAAGACGAGTCAGCTGCATACACCCCAACCGAGTCTCGAAAGCCGTGAGTGGCCGCGACTCAGGGTGCAATTCCCGCTGATCGTACCCGCCCATGACATCAACCAACCCATAGCAAACCCGCCCCGCCATGGACTCCACGAACTCATTGACGCGCGGAGGAAGCCCTGCATCCAGAATGGTAACGGAATTCAGTCTCTGAAGATCATGAACAATCCTCAAACTCGTCCCATCCTGTTTCAGCACCGGAAAAATTGGGCTAGAGTAGCTTGAGCAAGACTGCTCATACAACCCCGTCCGCACCCGCTCCCGTACCAGCTCCGTGAAGGTATCACGAATGGTCGCCGGAACCGGAATTGGCTTGATCTGCCATGGTTCATGGGGTATCACCGGAATCCGATAAGGCTCCCCTATTCCCCTGTCCAACAGCCCGCGCTCTTCAGGGGAAAACGCCAAAGCCTTCGCCCGCAAAGTGACTACCTGGGCTAAGAGCTTCCACTCCTCCTGGCTCACCCACCCCGGAGGTCCGAAGTTGAGACTCGCCATCCGTTCATCCGTGATACGCTCTGTCGGCACGAATTCCGGAGGCCGCACCCAAAGTGGGGTAAGATAGGGGTCTCTCCCCCACTGGATGGGCTTCAACGGTGAGTTCAAGCTTTGCGGCATTGGCTCATTCCGCGGCCTAACCTTCCGCGCCACCGGCTTATACTTTGCCCCGTCCGATTCCACCCTCCGTAGAACAACGCCTTCTTCCGCTGAGATCCTGCGGACTGGGAAACCAAAGACTCTCGATTCGCTCACGACCGTGGCACAAGGTAGGGTTTCTCGAAACGTAGTAGATACCCTTGGCGGTGCACAATTGGGAGGACTTACTTCTGCACTATTTGCCCCCGCCCCAAAAGAACCTTCCGCCCTTCCCTTCTCCGAACCCTCTCCGTCCTCCTCCCAAACCTCCGTCGCCTGATGCGGACCGAACTCCCGAGACTCCCACCTATGATCGGGCGGAAAAGGATCGCTCACGTATGTGGCACTCGGTAGGGTTTTTCGAAAGGTAGTAGAAACCCTTGATGGTGCACAATTGGGAGGACTTACTTCTACACCTTTTGCCTCCGCTCCATCGTGTTCCTCCTCCATCCCCTCACTCCACACCTCCACTTCATCTTGCGGACCGACTTCCCGATAACTCCGCCTATGGCCTGACGAAACGGAATTGCTCACGTACGTGGCACTCGGTAGGGTTTTCAAAAGGTAGTAGAAACCCTTGGCGGTGCACAATTGGGAGGACTTACTTCTAGACTGGTTGCCCCCGCTCCATCGCTTTCCTCCTCCATTCCCTCTCTCCAAACCTCCGGTTCCGAGTGCGGACCGACTTCCCAGGATTTCCGCCTATGACCAGACGAAAGGAATTCGCTCACGTACGTGGGGGTTTTACGAATGGTAGTAGATACCCTCGGAGGTGCACAATTGGGAGGACTTACTTTTGGGTCTTTTGCCTCCGCCCCATCATCCCCTATTCCTTCCCGCTCTTTAGGAGTCGACCGTCCGCGCGAATGCTAGAGCTGACATCATGCGGATTGACCGGCCGACACCTAAAAACCCCGTGCCAAGGGGGAAGCCTCCTGCTTCTCCCTCCCTCGGCGCTCCTCCTCCCCCACCTCCAGCCCCAGCCGGGTCTCCCATCGTCCGCTCGATGGCCGACAGATCGTCGTCGCGAACCGTCGCCCTCGGGAGTCCGCCACCGAAAGGACCTCCTCTTTGTGGACCAAATCGAACCGAAAGGCCGGCTCGGAAGGCAAACAAAAACGGCCGTCCAAGGATGACTTCGGCGGACCTCACCACCAAGAATGAGACCCTCCGCCTGGTCTTTGCCACCTCCACCCACTCACTCTCCACCACACCCGCCACCTCGCACTCATGGCCGCCGATTCCTTGCAAGCCAATGTTGGCTTGTCAGGTAACGAGATCCGAGTCTTGCGCCACCTCCGCCGGCAAAAGGTTGACCATCGACCCGCTGTCAATCATCGCCCATACTTGCTGGTCCCCGATGGTCATCTGAACATAACCAAGGGGGCAGGAGATGGAGTCCGACGGAAACTCCTCCGGATGGTGTTGGCACGAATGTTCGGCCTCCGCTGAACTCACGTCGAAGGCCACCCGATTACCTTCCGCCTTGAGGCCCGCACTCTCCTTAAGAGACGCTATGAGCTCTTCCGCCATTAGAGGGGAAACCAAAGCCAATTCTTTGATGGAAAGAGTCAGCGGGCCATCCCCGTTCAGAGCGCGCTTGGCCAACTCCGCCGCCTTCTTTTTCCCGGTGGGCACTGCCACTCCTCCAGGCTGCGAAACTTCCTTCGCCTTGCCCTTCTTTGGAGGATCCACATCCATGCGGTCGTACCCGCCGTAGCTGGCCGTCACCTCATCGGATTGGATGTCCCACACCTCTGATTGGACAGCCGGGGGAGTCCATCCAGACGTCCCAACAACTATACCCATCGAGGATTTGACCTCCGCCTTCGGGCCTTCTGCCGTCTCCCCCTGGCCTGCCGCCGCTGCACAAACCACGTCGCGCGGCACAGCCGCCTCGATCGGTTCATGTGATCTAGGGAGGAAATAATCACCGTTATAGATCCTCACCCGCCTACCATTTAAGTCGTCCGTCAACTCTTGACATCAAGACTTATAATGGGTATTCGACCCACAATAAGTGCAATGAAGCCCCGGAGGCCCCGCGCGCGGAGGACCGCTCCGCTGACCGTCGGCCGGTGCCGACGCTTGGGGCTGCGCCTCCCGTTGAACCGTCTTCTGCATGAACAAACGAAGCTCCTTCAAGGTGTCAGCCAACTCCGCCACTTCAGCGGGCGCCACCGGCGCCGTGTTCCGGGAAGAGATCACCGGCCCAATTCCGCTCGAGATCGCCACTCCCGAATTCTCGGCCACCAACTCCATCATGTCGAACTCCGCTCGGACCGCTCCCCTAAGCGACGCCAAGTCGGGCAACAGGGTTCCTCCATCCCTTGACCGCCGAATGAGGTTCTGATCGTACAGCCTCCGCTGCACCCGCTCCTGAACCGGCGTGGCGAGCCCCTTGAGAAAGCTCCGCTTGACCGACGCTGGTTCCCCAATGATCACCTCATTGCGGTTAAGGTACTTCACGATGCGATCAAAGGAAGTGACGTACTCATCGAACGCCCTTCGATCGTTGACCCCACCCGATGCCGCCTTGCTTGACGCGAGATTCTCCAAATCTGCCTCCCGATACCGTTGCTGACGCGGACCCCACTTCTCCAACATCTCCTCCCTCAGACGCTCCCAGTTCTTTGCCTCGTACCCCTCCATTTCCTCCACATCACGCAACTCTTCTTTGGACTGAATGAAGTTGACGATTTGACGAACCTTGTCGCCGTCCGACGCCCCTTCGGTTTCCGCCGCCAATTCAAAACGACTCAAAAATCGATCAACCGCATCGATACTGAATCGGACTGCGGGAAAATCCCGCGGCCGAATCTTGACGCCCGTCGGTGGGTCCGACGCCAACCCTTGCCTCCTCACCCCTACCGGCGCTTCACCAGCCGCCTGCTTCCCCTTCCGATTCTCCTCCGTTCTGTCGTCCATGTTGACCTCTGACGTGATGCCGTAGGTACCCAGACCTCCCCCCTTCGGAGGGGGAGGGACAAACTTGGCGGGAGGGAGGGTGAACTTGGAGGAGGACGCTCCGCCCGACGCAGTCGTAGGAAGATAAGTGTCAGAACCACTCATCCTCGAACAATGATAAACGATATATAAAAAATAAAGAAAAAGACAAATGTCTTGGCCCGTCCACAGGTTGGAAACAGAAAGAAGTTCCCGGCCAGACCCCCAATATGTGGAAATAATGGCGACCTCGGTAACAGAAATGGTAGGTTGCCCTTCTTCCTGGTTGGTTCCGGTGGTTCTTTGATTTCCTCTGCGGGATAAACACTGTCGGCGATAGTCAACTGGTTTCCCTGCAACACCTTATACTCAGCAAGGGGACCGTTCCTCTTGCGTTCGTCGTCCTGATGATGCCCTACGCAGTTCCGCTTGTCCGCACACGCTGAATAATCGCTGAAAGAACTCTAAACAATGAGGTTTTCTTATATATGCTGTAGTTGATAGCTATCTACTAAGATGATAAGATAAGATAAGACCCGCAGCCCTGGTACAACCCTCTATTTTATACAACAGTCCCCCCGATCATGTCCCGCATTCCCCGGTACTGTCCCTGGAGCCCTACTTGCCTGTCTCCTCGATCCCGCATCACACCACAGCCTGTCCCCGACTACTATACCCCGTTGACCCCCGCAGCCGTCTGTCGCTTCCCTGCGCACGACTCCGCTTCTTCTGCCCCCGCTCCGCTTGCGGCCTGGCGCCCCGAACCCCGTGGTTCCGCCCGGTCCATTATGTCGCGCATACTGAAGCGGCCTTTGTCCGCTTGACCGATCGCCCGCGCCAACTATAGAATGTCACATGCTGCGCCCCGTGCTTTTCCCCGCGGAATGTCCGATGACATTTGGTAGGTACCCCCCTTACCTCAGCCTCAGTCTGCCGCTGAGCCCGCGGCTGCGGGCTCAGCTTCAGTGCTGCACCTCTGGTATATAAGTTCTCCCACATCGGGCAAGACCTTCTACCAAAAGGTTGAGATGGACTTCAACACCCACTCTAAGGCTCATTATTGTTATCATTCTCAAATAAAAACACCGTAAGAAAGCCTCTCTGCTTATAAAGCATGTTATTTTTACTGATTCAACCCTGCCAGATGGACCGCGATGAACACAGCTACACTGAAATTTTCCGCCATCTATAATGCCATCGAGTGGAACCCACCAAGTGGGTCCAGCCCTGAAGATTGGCTTGAAGAAGCCAAGAAGATCTATCAGGAGAGGAGTAAAAGGACTGCTTTCAATGCTATCCTGGCATGGCAAAAGCTTTGATATGCTCCAAAGTACCAAGCAGATCCCCGAGTGGACCAGCCTTTACCTACTCCAATCTCTGACTCAATTGATCAAATGGATTTGGTGCCAAATGACTCGGGTATGAATAGTATAAGCAGCGGTTCAACTTCCTCAATTTCACATCCAATTGGCGGCAAGGCAGCAAAAAAAAAATCAAATCAATGGCCTCAATAATGCTGAATTCCTCTTGCAAGCAAACAGCTTTTCTGGAATATCTCACAAACGCCTTGGTGCTCTTCATCAAGGGAACAAAATACTGTTGGCTAAGAAAGAAATAATAAAGGACAAGATCAGGATTGAAGAAAAAAAAACTTGTATTAGAACAAGCCAAGCTAGAAATTGAGTTGGAGAATTTTTGCAGCAAGACCCAGATGAAAAAATTCAAGATGCTCCGTGAAGATCATGATATTGACGACAAGGATACCAAAGAGGTCCTCAAGATTATCAAGGATGAAATTAAAAATAAATGGTGTTCAAGGGCCCAATGAGAATTCCTTTGTATTTTTCACTCATATTTCACCTCTCATTTCTCAGCTTTTTATTGTCTCCTGTAAGATAATTTATTTATTACATAGAACAAAAAAAACAAATGAGATAGTTAAATAAGAAATCCAAGGAATTTATTCGATCTCATCACCACGGAGCAACCAATTGTGAATCTTCAGGTCCTTGCGCAACTGCGGATTAGTTGCGCAATTATGTAAGTTGTAGTTGTTTTGGAGATAATTACCCCAGGTATGGGCCAAACAAGGGTCTTGATGATTTGGGATGATTTCAGCTGAAGAGGGAGTCAAAAAAGGGTTGATTGGCAATTGTTCCTCCACAATCATGTTGTGGAGGATCATGCAGCACATCATCATTTCCATGACATTGTGCTTCTCCCAAAACCAACATGAGTGAGACAGTGGCAGCGTGCCTGAAGGACTCCAAAGGTTTGCTCAATGTCTTTTTCCATAAGATGCTTGTTGCCTGCAATGCAATTCCAGAGAACAATCACTTTCCAGTCAGCTTGAATATGTCTGGGTTCAGGCTGGGAAGCTTGCAGGAGGCGACGAATCCATTCTTTCTCCTCAATGTCCCAGAGGTAATCAAGATGAAGTTGATTGGGATCCATTGCCAAGTGATGTTACTGAGTGGCACAGTTGGACTCGAGGGTGGTCGTAGTGTTTTTAGCTAGGTCCAGGAGGGCTACCGAGCGGATACCAACTATTGAGGGTGGGTTTGGCTCTTTAATTAGCCACCAAGTGCCGGGGGACTTGCTGCTTACCTAAGAGCATCTCCAATTGTTTGGATAACTCTTTGACAACTGTCGAGCTCTTAGCGAGCTCGACAGTTATTTTGTTGAGAGTGTCCCCACTTGCGGCTCGATAACCCGGCTCTATTGCTGGGTTATCGAGCCGTTCCACACTTGTGCTCCTCTGCAACTCGAGTTCAATAACTTGAGTTGCAGGGGAGCACTACACGGGGTGGGTTTTTATGGGTGGGGATCTCTCGGGGGTGTCGAATGGGGGGGTTGGTAACTTGTGAAAGTTATTCACAAGTTAGCTTATCGAGCTCGATAGAGGTCCATAAAGTTATGGACCTCTATCAAGAAAGTTATCGAATCAACAGTTATGGAGCGCTATCAAGCGCACAACTGGGGCTCGTCTCGATAAAGTTGGCTTATTGAGCCGGCTTATCGAGACGATTGGAGATGCTCTAAAGAGTTACCGCAACAGTGGTGGATGCTCTCAAGCCAACTTATCGAGACGACTGTGGATACTCTAACGTGATGCATACAGAACATTGCATACACTCCGGAAAGAGCTCAGCGCGCACAAGGATCTAATTGCCCGACATCTTCAAGTCAGGGGAACACCCAAGGGTGAGGGTAGAACGCGTTCAAATGTATGTTATTGCCAACAGAAAATGACCAACATTCGAGAGATAATTTGACGACTGTGACTGAGATTCTGAAGAGTGTGAGATAGTTGTACCACCGGCTGGGGCATCACAAGCTTCGATTTTCAGATCGGAAACAAATACAAGAAGGAACAGTATCCGACCAGAAAAGAAGAGAGGTTGAGAATTATGCACAAAGAATTTGGAAGAGGTTCGGTACTCATAACTTAGACAGGGATATTTAAGACGTTTTGAGGAAGAGATTATTGGAAGTACAATAGGGCAGGAAAGGTCCGTACGGAACAAGTACACAAAAAAGCGGCGAAGATTTTCGGGAAATTCAGAAGCTCGTAAAATACACCTATCAATGCAATCAAGACCAGTTAGCAGAGCAAAAAACCATGTGATTTTGCGAGCAACGGAGTTTTCACCTTGGAAGGAAAGACAATCCCCTCATCGCTGACCAGGATGATTTGCCTAGCGGTGGGGCTTTGGCCGTTCATAGGATGATGCGGAGGTTGGGCTAACATGACCTCGGCACACTTGTGCTCCACATGTGGACTGGGAATATCACCAAACCAAACTTGTAAATGAGGCGAGAGATTTGCGCCGTATATAACTACGTTGAGAAGTAATTGTAAATAGGTAAGTAAGATATACTCGGTAATTTCTGGAAGGCACGAGGAAGAACTCAACTGATCATTTTTAGTTCTTGGGGATCGGATGCGGCCGGATTAGGTGGCAGGTATTTGGAGATCATGGGTATCGGGGTGCTCGTGTCGTATCCGATGGGCGCAGCTGGAATTGGAGTTGTGAAGACATCGCTGAGGGCACCGGGAGAAACTGGGGAAGAGGGCTTGCCATTGATCAACACGGGTGGAATCCAGAACGTGTGACGTTCAACGTCTGGATAAGTCAAGAAGACAATTTCCAATACAGCGTCAGGTCTCCGCTCATGTCATCCCAGTAGTATACACAGAACTTACCACAGCCAACGATGGTCCATACTGCAGGTTCACCGCATTCAATGGTCCAGACTTTCGACGCGTGAGGGTACAGTGAATTTGAATGACTGCACTCGGACTCCGAACTGTGCTCGTCGTGACCACACGAGCTGATCGATCCTCCGCGCTTTCGATTTTTGCTGAGCGCGCGACCGTGGACCAAGGAAGATGATACCTTGCGAGGACGTTTAACTTTGCCACCGTCAGAGGAGCCCAGATCTAATTCTAAAGCTCCGCTTGGGGTGTTGCTGCGGGCGCGTGCATTCCCAGACGTAATAATTGGTTGGCTGAGGTGGGATGCGAGATAGTTCGCCTCCGCCAGAGCCTCGGAGTTGGTACCACCAAACGATCTAGCTGAGGAGGCGCTAGGGGGTGGTGTCATCAGTGGGGGAACGGCCTGGCGACCTGACTCTGCTCGGTGAACGCCGACGTTTTCTCCTAGACAGGCCAAAAAAGAACCAGAGCCGGGGAAACCCACGCAAGGGGATGTGATTGGAGCCAAATAGGCGGCTTGTGGATCAGTCATGACTTCAAGTGCGATCTTGTGGAGCTGAGAGACTGGATCTCCTAGAACTTCACCAGGCGCAACAGGCATGTCTCGTTGGCCAGATGATGCATTCCCTTCCAAACTGGCTCCTCCGATTGCGGTGGACCCTTTGTCAACCTTGCGGATGATCATCACGGGTGAAACTACGGCAGTGCTCAAGCACTGAAGGACAACGGGTTGGTTATAATAAATAGGAATTGGGCCGCCATTCGGACTGACTGGAAGGGCATTCGAGGGTGCTCGTGGATAACCGGGTGGAGGAGGATAGGTAGGGGCAACATTTTCAGCCACTGTCGCTGGCTTGGAAGGGTCTACGAGGTATATTATGAAAGGATCCCAAGCGGAAGTGCGCGCAACGAAACAGGTCGCATCTTCACCTGGAGCAAAAGGCTTCTCTTCCATTCCGCTCATTGCACGCCAATCACCGGCTGGAAAGCTTGCTGATGGGCCAGAAACACAAAGATACTTTGTCGAGACAGTTTCTGAATTCTGAGCATGAGTTGGGTGGACAGATTTCGATTATCATGAGAGAAACGGGAACTCACGTGAACGTAAACGATTGAATAGGGCAATGGTCGTTCCATGGTGTATACATACTACGCAGGGTGTGATTGGTGGTAAGCTATCAAGTTAAATACAAAATTGCATTGGGGTAGAGCCCGAACTTACAATCTAAATTTTTAATGCTTTGTCTCTTCTTGCTCGGCTTGCTTATCACCTTGATTGGTTTACTGGGGAAGGTGCCGATGTGGCGAGCCTCAGGTGGACCAAAGCCGGGTGCAATGACACGAACTAGGGCTTCAACTTTCTTGGTCTTTTCGTCAACTTCTGAAATGTGCAGCTGCAGAAACATGGGATCAGGATGATGTCGTCTGGTTTAGCAAGCTTTGATAAGCAACTCAACCTGTTTTCCGACGCAACGTCCGGCAATCACAACATCATCTAAGGATGCTTGATCACCTACAACGTGTCCAGACATTGACATCCATTCGGAATAAGCTTCTGTGGGAATGCTATGCTCTCCCGACATACTGATGATGGTCGTCGGTGGATGTAAAGCAAGGCGGCCGGGATTTGGCATTGGGCGACGAGGATCTGCCTCAGCGGCAGCCCACCAACTGCAACCCAATAATAACGCCGAAGGAGGCGGACAAAGGAACCTGAAAATGCAACATGTCAGCAGAAATCTATATTTGACCTGTGGGAATCAAGTTACCTCTTTTCTGCTCCGTATGATTTCTGTGCGACCTTACCAGATAGGACTAATACTGTCCTTTCACCCAACAGGAAACGATTTGAAGAAGATAAGTAGAGCCGAATGAAAGGGCTACGAGGACAGGAAAGAAAACCTGCTCAGTCACTCCTATCTTTTTAAAAAAGTTTGCTTATTGCTTACGCCAATAGAGCTTCGCGCTCTGCGCGGGACATCATGTTCTTTGGAGATATGAAAGCATTCAACAATTGATCTGGAGTTTCTAAGTGCAAATTGGAGAATTGCTGGCCTATAGGAGCAGACATTGGAAGGGAGGAGTGATGAGGAATGGGGTTCCAATCGTGGAGATGCTCACTGAACTCGGCGGAGTTGCATGACGTGGATCGATTGCGATTCATGGCATTACTTTCAAGAGATAAAGATCGAGAGTAAGCCGGGCCGGCAGACATAGGCTGAAGCGCCTGAGAGTGCGTGTTGGGCGAGTGCGATCGATGCGCGTGATGCAGATCATGATGATTGAGGGTGATTGTAGCATCTTGACTTGAGTCCTCTATAACTTGAGGGCGACGTCCAGTGGAGCCGGAGCGCACAGTGTGGAGGACGGGTGGTGTAGGAAAACCAGCCGGGGCATAAGCATGCTGCGCCGAGTGTGGTTGGAGATCTGTGGAGTCAAATGGAGGAAGGGCTGAATGAGACGATGTTGTAAAACGCGAATTGTGGAAAGCTGAGTCGGCAGGGGCTGAGGATGGATATGGAGGAGCCGATAGGTCGGAGGTGTGAAGCCTTAGGTGATTGTTATTTTGAGAAAAGCCAGATGGCCCATGAGAGCCAAGATCAGGTTTGTAGCCTCCATTGCTGGCATTCATATCACTCGGAGTCATCGGAGTGTTGATTCCGGCCCAAGACCCCGAGCCCTCACTGTCACTCCGGGAGCGAAAGTTACTCATATTAGTAAGAGCCGGTTGCAATCCATTGACAGAGATCTGCTGATGTTCCTGATAATGATTGTAGGGATCTTGCGAGTAAAACTGTTGCGGGATTCTGTGGGTCATGTGTATCAAGAATGTCAGTCAGCCGTCAGGTCTCAATGCGATTTCAAGAAAACGCGTAGCTCACGCGTTGGAGGGTGGAAATAGCGAGGATGGGGGGTTCATGTGGGCTTCAAAAGAATAAGCATTAAATTCTCCTGGTTGTGCCAATTCTAGGGAAGCTGAAGCAGCGCGGAAGGTGGAGGAATCCGCTTGCGCTGGGTGATGCTGAAGGCCGGGGAAAGAGCGCGAATGAGACAGATGGTTTTTGCGAGAAATGGACTGCTGGTTCTCTGATTCGTCTTGCTGAAGTAACTCAGCCAGATCAGTGTCTTGATCGTAAAATGTTGATGGGGTGAACATGGCCGGCGACTCCCGCATGGTTTGACTAGCAGTCCAGGAAGTAGGGTTTGGGCTTTCTGATGTCTGAAAGCTGTTGTTGGTGCTGGTCCAATTAACCTCATCATTAGTCGACTCGTAGGATTTGTCGGCACTTGGAACATATAGGTAGTCCACCATAGTTCAGAAAGCTATTCTTGGTCGTTGAATGGGGGTTGCGCTAAGGGGCCTCAAGTTTGCTGAGTGCTTGTGTGAACGAAGGTAGCTTGAGAGTGCAGATTGATGAGTAATTTCTCAAGAGCATGTACCAAAGCTGGTTAGAAAAATGATGGTGAAGGGTGGACTGAGAGCATGGCGGTATGGCAAAAGAACGAAACAGTAGTATGAATTTAGATTAGTTCCCAAACATTAGGCCGGAGGATGACAGACTATGGAAGACAGGGAAAATACACATCAATGTTCCGAACTGAGCAATCTGTGCACAAAAGATAGCACTCTCGGTCCTAGCAGATTGGCGGAGGGATATGAACAGGCCTAAGCTGTGGGCCAAAACAAATGCTTTTGCGAGTCTGAACACCAGCAAACGATACCGGTTAACCGCGTTCCAACACTTGAGACGGAGCTCACTGTAAGGCCGAGAGTCTATTGAGATCCAGCGCGAGGGTCAGGGGGGAATGGTGGGATCACTGACGGATGCGACGGGTAGCTTGAAGTCCAGAGAAGCTATGTAACATTAACGTACTGAGGAATTGGTAGGCGGGTATGTTAATAGAGTCCTAGATACAGGTGCAAGATAAAGACTTTTTGAGGTTGGGTCTGAAGCCCCTCCATCGTCCACACCGAGCTCGACCAACCGGCATGTCCCAGCCTGTGTCGACATATGTAAACTGGAGCCAGTTTCAATGGAAGAGCTCCACGGCGCTTGTCCAATTATGAACCGTTCTTGCCTTGCAGGAATTCATTCAATCAAATTTCAACAAACTTCAGACAACAGCGGAGAACAGCGGAGAACAGCGGTCAAATCGCCGAGTTACGGTAATTCTTAAGACTCTCATGCATGGTTTCACATCGGTTTAAGTTTGTTGGAGAGCGCGACTCGACTGGTGCCAAATCAAACTGACACCCAATCCTCGCCGACTGTCAACCAAGACACAAACACGCGTTGTTCAACTTGTTTAATTGTTTGCAAATAACTTTACTGAACAGACTTGACCCAGCGTAGCTCGACGTCGATAATCAGGCAGGTTATTACTCATGTAGTACATATAAACCTGCATACATTGCAAAAGTCCAGTTGCCGTCGTTTTGTCACAAAATCCCACCGGTGCAAAATCCCACCTGCACGTTTTTGCAACTGGCCACTGAATGAAGTCAGACTTGATTCTCTTGGCAATGAGTTCAATGTGTAGCAGCTTGTGCTGGGATGTCGGTGAAAGAAGAATAAAAGAGAGTATATTTCTTATAGTTAGTATATAAATAAAAGATAAAGTATGGAAAAATAACAACATATAATAATGATAATATGATTTGTTATATTTTTGCTAACTTACCGGGAAGAAGAGTAAAAGAGAGTGAGTGAAAAGAAGAGGGTCACCAACATCCAAGGAAGAGTCTTTTAGAGTAATGAGAAATTCAATATAACTATCTTGTACAATGATATGCTAATATATAGTGTATGTATATATGAGTTATAATACAATGTTGTTGTGTCAGCTTGAACACAAAAAGGGAGGTAAGAACAACACAAAAAAGAAAAAATCCTGCATCACTGACACTATGGAATGTTCCTTTGCTACATTGTTTCCAACACACTCTTTCAAAAAAAAATTTTGACACAAATACTTCGCTACATCACAGTTTTTTGTCTTTTCCCAATGATACTTATTTTTTTACTTTTATTCTAGTACTCATCAAAGCAAACATACAATTTGAAATAACTCAATTTTCATGCACTCAAAGCTCACAGCCTCATATTGATTTAGAAAATATGCCTTGCATAAAAACATTACCTGAACCAGAAACCCAAATTCACCCCAAATATACCTCATCAAGGACTTCAAACGCAATTATGCTGGCAGTTTAATGGTTAAATAAACAACAGTCTTGCAATCAATATTGGAAATGTTTTTGGAGATCCCAAGATAGCTCTTAATTTTGTATTGTAATCTCTTGCTGAACCCTGCTACAAACAAACCAGCTCAGCTCTCCTGCACCGCTGCTCCATACTCCTACCCAGGTCATACTTGACATCTACCTTCTAATCTATCTACTTCTCTGAAAGAATAGAAAGAACTAACATTCTGTGGTGAGAGTAAGGGCTGGCAGTTAGTCATCCTGAACCAGATCATGGTTTCTGTTGAGTTTTGCAATCTCAGTACAGCACATTTATCCCTTTCCCTCACCTGTCACCCATGAAAAAAATGTCCTCAGAGGTTGTAGCTTGTGCCGCAGTCTTGATAAATTTAAGATTTCAAACCACTTAGGTCGAGTGACTGATTAACATAACAAATAACCAGTATCAGTCTGTAAATCCTCAGAATCAACAAGATTATTGGCCCAAAGAGTTATTAAACAAGAATACTCTCAAGATTCAAGATCACTCATCAAGACCTGACCCTTTAAGCTTGCACTAGCTCAATAACCTTTCTTCCTCTCTTGATATGACTCACTCACTTCTATTTCTCAAATTGTCAGGGTTGACTCTCAAATACATCAAGACATCAACTCAAGATATTCAGGCAGCCTTCTTGTAAAGCAACACATCAATTGTTGTGCTGTTTTTTTACCTTCTATTCATTTCCTTTTCTTACCTCTCTCTTCTTTATCTTATTGATTGTTGTTTGTTGTGGAAATCACTGATCACTTCTCCTCTTTGTTTTTGTTGTACTTCTACTTCTTAGTTATTTTGCTTCTTCCTTTCTTTGTTGCTTCACTTCAAACTCCTCACCTCATTTCTCATATTCTATATATCATTATCTGTATGCTTTATTTTTCTCCTCTTGGTTGATTCCTTCCTTTATTTATGTCTGATCCTTGTTTCTCTCTTTAGTTGGGTTTCTGATTCTCATCAATTTTATTGAAAATTCATTGGTTTCCAGGGTATTGTTTTTAGGAGAGGAGTCAATTTTACCAATGGTTTCATGGATTATGAATTTTTCAACCCTGCTATCTCCAGGGTTGGTAGCCTGATACTATTTTCATGCCCCTCCACCTACCTCTGATACTCTTTCAGATCATTTCCTAGCCATACATCTCTCTTAAAGGTCAATACCCATGACCTCTGTCACACTACAACTAATGGGCTCAGATCACTATGGCCCAATCTTTACCATATCCATCAAACTTTGAGTGCTCCTCAGCTTTGATAAAAATTCCACTTCCCTTCTGTGTGACACCTAACCAAGGTGGAAATTCAACTCCATATTTGACAATTAATCAAATCATCCAAGCCAACACTATGGACTATCAATCCCAGAAATTCGACTCAGCTTCTATGCTTATCCAATAACCCTTTCCCTGACTAGCTCAAATTCTCAACTCAACTCAACTCTTAGCTTGGCACTTAGTTTCACTAGCCTTGCATTTCAATCAATCCATTCTATCTTAGGCAGTTTACCTTTGAGCCATAACCATTCACTTCACAACTCATCCTTTACTATCATGTGCTTTCCAGTTCAATATGTCATCTTCAAACATCATGTACTCTTTCTTGTTACTTTTCTTCTGCAAAAATCTTTGTACCACTCATCCCAAGTACATAATCTATTGTTTGTCTTGGAAACATCTTCTACTTACATTCAATAACCATAGCATTTTCTGTTATTATAAATGCTCATGTAATTTTTCATCAATCTCTCTTTCCTCAGTTAATTAAGATAACATTGTTTTACACTTACTACTGAACTATTCAGCTTGCCATCATCTGGGCTGAGTACCAAGTGATTCTCTCTGAGTTCACCCATCTTCATCTTAGAAGTTATCTTCAAACTTCACACACTTTTTTAATCTTTGAAACTTCTTCAAACTTCTCTTTGAGACCTTACCTCTTCTCCCTCTTGAGATTTTTCCAACTAAATTGCCTTTATTACACTGGGTTGGTTTCATGAAATCCTCTCTGCTATCTCTGAATTTGTTCAGGCTCTCAATGCCTTTACTACTAATTTCACCTCTATTTTATCTGAAAAAACCCCTCAGTAACCTTACATCTGCTCTCCTTGAATATTGTTTCCTGGTGTACCACTCTACAAGCCATATGTGACTGCCTTGCATATCTGCATTCTTTCACAATGCTTGCTTAATCTGCAGGTACCTCAATGTCATGTGCTCCACTTCATTTTTTGCCTTTTTCTGTAGGATTAACCTTGGGGTCACTTGCTCTGCCCATTTCACCCAGATATACTGGTTTTAAAAACTTTACATCTTTACCCTACATTGTGGAAGCCCATTTCAGTTGTGCTGATGTACATAGTGTCAGATTCTGAAGATTTATTTTGTGCACCCGTGTGTGCTCTGTGTGCTACCTTGATGCTCTCAAACTGAATTCTTTATCTCACACAGATTTGGTCCAACTGGAACTCTTCCAACGGTGGGCCACTACCCTACGCTACACTATTTGACCGCTAAGTGTTAGTGTAGTGGGTTTTTTTTTCCCAGAACATTTGTAGCGTTAGCTGAAATTACACTCCGCTACACTAACGGTTAGCGTAGAAAAAAATTCTTCAAGCCAATTTTTTGTAGTGTTAGCTGGGAAAATTCATTGCTACGCTAACAAGTAGTGTAATTTTTCTTGCACTAACAGATTTTTAAGTTTCCAGTAGCGTAGCCGCATCAGATCATTGCTATGCTATGCTAAATGTTAGCTGTTAGCTGATATTCTTCCCGCTAAATGTTAGCTTTTAGCTGATATTCTTCCTGCTAAATTTTTGCTGTTTGCTGAAGTTTTTCCCTTTACACTATGCTCAAATAGCAGTTTTTTTCCTGCTAACTGTTAGTTTCACAAGTTAACATGGCTTCTGCGTAAAGGGTGTTTTTATGGCTTCAGCAGGTAGAATTCTGCTGCCATAAGTCTCTTAGAAGATAAATACAACTTGTTTCTCTTGTTTGAATTCAAACCAGGGCCAAAATTTTAGATCCAGCAAAGTGAACAATCTGAAAAGAATTTTTTTGGTGGATTGCATATTGTTTTACTTTACCAATAGTTGGTGTGAGGTGGTTGGGCAAATAAAAGGATGTGGGAATGGTGAAAGTTTTTACATTGCACAAAATTTCTGGTTTTGCGGCTTTGATGCTTTTAAATTAGTATTTCAATGACTCTGATGATTCAAATAAGGATTCCAGAACAGTATTGTCCCGAGATCAAGCATTTAAGATCAGAGGCATTTCAATAAAAATAAATTAGACATCAACATAAGGAATTATTCCTAAATTTTGAGGCCAAATGAAACTCATTTTATAGTTAACAGGGGGGATGGCCAAGTAGACAGCTCAGAAAGCCACAGTGGAGTGTTTTTTATGAGCCAAAATCCACACGGAATAACATTTTTTGTTGAAAAAAAAAAAAACTTCAAGATAGAAATGAAAAATAAGTAAATCAGAAATAAGCTGTTTTGATTGCTGTACTTGCTGAAATACAGGATTTAAAACAGCATTTTGATTGCTTTACTTTTACAAGTAGAGATTTTTGATTGCTTTACTTGTGCAAGTACAGGATCCTAATTGAGCCAAGTGGACCAGCTTTGACCTAATAGAGGACAATTTATCACTGCTGCTATATTACAAGTGACTGTGAACTACCTAATCAGTGTCAAACTCATCACAAATCCTACTCACCAATGAGGGTGACACCAATTAGGTATTTTGCACTTACTTAGAGCATCCGCATTGGTTGCGGTTTTAGCTTGTATTAGCATAGTTACTCCTGTGGCTCAGCCACATTGGGCCGAGTTAATTCAGGAACAACTGTTCCCAAAAATCCATTTTGGATTAGTGGTTCACAACTGTGTGACTTTCTAATACTGGAATAACTGCACATTTCATATGCAACACGTGCAGGATTAAGTGTGGATTAAAATTTATCTCAACTTCCATGCATCCAATGCCTACCACAAAAACACCACCAACAACCAACACCATTGACCATGCCAGCTGAAACTACCCCAAGAGACTCAACATCTCCCCAGAAGCGTCAAGCACCTAACTTCAGCCCTGAAGAAGATGAGCAATTAGCAAAAAGTTGGGTCCTCATTTCCAAAGACCCAGTCTCATCAAACAATCAGAAGATGGAAGACTTTTGGGCCCGCATTGTGGCCGACTTCAATAAATACACCCCAGGACCAAAACAAGATGCACCTGGTTTAACTCAACGGTGGGCCGCTACGCTACGCTATGCTATTTCACCGCTAACTGTTAGCGTAGCGGTTTTTTTTTTCCCCAGAAAATCTTTAGCGTTAGCTGAAATTACACTCCGCTACGCTAACAGTTAGCATAGCAACAAATTCTTCAAGCCATATTTTTGTAGTGTTAGCTGGGAAAATTCACCGCTACGCTAACAGGTAGCGTAATTTTTCTTGCGCTAACAGATTTTGAAGTTTCCAGTAGCGTAGCAGCATCAGATCATTGCTACGCTACGCTAAATGTTAGCTGTTAGCTGTTATTTTTCCCGCTAGTTAGCTTTGAGGATTAAATGCTAACACTGAATTTTGACAGCTAAAATGACATCTGTTAGCACATGTTTTTTTGTCTCCCTACCACCACCAGTCAAGGAATATTTTCCCAAGTATACAGTCCAAATGATCACTCCCACTGAGTGTCTTACCACAATGGACAGAGTCTCAACCCATCTTTCAAAATTTAAAAGTTGGATAATCATCATTGAGATACATGTAGATGTACTGTCCACCCGTGTCAACGGTAGAACACTCCAGCTACATCCACATGTTTCACTTGCACCATCTGAGTCTGATAGATGTTGATTCTTTATTATCCTGATAGAAACATCTACATATTATCTACATAGTATATATATATGATATACTGTGATATATTTTTTAAATTCAATCTATTTATCATGTTATTCACTAGAGTTAGGAGATTTCAATTATTTGAACTGACTCAGAATGATTTGACTGGTTGAGCTTGATTTTTTTAGCAGGTGGTGGCTTTGAGGAATTGTCCCGCTGATTGATAAATAGAATAAACTAAAACTCTCACAGCCCACCAATTCCTTCTGTATGTATCCTTTGAAAAAGACAACTTCTTTGTTTTCTGTAGGGATTTATCTACTGGAAATACCACTCATGTGTATATTTGTATCATATTATCTTGGCCACTTGCACCCAGTCAACTCCCCCATTGTCCTGTGTGTGCATGTTTATTTGTTTTGTTTTTTTTTTGGGGGGGGAGGGGGTAAAGTGTGTATTTCTCAATTGGGCAATCAAATTGCTTTATAGATACATGTTGCTTGAATGGTTGTATTATCATTGTGTTTCAGAGGTACAAAGACAAACTCAAAACGCAGATGAGAATCAGTAAAAAGAAGTAAGCAGAGAAGCTAGAATAAAGTGATGGCAATAAGTTAACAATGAGTGTCAAGAGCTCCGATGGACTCAAAGATAATATAGTGTAGTTGAGGGATACCGGTAGGAGAAGGAAATGAATCACTTTTGATTCTTGGCCGTTTGCAGACAACCAGATCAGTGGGACTATGGAGTGGAGTTCCGGTACAGCCAAGACTGTTGGAGGGGAGCTGGTTGGGTCGGGTCCATTAATCCCGTCAGAGGGGCCAGTTAAACGGTCTTCTGTTGCTTCCTCCAGCGCAAAAAGGGTCCAGCTACTCGGACCAGCGTCAACACCTCTCTCAGGACCAAGCATTGCACTTTTACCCTTCTTGATTTGTTTGGCTTTGTTGGGCGCAGACGGGACGGCTGGACAAGGCCTGTTGGTCTGTTGAAAGGTTAAGAATGAGAAGGGGGCTGATTGGGCGGTGTGCCCGGTAATGCTGAAAAACCCCCAAGTCTTAATTAAGTGGCCTGTGAGCTCCGCTAGCTTGATCGGATGGAAGAATCCAGATTGAACAAGCCAATATTCCTGCTTTCGGAACGGGATGATTGACACTTGTTGAGAGGATGGCTTTGCCAATCTGTTCGTACAGATCCAGGTAGTCTTCAACTGAGTCTGGTTTTGAGAGCTGAGGAACAAATTTATCCATCCTGCTGATCTCCGGTGAGCGTGTTTGGAAGGTCTTTGTGGGCGAGAGAAGAGAGCTGAGAATGGGCTGCAAACTGCCTGAGTTGTAGAACTAGGAATAAAATCAACATTTAATGAATTTTTGGGTTGGTTGGGAGAGCGTGTCTCAATGGACCTTGTTCATCAACCCAGGCCATCACCACTTCCCAACGACGCCCTCTGAGCTCGTGTTTAGGACCCAGAAGCTTGTTGAAAACTTTTCCCGGCAAGTTGTTCAGACATCGCTTGGTTTGCTCATAGAGTGCTTTCCCAGATTGCATGGCCGGATCAGGCATATCAATCTCTATGACTAAGTCGAAAGGGGAGAGGCAATCTCAACTCAATCAAATGTATTATTCATCTTGGAGTAATCAGCAAGGCCACGTACCAAAATGTTGCCTGGGTGAACCAAATTTAGAGCGCCAACCTGAGAGACCAAGGGTTTGGTAGGTTGATTGACACAGTCTCATGTGGATCGTGCCTGTTTTAGGAGAGCGTGTTGATAAATCTCCAATTGAGAAGAGAAAAAAGGAAAGACAACAAGATGGAGATCTTGGAAGGAACCTTAAAGACACATACCGTAACCATCAATTGCAAAGATATCATCCCCAACAAGCTTTGGGACTGGAATTGCGACCAGACTGCCTGAATAGGAGGAGATATTGAAGGAATCAGAATTGTGAGAAATAAGAAGGCGGGGGAAGAAAAAAATTAATCCTGACCTGATCGTAGATAGGTCTTAGCAAACTCGTCAGCCAAGAGATCGGCGAGATTGAGATGGGTGAGGTGTTGGTACGCGCCCAAGTCTGATAAGCTCTTCAAGAAACCCGATTTTCCATGCCGTTTGACGTCGTCTACTAATTTTGGTTCATCAGGAGAGGTAGAGCTATACAACAAGAGATTGATCTGAACTAGATTAGAACGTAAAGAGTTTTCTTCAAAATCATCTCTTTAATTTTTTTTTTTTTTTTAAAAAAAAATAGGATGGGGTATTGATTTTGGAAAGACAAACCTGAGAGGTGAAGGGATGGTGTAAGATCTGGCTGGCTGGTGATCGGGCGGGTAAATCCTTAGTAGGAACTTGAATGGGGTTGTTGGATGACAAGCAGCCTTCGGATATGTAGAGATGTGCCTTTGGGATGGTGGCTTTGATCGACTTCTTGTGATGACTCTATCCAATCAAGTTCAGAGGAAATCAGTTGATCTTTCTTCTTTGAGCATACCAATTCTCAGAACTTCACTCACCATTTTGTCTTATAATGTTTGGTTTCTGTTTTGTTGGTGATGGATGACTTGGTTGAGATGAAATTTTTTAGATGGGATTGCTGTGGAGATGCGCAAATGCACTACACCACAGCAGCCACTCAGTCCGACAATATATAAACCAACACCAGGTGGCCATGACCGAGTTCTCTTTTCCTCAACTTTCATGCAGCTTATTGTAGACGACTGGTCCATCTTCTCATCTTCGAGTCCATCTCTGGTCGGTCGTCCCTACCAGCATTGCAAAGATCAATGATCAATTCTGCCCTCCAGCTGGTGATCCGGAACGTTGCAGGGGGCTCTTATGTTAGAACCTCTTTCATCTAACTAGGATGGTGATTCTCCTTACCAGGAGCTGGCTACATTCTCCTCTTGTCTCTCTCTCATGTATTTACATAGATAAATAGCTAAATGAATGTCTTTCTCGTTATCAACTGTTTTGTCTGATTAGAAGAAAAAAGGATTGATTGAGACGAGGGAGGAGAAGATCTGTCTCTTATCAATAAAGGTTTGGATGATAGTACAGTGAGAGTGAGGAGAATGGCCTGGTGGAAGGGTGTAACAAATATGAGCGAGAGAGTTCATGAGCAGGAGATTGTTGTTGAGGTCAATACACTTTGGGAATAAGTTAGAGATGGGTCCGCCCTGCCATTGACCCCTGAGTGCAGAGCAACAAAACTCTAACTTAACGCAAGTCCCTCGCTTTGGAGGGCCCTGGTGAAGCTTGGGCTGGCGCAAAGCGCCCCTCGCGCGAAGCGCGAGCCTCCAAAGGAAGGACTTGTGACTAATGTCAGATTTTTGGGCTGGAAGCTGGGAACCTTTTTGCAGGGAAAGGTTTTCCCTCATGTTTCCCCCACCTTCCCAGATGATATTTGACCTGCCAAAGAGACGGGCCAAAGGCCTGATTTTTCTCAACATTTCTGTAATGAACAGGTGGCCCAAGATTGAGGACTCGTCCCTCAAGAAAATAATGAAATTCTCATTTTTTCCATGAGTTTCACGAAGGTCCTCAGGATTATTCCCAATTCTTCTATCATCTTCTTCAATACTCCCTCACCATGTACCTGTACAAATTGAACAGATAATGTGAGATTCGATGTATCAACCCATAATATTAAGTAATGTTTCAAACTATGGGATAAATCAAAAATTCACGATGTCACCATTGTCAGTGAGACTCCCACTCACATCCAATGGACCAACCAGCATTTGTTCATCATAAGTCTGAAAAAATATGTACCCAAAGCCAAGAAGTTGGCCTACATGATAAAGCTCACGAGAAATCATTTGGATGGATTACTCAGGATTTACAAGCGTTTCACTATTGAAAAGTGAAAAAAGCCCCCAAAAGCCAAAGCTTCCAGGCGATGGCTGGGACTTTGCTCACAAGCCCCTCATTCTTGAGGCTCGCTTGGCGAGGCGCCTTCGGCGCGCCGGGTCCCCCGGCCCCTGAATCGAGGGGATTGTGCTAAGCTAGAACAAAACTGGGGTTTCAGGCTTTGACATCCCTCCAACACCCATGAATGTATTTCTTATCATGGTGTATTTTTGTATAGGTCTTAATTGGTACGCTCTAGGCTCCTGGTAATTCTTTCTTCCTGCTATTTAATTTAATTATTTATTGATTGTATTTTATGTATCATTGTGTATCTAGGTATCTTGTAACTGGGAAACTTGAAGAATGTAAAAGTACAAGATCAGACACGGATTCCTTTTGACCAAAAGGGAATCCAATTCATGGCTGGCTTGAAACATGTCTGACCAACCTGTATTTCTGCCTCTCTGCTTTCAAGTAAAACATTTAAGACTGCCCAGAAAAATCACTTCGGTCCGGACATCCCATCTTCCTTCACCGGATTCTTTTTTGAATAATCTACCTAGTCTTTTAGTATCTTAGAAAATTCAAAGGGGGGTCAGTTAGGTGCCCTGGAGAGTTTTCTAATTTCCTACAAGTCTGAACTCAACATTGCATCTAATCTTCCTTCTCCACCGGATTCATTTTTAAATAATCTACCTAGTCTTTTAGAATCCCTAGTCTTTTAGTATCTTAGGAAATTCAAAGGGGGGTCAGTCAGGTGCCCTGGAGAGTTTTCTAATTTCCTACAAGTCGAAACCCAATGTTGCTTCCATCTCTCATGCCTCATAGGCCTGATTCTGAGGAGGAATATGAACTGGAAGATCATGATCCAGGCCATATTCATCTATCTGAAAACTCTTGTGTTCAACTCTCTGAGCGATCTTGCAAAACACTTAAAAATAGAATTTTTCATTCAAAATCCTTCTACCACGGTTCCCTCCCATTTTTATTGACAATTTCCAAGCAAGTTAAAAAAAACACCTTCTCAATTGATCATCACACCTTTTCACACTCCCATGACTTAATTGTAACCAATGACGGCAGCGGGAAGATAGTCCTTTTTTTAGTTTCCTTTCATCCCCATGATTCCTCAAACCCAACATTCAATCATCTTTCTGAGCTCATAGGAGACCTATACCTGATGGCCAACCATCGCTCAAATCTGAAAAATAAAGAAAAGCTCAGCAGATGTATGGCAGGAATAGGGTTTTGGGGAGGTTATGAGTCAGAGAAAACTGCTGGTATGTTTCTCTATTGTAAAATTAATCAAGATTCATCAACTGATACTGAGACTAATTTCTAGGCACATATGCGATCCAAACAAGCCTGGCACCCTCAGCACAACACCTTGATACCATTCTCCAGAAAAATCTCCCTACTCACAACAAATTTGTGTCTGATCGTACCCGCCATTTCTCACGGGGTGCTCATGAGCAGAATAGGAAGTCTCTTCAAGAATTTGGAATACCAAGCTGGTCTGATGAGCAATGGGAAAGTAGCAAAAACAAACCAGAACTCATTTGCTCAAATGTTATTGTTACCACAAATGATTTCTCCAACAAGCCTCACTTTGACAAGGACCAGAACTTGTTCACATATGGAATTTTCAGCTACATCAACCGACAAACAGGTACACCAGTTTTGCCACCTTCAAACACCCTGGGACACACCATCCGGTTCCCTGAATACAACTGTAACATAGACTTTGGAGGTATACCAGGAATTATCGAAGTACTCTAGAAAAGCAACAACATCAGTCACCACACCATTTGGCCACCACAAGAATTGAAAACCACAAAGCTCACCACTCACTTTGGATGTTCCTTTCAGATCAGTCATTGTCTTGTAGCAAGAGCAAAGTCTCTCAAAGAACTTTCACCGCTAGAAAAGAAAAAAAGAACTATGTCTCAGGAAGAGCGTTCAACTAAAGTTTCAAGAAGATAAATTGTGTACTTCTTGTTTTCAGGTTACAAATAATACACAGATAATTGTTTTCTTCTCTTTTAATTGTTTTCTCTTTGGTTTTTCTAAAAGTATCTCTCTCTCAAATCAAGCCTTGGTTACAGCTGGCACACAGCCAGAAAGTGAGAGTCAAAAAATGAAATATTCCATTTGGAGCAAGTAGGAAATGCTTCTAAGATCCATATTTAGATATGTAACTATCCTGTCATTGGAGATTTTGTAAGAAAAATCCATCATGCTGAATGATGATTTGATATTAATGAAAGGAAAGGGTATTGCAGAGAAACTTCCATTTACCATGAGAGGGAAAGGGATTAATCGTCCATTTAAGCCTGGAATCATAAAAAAAACATGTTTATGAATTACAGTGAGGTACATAATTACATAGGTAATTACATTATTAATTCCTTGCTTTAGTCTTGAGTCATATTTGTGGGGATTCATTGTACTCTGGAGGTCCTGCTTGTTTTTTGCTGGTAAAATTTCTCAAGGAACAGACTATGGGAAGGGCAGCCTGGGCTGGAAAACATGTAAAAAGTTAAGAGTCTATAGCTAACATTTGAAGATACATAATAGTAATAGACACCATGATTACCAAACTAAATTGGAAACATGGGAATCATGTAAAAAGTTTAACAATGTGGTCAAATTTTCCTAGAATATATAAGTTTTTGAATTTTATGACTCCAGTATCCTGAAATAAATAAAAAATCCTAATTTGTGAATATAAATCTACAAAAATTGATATAGTTGCACATGTGTACATGAAATCCCCATTCTTTATGATGATTAAAGTATAAATTTGGGGATAAATATGTTCAAAGGGGTAAAACAAATGGAGCGCGTACATTATTTGTTTGTCATCAGGGGGGATTGAAGAGGATACATTAATCCGCTTTCCAATACACTTGTGACGTGGAGCCAAAATCCAACCAGATACTTTTTTTCAAATACTCACTTCAGCATCAGCTTTAAATTTAACATCCTGTCATCAACCATGTCTCTGTCTAGTCAACCAGTCCAAATGCACAATCAAAACGGAAACATGAGTGATTCGTCAGGTGGCCACACCCGCAGATCTTCACAATTCACCACCCCTATGAGGCAATTGGGAATGATTCAGCCTTCGCCAGATTCACGTCAATCAATTTTTCAACCAATTTTTTCAGAAAGAAGTCACACAGCATCAGCCTTGGCATCAAATGTTCAATCAAAGAAAAGAAAGGACCTTTCATCAGAATCTCCGTCTGAAGAACAAAGTACTCCTCTCCCTGGAAATAAAAAGAAGAAGAAAATCCGAGTCAACCTATATCAACCTCTGAAATCACAAGCTCCCAGGTGATTGATCTTTCTCAAGACTCAGACCACAACAAGGCAAAGGCAGTAACCAAATGTAGAAGAAAAAACCAGGAATTTGATGATCCCAAGGAATTTTTTTCAGAACCAACTTGGCATTCAGGTGAAGTGTGTATTTTTTGACCACTGATTTTTTGAAATGAATACATGCTGATTGATATATATAATTTTTGATAAAAGCCTGAAACTAAACTGCCATCAACCTACACCTGCTTGTGGTGTAAGAAAGATGTCAGGGTGTCTTTAAGCAGCTTTTCAAATCTTCAGACTCATTGTGATTGTTCCCGTCAAAAAGGAAGGATTTCTGATGGATGCCCCAATTTTCATCAAGCAATCTCTTCTGGTGCCAAGCTTCCACCAACAGCACTTGAAGAGGAAAGAATCAAACAGACTACCCAATCTGGATTGCTCATCAAACATTTTGCCCCTGTTGAAAAGTTTGAAAATCAGGTTCTCAATCAAATAATAACTCTATGGCTGTTACGGCAATCATTACCTTGGAACCGTGTTGAAGACCCCTATCTCCAAGCTGCCTTCTACTATTGTCAAGCAGGAGCAAATTTGTTTAAACAAAAGTGGGCTGCAACTTCTGGAAGAGTGGTATACTTGGATTTACAAGAGGCTATGATATGCCAGTTGAAGTTGAGTGATACCATTGTGTTCAATTACATGTAACAAAATATACTTATTTCCCTTTAAACAACATTTGAAAAGGATTCTGAGAGCAAGTTTAACTCGATACACGATGTTTGGACAACAAAGGGAAATTGCTTTGGATTTATTGGAGCTTCTGTCTCTTTTATTGATAAGGATTGGAACTATCTAGTGCTGCATCTGACTCTCAAGCTAGTTGCCTGGCACCATAAGGGAAGCATGCTGGCTGAACCTGTTGTGAACGTATTGAAGAAACATGATTTACATAATAAGATAAGCACCCTTTGATTCATCACTGGTAATCTGCCAATAACTTTTGGAGCTTCTGTCTCTTTTATTGATAAGGATTGGAACTATCTAGTGCTGCATCTGACTCTCAAGCTAGTTGCCTGGCACCATAAGGGAAGAATGCTGGCTGAACCTGTTGTGAACGTATTGAAGAAACATGATTTACATAATAAGATAAGCACCCTTTGATTCATCACTGGTAATCTGCCAATAACTTATTTATTTTTTGTCCTATAAACACATGCTTTGCCAGACAGCTGATTTGGGATCAAATAACAACACAATGGCCAAAACAATGCACTCCAAACTCGTTGCCCTTCCCCAAACCACGGATTTGGATTGGAACTACAAGACAATGCATATCAAGTGCTTTTGTCATCAAATGGCGCTCGTTGTCAATGCTGGATTGAAAGAATTGGGCCTTGAAGCTCCTCCTCCACCAAAGCTCAAAAAGTCATTCCTTGGAATTTTCCCTTTTTCCGACACAATGGACCCAATAATTGAAGAGGACAAAGAAGAGCAATCCGTAGAATTATCGGTTGAAGACAGTGTGGAAGATGAGACAGATGTTGATGAGGATGAGCCAGATCGTGAAAGTGACGATGACAACAATGATGAGGGGACTGAATCTGGATACAAAGACTATGATCAAATCACCTCAAAGAATAAAAATAATCAGAAATCATCTGCAAATAGAAATTATTCTAATGATTTGAATGAGTTAAACAAAGCGGTCAGTTTTATATTTTATATTTTTTTTATTTTACTAGCAATCAATTACTGAATCTTTCCTTCTTATTTTTTTGATATATAGCTGGACTTTGTAGTACAAAAGATTACCTCATCAAGTGCATGGAGATCTGAATTTGACCGCCGTGCGGAGGATTACGGCCAGAAGCAAAAAGGGGGAACAAAAGTGAATGGTCTGATTGCTGGTTATGGAATCCGCTGGAACATCAAATATCAAAGCCAAGAGCGGGCCTACAGGGCAAGAGAGGCATTTCATTAAGCTTCACCTCCAGTTAATGTGATGGTACTGATAGACATATTGTTAAACTCAGGTTATTGATGCAATGCTCTGTGATGAGTATAGTAAATTCCAAGATCAAATTGTTCGGTCCAGCCGCAAAGAAAATCACAAGAAGTTTGGCTACTTCAAAGAAATTCTGTTTACCAGCAAGGAATGGATAATGATCAATGAATTGAATCAGGAGTTAGAAGTAAGATATATTCATTCCACAGATCCACTTATATATTTCATACATAATGCTTATTTTTTTTGATAGCTGTTTAACTGTTTGACCAAGGAGATGGAGGGACATGGTCCTACAGGTGCTTTTGTATTGCCAAACTACTATCAAACCATCTCCAATTTAAAGAAGAAAGAGGCAGGATGCAATCAAGGGCATCCATTACATCCAATGGATGTGAAAATGATACAAAAGCTTGAGGTCTACCAAGAAGAGGCACTTGAATGTGAAACACTCGTAATGGCCACCATTCTTCACCCAACGTTTCACATCAAAATCTTCTCTCATTGCTGGCCTGAAAAAGCAGAGGAAGCCAAAGCAACTTTGGACCGCCTTTTTGCTAAACGAAGGGATTTGTTGAACAAGAAGAAAAAATCAAACATTAACATCTTGGACAAGAATAATTCAAATGTTGAAAAGGATAATATATTTGATTTGTTCAACACTCCTGAAACATTGGATGAAAGCAAAGAGCTAGAAGTATATGTCAAGAACATGGATCGCTTAACTGGTCCAGATGGAAAGGATCCCAATAGTGTTTTGAGGTGGTGGAAGGTATAGCTTCTATTTGTTCTCAGCTTTGTCCACTTGTGTTTGTTAGATCATATTGATTTTAACAATGATACTTTTCAGGTTCATTCATCAACATATCCAGTTCTTTCATCATTAGCCAGGGACTACTTGGCCAGCTCAGCATCATCTTGTGCTGCAGAGCGTACATTTTCTTCTGCTGCCGATGTTTGCTCAAGTGGCCGAGGAAGCTTGAACCCACGGACAATTGAGAGGTGTGTTAGTAGTCACATGTGGTTGAAAGACGGTATACAGGTGGCTGGAAAGTTTGCAAAAGCTCAACGAAGGGATTTGTTGAACAAGAAGAAAAAATCAAACATTAACATCTTGGACGAGAATACTTCAAATGTTGAAAAGGATAATATATTTGATTTGTTCAACACTCCTGAAACATCGGATGAAAGCAAAGAGCTAGAAGTATATGTCAAGAACATGGATCGCTTAACTGGTCCAGATGGAAAGGATCCCAATAGTATTTTGAGGTGGTGGAAGGTATAGCTTCTATTTGTTCTCAGCTTTGTCCACTTGTGTTTGTTAGCTCATATTGATTTTAACAATGCTACTTAAACTTTTCAGGTTCATTCATCAACATATCCAGTTCTTTCATCATTAGAAAGGGACTACTTGGCCAGCTCAGCATCATCTTGTGCTGCAGAGCGTACATTTTCTTCTGCTGCCAATGTTTGCTCAAGTGGCCGAGGAAGCTTGAACCCACGGACAATTGAGAGGTGTGTTAGTAGTCACATGTGGTTGAAAGACGGTATACAGGTGGCTGGAAAGTTTGCAAAAGCTCAAGGCATTGTTAAAAACTATACAAATTTTTCCCAAAAAAATAATGAAAATAAATAAAATTCTTATTGCTCTTGTTCATTGGTCTCAATATTTCTTCCTTGTTTCACGGATTAAAGAAAAAAAAAATGTATATACAAATAGTTTGCACAATAATTGCTATCTGACCGCCTTCATATTATCCTTATTCCCTGGACTAGTTTTTTTTTTTTTTTTTTTTTTACTCCTTAGTATTGATTTATGAGAGCCTCTTCTGGTTCACTGTGGGTGAGTGGTATAGCTAAGGGAGATGTATAACTACACTAGTACTGTAGTTTATGACAAAGGTGCTGATATCAGAGCTGCCTTCCTGAATAATGCTATGGGGATGAGTGTAACACTAAGAATAAAATAAAGGTGTGGCTAATTTCTATTTATTCTTAGAAGACTAGTACTGATGAACTTGCTTACTACACACACCAGGTGAGAGGAATGGATAAAAGGGGGGTTTGTGATGTATGAAAAGTATATGTAATAATTGGGTATAAGTATTTGTGGTGTGAGGAAAGGTTTTATAACTCTTGAGTCAAGATGGACCAAACAAGAGAGGGGGATAATCTTATGAGAAATGGTTTATAACTCTTGGGTCAAGATGGACCAAACAAGAGAGGGGGATAATCTTATGAGAAATGGTTTATAACTCTTGAGTCAAGATGGACAAAACAAGAGAGGGGGATAATCTTCTTATATGTAGTTTTAGCTGAGTAACTGAGCTGTCCTGGGATTTATATTTATATTTATATTTATATTTATATTTATATTTATATTTATAAGTGTGATGGTGACTCTACTATGTATGTATACTACTTTATGGGATCTGTAATGCTGTATATGTAGGGGGTAATTTAGTAAGTCAGGGAGTCCATAAGGGAACAAAAGAGGGAACAAGTTTCTTGTATCTCTGAGAAAGAGGATGAGCCATCAAGCTGAGAGAAAGAAGTAACAAAGCTATGACAACCAATTGGTGGGAAAGGAAAATCATGACAGTTGAGTAATGAGAAAGTGGGGGTTATTTAGAGTAGTTTATGATGTAGTGTATGTTATGTAGTAAGTATAGAGGTTATGTATTCTTTATTATGTATGATGTACCTTGGATATGAGATATATAACTTCTTTATGTACTTATACTATAACTTGCTTTTATACTGTATATTGCTGGATATTCTAAGCTTTCCTGTAGCTCTGGAACTAGAAGTAAATTGAGAGTGGTTGGAGTGAGAGACTAGGGTTAAAATGGGGTGTAGAATTTTATTATGAAATAATAATGAAGGATGTGTGTAAGGATTGTGATTTATGAGTATATATTTTTAAGTAAATGTGATTTATTAGTGGTAATTAGTCTTGGAAATTATAGTAATGATGTGGAATATATCACCACATCGCCAAACTCAGTTTTTGTCTGAAAAAGCCAATCTTTCATCTCAGACCACAACAGAACCAGCAGAAACAGCTTCTAAGAAATCAAAGGACTGGGACCGCCCCCCTGGTATACAACAAGCTAAGCGCCAACTTGAGGACAATGAATATAGACGTAAAAAAATGAAGTTGTTAGAATCCTCCAACAAGGAGGTGGCCAAGCGGTCTGCCAAACCAAAATGCGCAAAAAATATCCAAGCCAAGTGGGTTTTGATTGACTGAGAGAAAATGGAATTGAATTTGATATTCCAGAGTGCCGATAACTGCCCCAACAAAATTTCAAAGGCAATCTTGATGAGAAGGAAAAACCGGCCCTTGGAGCGTATGATTAATGAGGAAAACCTCCTTGCTTCATCCTCTAACAACCAGCACCTCAAAACCAAAGCAAAGAGCAATAAATAGAACATGAAGACAAAGAAGAAGAGGTGGTGGAGGAGGAGGAGGAAGAGGAGGAGGACCAGGATGAAATTCATCCAACTCAAACTCAAATCCCCATAGACCCCTCCCTTCAATTCAGTTATGATTTGTAACTATTTGTCTAGACCACTTGGTTTGATAATATTCATTGTATTTCCTTGTTTAGATATAAAAAAAAAGAAAACATGGCATTTTTGAAATTATAAAAATATTTAAATAATCATTCAGAATAGGAATCATTTGATGTGTCCAATTGAGTATGAGCTTTGGAGATGTCTGCATGAGAATAATTTTCCCACAAGTTGCTGATAAGATTGTTGGTAAGATTACAATGTATCAGCTCAGATTGCATCTCAATTGCCCATATGTGTTGATTGTGGATGCTGTAAGGCACTGAGCGTGGAGGCACAAGTTTTTTCAAAGATGGAAGCGGAGGGTATGTATTTTCTTCAGCTCTTGATACCACAATCATGTTATGAAGAATTAAAAATGTCTTCATGATTGACTCAATGTTTACTGGATACCAATTCATGGCTGGTTTAGTCAATATCTGGAACTGGATCTGTAAGATGCCAAAAGTACGCTTGATATCCTTTTGGACATATTCTTGACGTTTGGTAAAAAGCTTAGTGGCACGATTGTGTGTTGGTGGTGATTTAGATTGAATTAATGTTGCCCATTTGTAGTAGATTCCATCCGCAAGATAATATGGCATCTTGTAAACATTATCCCTCAGTTTAAACTCTACTCCCCAACCAGTTCCATCAAGTAGTGAATCAAAGACAGGGGAGCAATCCAGGACGTTCTTATTGTTTAACAAGCCTGAGGTACCAAAAAATGCATGCCAAATGTGAGTTTCCTTGGATGCCCTCCAAAAAAATGGTAGGGGTCTTTTCCTTGCCTTCAAATTGCCCACTCCATGCTGTTGGGCAGTTTTTCCAAGCCCAATGCATGCAATCAATGCTCCCAACACATCCTGGGATACCTCGGGCGGAATTCTCTTCAAGAATCTTCTTCAGCTCTATCTTGTTTGGGGGTTGTAGATAATCTCCTTTGTAATGTTCTTGGATAGCTCTGCAAAAAATCTCAAGATTTTGCTGCACAGTCGTCTCTCCGAGGCAGAAATATTTGTCTGTGGCATCAAGAGGAACAGCATAAGCTAACTGCCAGATAGCAGCAGTTAGCTTCTGGTGCGGGCTGAGTCCTACTTTCCCAGTACAGTCCTGTTGGACCAATAAGCAAGGAATATTTTAAAATTAATATTGGTATATCAAACTGAACTCACTGCCTTTTGAACAAAGTAAGGAAAGTTGCTGGTGAGGTCCTCCAGGATATGGAGGAAAAGGCCTCTTTCCATACAAAATTGTTGGGAGAAGTCCTGATTGCTGTAAGTACAATCTTCATTAAAATAGTCCGCCATAAGTTTGTTGTGGTGCTCCAAATGGTTCCTCTCCTTGTTTGGAAGTTGATGCTTCTTGGGTGGTGGCTGGTGTTCTTGATCAGAGTTTCTGCATTCAAGATAGCTAGAAATGTCCAACTCGTTTTCTAGAATCTCGTGTGTTATCTTCCGGCCAAATTCCCTACGGCGTCTTGCAATGGAGTCGGAATTGTCCTGGAAGGGAGTTATCATTGTTGGTGTGGTATGCTCTCCAATGTGGTGGTTCAGAGTAACGTCAAGGATTACCATAGCCTCTGAGGTTTACTCTCCACCCATGTTTTCTCACCCTTGGATTAGCGCTAATCCGGTCATAATTCTCAGGCTACAAACCGCACTAATCCTCAAACCAATGCGGATGCTCTTATAGTATAGCAGGAGTGATAAATTCCCCTGTCTAAGGTCAAAGCTGGTCCACTTGGCTCAATTAAGATCCTGTACCTGCATAAGTAAAGCAATCAAAAATCTCTACTTGTACAAGTAAAGCAACCAAAATTCTGTTTTAACTCCTGTATTTGAGCAAGTATAGCAATCAAAACAGCTCATTTCTGATTTAATTATTTTTAATTTCTGTCTTTAAGTTTTTTTTTCTTTTCTTTTCTTTTTTCTTTTCTTTTTTTTTCACAAAACAAATTGTTTTTCCATGCGGATTTTGCCTCATAGAAAAAAACTCCACTGTGGCTTTTGGAGCTGTCTATTTGGCCATCCCCCCCTGTTAGCTATAAAATGAGCTTCATTTGGCCTCAAAATTTAGGATGGTTTTCTTATGTTGATGTCTAATCTATTTTTATTGAAATGCCTTTGATCTTAAATGTTGGATCTCGGGAAAATACTGTTCTGGAATCCTTATTTGAATCATCAGAGTCATTGAAATACTAATTTAAAAGCATCAAAGCCGCAAAACAAGACATGAGTGCTATACTCCTGCAAATATAGCACTAAACTAACAGTTAGTGTAGCACTAAGCTAACAGTTAGCTCACCGCAAAAGGGAACTCTGCCAACAGTTAGTGTAGCTGAAAAGAGTGCTACACTAACAGTTAGTGTAGCTTAAAAGAGCGCTAGGCTAACAGTTAGTGTAGCTGACAAGAGCGCTACGCTAACAGTTAGCATAGCTGACAAGAGCGCTATGCTAACAGTTAGCGTAGCTGACAAGAGCGCTACGCTAACAGTTAGCGTAGCTGACAAGAGAGCTATGCTAACAGTTAGCGTAGCTGACAAGAGCGCTACACTAACACTTAGCGTAGCGTTCGTTCCAGCTAACACCGCTAAACACCAGCTAACAGGCAATTTCTGTAGCGGTAACTGTTTTTTTTGGATGTGGCTGACACTACACTGTGGTAATCCATACCTTTTCACATACAATCATCAACAACTTACATTTCCTCTCACATATACTTCATTATTATTACATGATCATATTCTACATACAAAACTACCCCTAGTCACTCACTCAAAGTACCCCCCGCTACGCTATTGTCCCTTTTGGCTACGCTAACAGAAGTTATTAGCATTCTTAGAATATTACCACTTATAACCAACAAACGCTAACTGTTACCAATAACTACAAGCCGCCATAGCGTATAGCTTAACTGTTACAGCTAGGCGTATCTGCTATGCTTATAAATAAGTGCACAGTACATAAATAAAACAATTGAGCAGATACCTTACATACTTTTGATGAGGTTAACTCAAGAAAATTAGTCTATGCCCCTGAGAGTCTTTTGTACAAGGCTTAACCCAACATGCTACCATTTCTTCAAACCCATGTATTAAGTTGTACAGTCACAGTCAGAGCTTATATATTTCACAATAGGTTACATCATTCTGACACTTTATCAGTTACCTCTGTCTGAGGTTACTAGATCACATTACATTCCTGTACTCATCACTTATAGATCATACTACGCTACATTGGATCTCATCCTGTTCCATTATTCAGCTAATCCAACTTAGCTCTCATAGTGTAATGGTTGCTATAACCTATCTGCTAACACGTAGCGTTGATGCCGCTACGCTACTTTCTCTGTTAGCGCCAGAAAAATGCTACTTGATAGCGTATCTCAGCCATCTTGTTTGTCGCTACGCTAACTGTTAGTGTATGTAAGCTAACGCTACACTCCCCCGCTTTTAGCGGTTAGCGTAGCGTAGCGTAAAAAGTACATGGTTCACCCCGCCAGTACATAAATTACCAATAGGTACAGCATCATTTACATAGTTACATCTTCTGCCTTTATCATCCTCTTTGGTTACTAGTCACATTACATTCCTTACATAGTTACTAGCTTTGGCTCATCTTTCTTACACTATCACTACTTATACCTCTGAACATACTGCCACAGCCATCATAAGTAGAACTCCCCTTTAGTTCTATGGAAAAATCATGCACCCCGCCTTTTACCAAAGTACAATTTACATTTACATTTACCTTTGAACCTTTTACATTTACTTTTGCATCAACCTTTACCCAAATAACAATCATAACACATACCCCATACTCTTTCTCAGTGCTTTTCTCACTCCTCCTAAGGTCCCTGCCTCAGATTGATTAAAACAACCTAAGTTCCCATTAGTAGCAGCAGTCTAAGGATTAGTAGAAATATAGCCACACCTCTTTTCTTTCTTTTTCTTAGTGAAACCCTTTCCCCTCAGCATTAGTCAAGAAGGGCAGCCTCATCAGCACCTGTAGCTTCAACATCTTCTACTTACTGGATTTGTTGTCTATTTCCCCTTCAAGCTCTTTCCTGATCCTTTAGGAGTTCCACAACGCTACCCGCTTTTTTTTTTTGGATTTTCAGCCGTGGAAACAGTCCTCATTTATAGGGTTTGAGTTATTTTTGATAAGGATCAGTGAATTCAAATTGGTATATCTGGGAGAATCCTGAACATTTAATTTTGACATGATTGTATCACCAATCACTCACAACTTCCAGAAATTATTATGACCTTTCATGGACTTGAATTTTATTCAACAATAAAAACAGTCCTCATGGAATTTGGCTTTATTGATGAGTAAATATGGGTTTGTCATATTTATTATCTTTTTATTATGCTTTGAGTATAATTTAAATCAGATATATCTGATCTTCTCAACTGGGAAATTTTTGTATATTCACTGATGATAATAACATTCAGGTAGTCTCACCCAGGACAACAAATTCCATTGAGGAAATACAACCCACAAAAGTACTTCAAAGAGTGAACAATAAGTATTTAATTATATACATCAATTTGGGGTGGAAAGCAGTATTCATTCAGCTACCAGGAAAAATAAAATAGAGAGTAGATACTAATGTATTCTGACCATGTCTGTGAATCCCCAATATGAAAGCACTATTGCTAAAACATGTTTATTAAAAATTTAAATCCATTTTCTAATTTCAAGAAGCTGTCAGAATTAGCAACCTTACACTTACTCAGGATTCCAGGCATATTGGATATGGTTGAATAAGGGGTATCAGATATGTCCAAATCCACTGCTCTGTAATTGACTGTTTTCAAAAAATCCACCATTTCCAAAACATGCTAGTCCGTTCCCTACACCCTTTTGAAACCCACTGGTAATTGCCTAGGTTTAAAAGCGGATTTTGCCACATTTGACCCCCTATTCTTTTGTATTTTATTTTTAATTTCTAACACTGATTGGTTTTATTACAAATTTGGATTGATAATAATGCAGAAGTGTTGCCTGAAAAAATAGATATGAGAAAAATGGTTCATACCTGCTGATTTCAAACTTACAATCCAAGAGGAAAAATGCAAAAGAATAAATTCTAGTCAAATTATCACTTGTTATTCTGGGTTGAGATTTTCTAACTTAGCCTGGGTTGAAAATTTGAAAAAAAAAAATAATCTAATGAATGTTATATGGTGTAATAAGAATCTGATTTGGATTGATTCAAAACTAATTATAATATAAAGGTATTTCATATTAATTTATTATGAAAGAAACTTTCAAAAGGTAATTTTCTTGTAAGAATGATTTCATGATAACATCTTATGAAAGAAATATTGAAAAATAGATACTTCAAACGAGGCAAGTGGATCTAGAAATTTCAACCCAGAATATGGGGTTTCTTGTAGCCTCAAATTTTACTAACTCTGATCAATACAACATTCAGGGATAGGAATTCCAGAGTTTTTCTAAAACAGAATCACTCAAAGGCAAAATGGCAATAGGAAAATTGAATGAAGTGAATACAGCTTGTCGACAAAATGTACTCTGTTCCACTAATTTTGGCGTGGACAGAAAGGAATAAAGAGACTTTACACTTAAAAAGTGTAAATAAAAGAATATAATGTTATAAAATATATTTCCTAGAGTGTTATAAACACTTAAGTAACAAATTAAACAGGTTCTAGGCCTGCTACCAAGCTTCTGATGGGGAGAAAGCTCCACAGAAGGGTTAACCAGAATATAACACGGTTCTTCCAATTAAAATTAAGTGATATTAATTTTATTGGGGGGGTTTGTGAAGAATTTTAACTATTAGGGGGTATCAAATATGACTAAATCCACCATTATCTAATCAACTGGTTTTGAAAATCCACCATTTTCAGAAACCATGGGTATCAATATAAAATGATTCAAAAATCTCAAAAGTGAAATTTTGTTGAAAAAGCTAATTCACTGGTTTTAATTTTGGATTTGGTCATATTTGATACCCCCTATTTAAGATATTTATAAGAAAAGGCAAGTCCTCCTTACTTACAGGAGAAGGTGAGCGCCTTGGTAGCTTATAATAAGTTATCTATGTATGGGTTAAAATTGATGGGGGAGGATATCTACAATTTAGTGAAGAAAACCTCTAGTCCTTAAACAATAAAATAATTATTCTGTCACATCCTTGTTGGCAGTAGTGATCAGAGTAAGATCACCAGGGGGAAGTGATCACCCTGTTCATGATCAGATGTGAAGTATTATGTCATTTGTAATTAAAATGTCCCCATAAATATTTCACATTGTCTAAATTTAGTGTGATATGTATTTCAGCATTGTATTATTTATTTCACTAAGAAATATATGTGAATAAATTATCTAGGGGTTTGAGCTAGGAAAAGTGCTTGCCCTGAAGGATAATTGAATTGAAATCACATGTACTATTCCTATAATACATAATACATAAACTATTTACTTAAGTATATATGTAATCTTATAGTATGTATTATTTTCCTGGATTTTCATGGAAAAATCTATACCAATAAATGGTTCTTTATCCATTTATTGTGTGTTTGAAAATTAATTTTCCAAGGATTTTCTTTAATTAAATTTCCTTTATATTTTATTAAAAAAAATTAGTATAATTTTGTCAGCCTCAGTGATTCCAAAGACTGGAATATTTCTAGCTACACTGGGTGCAAGCAAAAAGTAGGTGGTAACACAAGGGTATGTGTCAAGGGAAAATGGGCAATGGTGGGTTTAAAAGAAAAGGTTTTAATAAAAACAATAAAGTTTTTATTAAGGGAGGGGCCTGAGTTACAGGGGTGGTTTATTGTGCCCTCCAAGGTTCTGGTATTTTTGGTAAAGGAGTATTCCCAGACAGTAGTATACTACTGAAGTATATAAGGAAATAAGACTCACTAGTTTATTTCCAGGAAAGATTACTTCAGGAGGAGTAAGACTGGTCTTGAGGCGCTCAAATAACTGGGTAACAGGTTGGTGATGAGTGCTGAGAAAGGTGAAAGGTTGTTGGATGAACTTCAGGTAAAAAACAAGCAAAAACTAAACTATACAACAGGCTATAAGGCTGGTGTATAAGATGGGTGTAAGCTGGTAAATGTAAATGAAGATGGGGATCTCATTTCGTGGGAAGGAAGGGCTGTTTATATATCCATTCTGGGCTCTTGGGGGCGAAGCAGAAGCTCTGTTTTTCCTGGTCTAGTCTTCTACTAAGCCCTAGTTACCTGTATAACTGGTTTGGTTATGGTAGGGCTTAGTTACATGTTCCAAAAGGCCCAAAGTGGTTTAATGTTCCCAGTAAGGTGAATACTTTCGTTTATTCCTTTCTTTTGGACCAGTAGTCTACTTAAAACCAACCAATTGGGCTATCTTGGCCTTGGTAGGAAAAGTATGGCCGCGGCATTGGTTGTGGCTTTTTTTACAGGTGCCAGGTACATTTAACTATGGAAATTATGATGTAAAACTTATTCATGAATCTTACCCAAGCTCTATTAACCTTAATTACATAGTTTACTAGCATATATTTAAGGTTATGTAGATCTTTAAGTCATATGAAAACTTGAAGGCCTTGTGAAGGGATATGAAGGAGTAATAATTACGGGGTAATTTTGCTGAGCTAACCTAGGTTAATTTACATGTAGATTCAGAATCTGAAATAATGTTCTAAGTTTTCTTTATAATTTAGAAGTTGTATCTACATTCTGTGTTATATGTTTTGTTTTAATAATTTCTTTCAACAAAACAATGTAAGGAGTGCATTCTTTTGAGACTAAGAATGTAAGTTGTATATTGGTGTAATTTGCTATGGTCAGGATGGCTTTGAATTAGTAGCAGGCTGACAAATCTTTAATAAGTTGTTGATTATGGTCATGAGTGTGGCTTGAACTCAGATCCTCATGTTCAAGTCAGATATTTCTAAGCTTGTTCATACCTGTTAGACTATTACACAATTTAATAAACTTTTTGGCCTAATTCCTGTTTTTGTCCAGAATGTTAAGTTAAAATAAAGGATAATAGGGGGTATCAAATATGACCAAATCCACAATTATCTAATCAACTGGTTTTGAAAATCCACCATTTTTAAAAACCATTGAGATGTATATAAAATGGTTCAGAATTCTCAAAAGTGAAATTTTGTGGAAAAACCTAATTCACTGGTTTTAATTGTGGATTTGGTCATATTTGATACCCCCTAATAATAAAAATAAAAATAAAGAATAATTATAATTATTCAAGCTTGCAGTTTCAAGTATTACATGTTACATACTACATGTAATATCTTGGTGGCTGACACAGCTGTACAAAGACACTAACTTCAAGCACATGAACCAAGTGTAAATATTTCCTTCACATGGAAAAAGGTCTGAAAAAATGTCTATGCATGAAGACCAGATGTACTATTCATCTGATGTCAAATGATCACTGCTTGAAATATTTTGGGGATAAAACAGAATGATATGGAAACAAGCAACAAGGAGTGTAGATGGTGAGGGGATGAATGAAGATAAAATGAAGCAATTCACAACTGTGGGGTCAAAACTCATGCAGCTTCATTACAGTGGCAGTTAAACCAACAGACTCCAAATCCTGGATACTCAATTAATTATATGGGTAGTGTGAATTTATCATAGCCAATAGGAGTAATTCTATATGTATCCTGAAAATTCCATCCAAAAAAGAGCTTAAATTTGAGTGTGCTTCAACTAATCATCCACAGGACCTGCATATTTACTTCCTCAATGGTTAAAATTGGTCATTTGTAACCTGAATTTGGGTTTGGTTTTCTAATCATGGATTCTGATGGAATTTGAAGCTGGGAATTTCAGTAAAAAGTGAAAAAAAATATTCAAAATGTGACTGAAGTACCTCTACTCAAGTGCATTCTATGGTGTAATAGTGGTTTCTCTGTTCCATGCAACATTGAGAGATTACATTACATGATTAATTAATTTGGTGGAAATAGTTACAATGAATAAAATATATCATCTATTTTTAATCATGTCCTCCAAGCTCATCTGGCTCATAAAATAAACCTTGGCTTCAAATGATAAAAATTCTTCCTTAAGAAATTAAAACCCATCTCTTTCTTGGTATATATGGGATATGGTATTCATTTTATTATGCTAAATAAGATGTAATTTAAGATTTATAATTGGTGGTTTGTCTGGAGGATGATGGGAGTATTTAAACAAGACTCTTCAGGGGGGGGGGGGGTTTATTATCCAAGCTTTGAGGTTTGTGTATCTGTTGATAGAGAAGGCTGGCACTGAAATGTTTGTCTGAACAGTAACCTCTGAAGAGTACTGTGGAGAAGATGACTTGTGATAGAGGATGTGAAATACATGAGCTAAATTTCTTAGCCCAAAGGGCTAGTGTGCTTGAATTTTACAGCAATCATGGTTTCAAATGGATCAAATAAGAGGTTTATGATCCAAATGAACAACTCTAAAGTTTTCATATGAAAATCAAAGCAACTGAGCATATATTTAATGAAAAAATTTCATCCAGCACAATTCCTCTGCAATTGAGTTTCCTGGGGGTTTCACCTGTAAGGTTAAATTCATGATGTTGAGTGTCAGGTAAAAACTAAAACCCACCAACAGTGAAATCTTCTATAAATTTTTATATGATTTCATCATTCCTTTGAATATGTTAAGAGCTTAACAATACTGAAGTGTTACAAATAAACTGAATCAAATAGTATGTTATGAGGATGCATTTTGAATTCATTTATCTGCAAGAGACTTTTTTTGTTTAATTGTTTGATCCATTCTTATAATGGATAAAGATGAAGATTTTCATCTGGAATTGTTATTTCAAGAAGTTCATAAGGAATTGACTTACCATTTGAAAGATTATTAATTAAATATATGGAAATACTTCAACTTTGGAGGAGTCATGTGGAAAACAATACCTCATTGATACATTCTGTAGCAGTGGGGGATACATTCTAGATACAGTGTTGATATGTTGTGGTTGGGTAAGGGATAAGCAAAGGCACCTCCATAGAGATTCCCACTTTTTTTCCCTGGTTTTAGAAGGTTGGTAATGATCTCTTCCTTAAGCAATCTCTTGATAATGCACTTTAATCATTACTAGATCTTTTGTTACTACTACTAATTTTTTACTTCTACTAATACTATTTGTTACTGTTACTACTACTACTACTACTACTACTACTACTACTACTACTACTACTACTACTACTACTACTACTACTACTACTACTACTACTACTACTACCACTACTATCACTACTACTACCACTACCACTATCACTATCACTGACTAACACACTGCCACTAAATAAAATAAATCCACTGTGACAAAACCTCCATAGCCTGATGATGAAAAAGGGGAAAGAGGCCTTCTTATATATTGAAGGGTGAGGGATTTTTTCGGGCTACATGATTCCAAGGACAATTCCTTCTAGCTAGACGTGGTGAAAAGTATAAAAATGTAGAGTAAAATACTCTGGGGTAATATGTAACAGGTTTAATTCCAATCCAATATTGGGAATTACAGTGTGAAATTAAAGGAAAATGATAATAATTATATTAAATAATTTGGATATAATTAAAACCAGAGGGGCCCTATGAATAAGGGGTGGTTTAATCCCTCTAGCTATCTTGCAAGTGATGCAGAGAGTTTAAGTACCTGGTAAACTGGGGCCTTTTTGAACAGGGGTGGTGTAAATCCCAGGAAAGGAAAATGGGGAATATTCTAAAGAAAAAAGGGCTATTACTTACTAGTAATAATCATAGGGGAACTTGAGGATATTCAGGGTGGAGAATGTAAAGTTTTGAGCACTTGGAATGGTGAATGGTGGAGCTGGGTAGTAACTGTAGAGTTTTTCAAGAAAACAGGTCTAAATGAATAACTACTAAGGACCTTACCAGAATATTTATCAAGGATACATCTAATGTAAATGGTGGGTAAGTGTCTAATAGATATTTTAAAGCATGAGGAGCCTTCTTTTGTTAGTCAAAGAGCTCTGTAAATAGTCCTGGGTTCCCTCTGAGGAACCTATGGGTGCTATAGGCCAACTGGTGGGCACTTAATTTATGTACTGGCTGTCCTGATGATGCTACAGAGGCTTGAGCCTTGGGTATAAGTCACCAAATTCAATGTATATTGTGTGTATATTTTTTTATTCCTTGTAATATACTACATTATTACTTGAGTGATCTATGTAAGAATTCTGTGACATATACATTACATTTCATACTCATCCTTCATCCAGATTTTTACTCAAACTTCAGATAATCAACACTCAATTGAATCACTCATCAAACTCACTTCACTTCAAGATCAAAACTCCTTCAATCACACTATTCCTACTATTCTCCTCAACTACCTCTCAGTTCTCTCCTATTCCCTTCAATCTCTTTATCAACACTTCCTCTCTTTCTTTATTCTTTTCCTCATCCTACTACCCTACTAATCCTCAACCTCAAGTCTCACAATTCCTCCCTGGTATGATTCCTCACTATCAATGAATTGGTACTCAGCCAGGATGATGGCAAGCTGAATAGTCCAGTTGCAAGCATAAAACAATGTTATATTAATTAACTGAGGAAAAAGAGTTGATGAAAAAATACAAGAGCATTTATAATAAATGAAAAGGCTAAAATTATCAAAGATATGTAGAAGTTGTGTCAAAGACAAATGATAGAGTATGTACTCAAGATGAGAGATAAAATCATGTTTGAAGATGAGTAACAAAAAAGAGTACATGATGTTCAAAGATGAACTAGTGAAATGAAAGGCACATGATAGTTGAGGATGAGTTGTCAAGTGAATGTCTTTGAGTCAAAGGTGAAATGCTGTTGATTGAAATGCAAGGCTAGGGAAATGGTTAAGCACCAAGCTGAGAGTTTGAGTTGAGTAGAGCATTTGAGCTAGTCTGGGAAGGGGTTATTGGATAAGCACCAAAGCTCAGTTGAATTTTCAGGAATGGTAGTCCATAGTGTTGGCTTGGATGATTTGAGTAATTGTCAAAGATGAGGTTCAATGTTCACCTTGGTTAGGTGTCACACAAAAGGAAAGTGAAATGTTGATTGAAGCTGAGGAGCATTCAAATTTTGACAGATATGGTATTGTTCATAGTAAGCTGAGCCAGTGAAAGTCCAGCTCTGGCAGCCCAGAGGAGACTGATCTGTCTCCTCTGGCCAACTGAGCCGCAGTCGAGTCTACCCATGTGACCTAGGTCACAACAACAACAGATCAATGATAGGAAGCAAGGTGAGAGAAGACAGAAATAGTTGAAGAAAACAAGTACGTAGTGTATCAGTGCTGTTCCTTTGGTCCTTTATATTTAAACAAATAAGAGCATCTAAGGAGATTGATTCAAAACACAACTCTGTAGAAACAACAATGGCGCAAAAGGGCAGGACAGGAACCAAAGGGATAATGTATTGCTAGTAAGAAGGAACAAGTAAAATTTGACAGTCATCGAATAGAAATGTAGGAGGAATAAATTAAAAGAGCCAACCTGGCTAACCAGGCCATGATACAAAATTCTTGGATTAAGCAAGAGATGAAGATGAAGGACCCGTTGCAGATGCTGATGAGAAAGAAAGAGGCTGTGGCTGATTGAATAATTCCAAAGCTTTGGGTAAGGCTTTCTGAATAGTCTGTCACGGGACATGAGAAAAAAGAAAAGAATGGCCACGTTAGGTTCAGAAGCGATCTGATGTAGTTGAAAAAGAATTGACACTATACGGACCTGCTCTCGATCTTTACAAGTCGGGTGAGTCCTGGTCCATGGAATTCTCTCCGCCCATCCGATACTACTATTTCTATTACTCGTTTCCTGGTCTTCTTCGAGTCGGTTTAGGAGATTCCATAGCTTCAATGCAGCGCGAGGATTGTACCCGGCTCGAGCCATAATCTATAGTCACGGGATTAAATAAAAATGACCTCAGTGATATTCTTGCCTAACTTATTTCATTATTACTGGGGAGGAAAATAAGATAAATGATCAAAACAATACCATTAATCCAAGTTCATCAGCTTCAGTTTCCAATTTTCGACTGTAAGCTTTTTGAACCACGACGTCATTCAAGTAATTGATGCAGAATGCAAGGCCATCGGAGAGGATAGGAAAAGATATAGTAAGAGCATAAGATACGCCTCTCATGGCATCAAAGACAACTGCTGAGAGAGCTGAGAAGCCTAGATTTTCGACCGCATGTCTCTCAACCACATGGGACACCTATCAAGAAACACCGTGTTCTTTTAGTTATTTGTATAATTCAAAAATTGAGACAAGGGGTGATTGGCTTAACTTCGTGTGCTATCACAGCTGCGGCTAGCTCTTCACTTTGTTTGATGAGGTCGAGGAGTCCTGTGTATACAAAGATCTGCTTCGTTGGAAGCACAAAGGCGTTGATTCGGGGTGAATCACTTGGTCGAGTTGTGGTTTGCAGGGAAGAAATTTGATTGATCAGAATATTATGGTTAGTGATTCTAATGGTTTGAAGTAGATAATTCACAGTGATATGCGTAAAATATGTACATGATGAAAAGTTCCCAATCGTGGGACTCGAGTTGTTTCTCAGGGTTACTCGATTCAGGTTTCCAGGGCAAAAGATCGGAGCCGGCGATGGCGCTAGATTTGATTTCTTTCCTTGAGGGCTCAACACGACGTCCGAATCGGGGTTGTTCATCAATCTCGGGGCTTCTCGGCCAGGCGGCGGCGGAGACGGGCGAGTCGAGGTCCAAGGCGGTCATCAAGCGGTCGCAGATTTCTTTAACCATCTGTGTTCTTGGGTCTTGTGGGCCTACGATCAGGTGCCCATCTGAGGCTACCAGGTCCTCAAACCTGCGACGGGACCATTCTATTTCCTCGCCCTCTGACATTAATAATAATCTCCAGCGATGAGTGCGAGGACTTTGGTCGATCCCGATTGCGATGACTAGACACATCGCAAAGAGTGGAATGGTCAAGAGCGTCCTAGAGGCACGCGGGAAATATCGGGCCAGTTTCCATCGGTACCAGAACGGTAAGATCACCAGTGTGCCTCGGGTCAACGAGAGCAGGAATGACTTGAAGATCGGGACTGAACATGAGAAGACACCGAAACCAAGGAGCTATTTTTTGTGGCAAGCAGGCAAAATCATTTTATTTCATTTGTCTCAATCAGCTTATGATGGAAAGTGTCCTTAGATACAAAGCAATTCAATCACATCTTTTCTGGGAGGACTGGATTGGAATGACCTTCGTCTGGAATCGACCAAGTGATTAGAAAGAGGAAGAATAGTTCTGTAGAGTTTTTGTCTGGGTCTCTTGAGGAGTTGTGTGATGTGATTTAGTTTAAGGTTTGGGTATTGAGCCGTGTTTGTAGGATTGTATATACCTTCAGCTGACTGATGAGTTCGACGCAAGGTTGGAGAGTGAGTAACTTTGGAAGTACTTGATGGTAATAGTTGTCTCTGAGTGGTGGATATGATAGTGTTTTTCATTTGGTGTTGGGTGGCGTTGGGTGTTGAAGGTTGAGGTTGATGGATGATGGTTTCTGCTCAACTCAAGCCTCTCGGCACACTTCACTTGACTATGAAACAACCATCGTCGAGACTCTGTAAAGTGGCTCGGTAAATTTCCAGATACTGAAGCCGCACTCTTTAGGCCTCTGCAACATGAGACTCGGCAAAATCGGGTCCGAGCCCTCGGCACAGACTGACTACAGCACTCCTCCACTCCAATCCCATCATCACAAATGGATCCAAACCCAGCAACACTAACATGAACTCACGAGGAAAATATTACAGCTATCGCAGGAAAGCTTGCGAATTCCCCCCCCCCTTTTTTTTCCCCCCCCCAAATTTTTTTTTTTCCCCCACCGAATTTTTTTTTCCCCCGCCCCGAGTCCCCGGGGGCGCAAGGGATATCCAGATATCCATCTGCCCCGACCGGATATATTCCAAACCCCAACCTCAACTTCTTCCAACTCCTCGTCGTCTTCCCACTCCTTGTCGTCTTCCAACTTGGTTTGAATACTCGGTAAGTTTTTCTTTCTCCTCTTTTTATGATTACCTCCTTTAAAATCAAACTGACATTAAATTTGCTTGTATCCAAACAACCATCCAGTTCCGATCCGGCATCAACGACTTCAAATACGGCGATGGAACGATTTGATGGTAATTTTTTCACCATGTCATCCTCTTTCACTGATTCACAGTGAAAAAGCTGATCAAATTCTTTCCCACACAGATCTGCTTGGCCTTGACGAGCCCCCATCATTTGACCAGGTCAAGGACTGGCTGAACGATCCGCAATTCCTGGAGCCGCCACCTCAAGACCATCTGCCCAACTTGTCATCTACCACCCAGGTAGATGACAACATCGATTCAACCTCACCGGCCACTCGTCAGAAGAAAAACACGGACCATTTGGTCCGGCGTAACCTTGCCAGCCAATCTAGTACACGGGCGAGTGAGGCACCTTCAGTCAATACCGCTCTCCGTTCCGTGTCACCTCAATCAACGCCGGCTCTGTCTAAGCAAACCAAGAAGAAAGCTCCTGAGAACTTACACCTGAACGAGGCGGGTGAGAGGATGATATTGGTGCATCACCTCCTCTATCTACCGTCCCTTGTCTCCCAACAGTTCAACAGTCGTGTATCACACAAGCGAAAAGGCACGCCGGCGTTGGGCGACTTGAAATTTACTCGGTTCAAGTCTCATAATTCAACACGTTGTCATTTCCATTGGGATCTCACGAATGTTGACCTTATCACCTTCAAGGAGGCGTGTTACCGTGCGATTGATGTATACGAGACGAACAGCCTAGCCAAACATGCGAGGGACCAAGATGAGGTGGATGTTATTTGCTGGCATGTGGCCATTCCACACAGCATTGATTTCCAAGCAAAAGATAACCAATCAATCAACGACTACGGCTCGTTCCTCGCCTTTCTCGACGAATGCAAGGACGCCGGGCCACACCAATGTCGGGTAACTGTGGAGCAGAAAAATCCTAAGCTGGTTGCTGAGGTGAGTTGATTTTCTTGCCATTATGTCATGTGGAGTCCCACTGATTTGATATATTGTACATTCCCACTTGCCTATGATTACCCAGCAAGCAGCTGCCCTGGCACAACTCAAGAAGAAGCGAAATGCGAACGGGGCCATGGGGGATGCCCCCGTTCCTTCCAAAGGCGGTTCGATGTCCGTGGCGTTGTTTGACAACATCAATATGCTCAAGGCTACACATGAGCCGTGCGATCATCTCACCGGGACACACGAGACGCCGTGCTGTGTGGATCCCAAGGATCCAACAAAGTATGTCTTGCTATCCATGAACAAGCTCATGGTTTGGGCCAAAGCCATGGTAAGTCGGCTCATTTTGACTCATCAAACTCTATTGGGATCATTACTGACTAGGGTGGATATCTAGATAGCCAACCCTGATCAGGTGACCGTTCTTCAGCCCCCTCCGGGGCCGGCTTTCATACCACGCACACAAAAGGAGCACGGATCTCCAAATCGTATAACCAACCCACCCCCAGCTGCGACTACATCTAGCCCAACCCGACTCGAAGCAGATGTGAACCGCCATGTGGGGGTCACCCCATCACACGTCCCTGCAGGAGGCTCATTCAACGGCGTGGGGTTCACCCCACCTGGCCATCCCGCTATTGGTTTCCCGTCGAATTACCCCTACGGTTTCTACGGGACGCCTCCAGCCTACTATCATCCCGTCCTCATCTTGTGAGTCCTCCTGCAGGTCATCCGGTCCCTTCCCCTGGTCCTGCTCGCCCGGCTTCATCACCTGTTCCATCAGACGAAACACATCGAGGTCGCCGATTACCTGGCCTACATTCACATCAATCCCAACTGCCCGGTCGTGAACTCGGCCCTTCAAGAGCTCGGGATTTGTCACTACAATCGTTTTGATGCCTTCAAACCTGAAGAGCTTGAGGATCTTGGGATTAAGCGCTCAGATGCAAGGGCTATGGTGAGCAGCATCAGGAAATTCGAGCGCCACATTAAGACTCGACGTACCCGTCATGACTAGGCAGACTCATGAGTCTTGTATTTTCCCTTCTGAGTAATTTCCTCCTAGTTATCCTTATTCCAATAGTAGTCTCTAGTGATGTGTCTAGTGTGACTCCCCTTATACATATTTAACCAGTCTAGTCATCATGCCCCCCTTATAAATAGGTGAAGCAAAGCCTGTGTCTAGTGATGTGTCTAGTGTGTAGTGTGACTCCCCTTATAAATAGTTAAGCAAATAATGCCAGTGTGTAGTAATGTTACTCCCCCTTAAATAGTGATGCAATGCCCAACAAACTCATTCATGCAGTAATGCCATGAGGACTTGATTTACAGTATGTTCCTGGATTAGCATATAGCCACACCCACAGGAGGTTGGCACATGTTCAAAAGATGAAATAGAAATAGGCACATGTGCATTTGATGAAAGAGAAATAGGCACCATTCTTAAAAGGTAACTTTGCATTTCATAGCATGTGGGATAGATCAACAGGGGATAAGCTGAGTAGTAGACTAGCAGACATACAAGATCCAGATAGTCAAAACTGAGGGGTAAGTAGACAAGTCATATCAACAGGGGCCAGGCCCCTTAGTAGTTAGATTTTATAAAGGCGGGTCAAGTAGACTTAGAATGTGATAAGGGGAAGGGGATCAGAGGGGATAAGCTAAACAACATCATAGTTGATTGATTTTATAAGGCGGGTCAAGTAGACATAGAATGTGATAAGGGGAAGGGGATCAGAGGAGATAAGCTAAAAAACGTTGTAGCCTGCGCCCCGGAAAAGCTTCCGGGTCAAGTCAGCGGTGAATACTAAGCGGATAAACTTGTCGATGACTACAAAGTCGTCTTCGCCTCCGGTCAAGAGGCCCTCATATCGTCGTAAGGTGGCCTTGTAAACGCTGAACGCCTTTTCGATAGGGTTCATGTCAGGTGAGTAAGCTGGCAAGTAGAGCAGCAAACGACCGCTTGCTTCGACTATATTGGCAACCAAGCCGTTGTGATGGATCTGCGCGTTGTCCATCACTAGGACACTGTTAGGGAGTGGAAAGGGATTCATAGATGGGATCTGCCCAATGAAACAGATCAGTGTGTGCCAATTAAGGAATGGTCAATGGGATAACTAACCAAGACGTGCTCCAAGAAGTGCTCAAAATCGAATCGGTTGACGGTTTCCAATTGCACCGTATGAGCCACCAGTCCTGAAGTCGATATCGCGGGTATAATGTTGTATCAATGCGTGGAACGCTCGCGAGGGACTCTAGGCGTGCGTTCACCTACGGCAGCCCAGCCTCGAGTTCGTGAAACTGCCTCAAGACTAACCCCTGATTCATCTGGCCAAGTCAGATGAATCAGCCTATATTTTTAAACAGTGAGAGAAAAAAAACAGCGAGCTTACCTGTAAAAACCAAGCATTCCGATGGGATGCAAGCAACCCAAGCAACGTACTGGGCTCGTTCGAAGGGATCCTGTTTTGGATGGACCGTGCGCATCGTTTTTTTGGACATGTTGAGGCGTTGGTGGAGGGTGTTCAAGATAGTCGAGACAGAGACGTGTGCGCCATGTTCGTCAAACAACGTCCTGCTGAATTTTGTCGGCATACACTGAGGGATTGTCCGTGACCAGTTGCTTGACAAACTGCAGGTCATCGTCGGTGAGGTTGAGCGGGTGGCCTCGTGTTTTATAAGTGTCCGGATTGCAAACGACCGCCCGAGTATTTTTATATAGGCGCGTCCATCGATAGATTGATGCAGGATGAATGGATGCCCCAAGGGATTCGTTGATCTCGTCTACCTCCTTACCTTCGAGTGAGGCTTTCACAGCGGCGTATTTCAGGTCAGGTGAGTATTTGATGAATACCATTGTCTAGATGTTATTCATCAAATATAATGTCAGTTTGTTTTTGAAGGTGTTAATCATAAAATGAAGAGAAAGAAAAACTTACCGAGTATTTGAACCAAGTTGGAAGACGACGAGGAGTGGGAAGACAACAAGGAGTTGGAAGAAGTCGAGGTTGGGGTTTGGAATATATCCGGTCGGGGCAGATGGATATCTGGATATCCCTTGCGCCCCCAGGGACTCGGGGCGGGGGAAAAAAAAATTCGGTGGGGGAAAAAAAAAATTTGGGGGGGGGGAAAAAAAAAGGGGGGGGAATTCGCAAGCTTTCCTGCGATAGCTGTACTAAAAATCAAGAAAAAAACGATTGCCAACGTGCAAATTGGGCTGGCCAGCAAGAAACACAACGGGCAGTCTTGTGGCTCACAATCAGCAAACAGCGTGAGTTTTGATCAAACTATGAAGTCCTTCCTTCTTCCATAATTTGAAGAACATTCCAATATTCACAGCCAGGTACAAATTTTGGATTATGAACAGATTCAGAGAAGGTATGTCATCTGTCTTTTTTTTTCTTTCCTTTTTGCTGTGCACTCGCTATCATATCTCTATTCACTCACTTACACTATATGAAATCTTTACATGCTTCTTTTATTATCATTTTCCTCACTTAAAATAATTCAACATAAGTTTTTCTTTGTTATTATCAATACTTTTGTATATTTTTGATGTGTCTCTTTCTCCAGTTAATTAGAATAAAAATGATGTTTACTGTCAGCCTTAGAGCTAATACAATTAGCCTACAAGTCTTCCTTACACACATTTTAAGACCAAAACTTAATCATATCTTTTACAGTTTTGAACTTACACTTGTTTTGAATTCAGATTCTGTTTCCTCATCATATTTTAGCCCTAGTTACAACTGAGCATTTTCTCTATATCTTACTCCTTCATATAGTAATGAATTACTGGTGAATTTATTCTAAAAACTGTTACACAGTGTTTCAGATGCAAGCTGACCACAAGGTAGCACTGATTATGTCAGCAAACTATGAAAATTTTTGAGTCTGAGTATCCTCTACACCCCAGAAGATACACAGACTCCAGAATACCACACAACAACCACAAACTTCAGGAAAAATGACTATTACCAGTTGACCTCCAGCAGCTTCCTTACCAACACTTTGGAATATTAAGTAAGGCCCTCAATTCTCTGATTATTTCCCAGTTCCACTGTCATTTGAAGATTAGTGAGTCCCTTCTTCTGCTACCTCTTCAACTCCTATTATCATCCTCTGCATATCCAAACATTGGAAAGAGAAAAAATGGAAAAGAAACAAAAAAAAATTGAAAAAAAAAACGATAGAAATTAAAAAAAAAAAAAACAGAAATAATCTGTGGTGATTGATGTAGTTGCACAAGTACAGGAGTTAAAACAGCATTTTGATTGATTTACTTGTGAAAGTTGATATTTTTGATCGCTTGACTTGCACAAGTACAGGATCTATAATTGGGCAGAGTGGACCAGCTTTGACCTCAGACAGTGGAATTTATCACTCCTGCTATATTATAAGTAACTGCAACATACCTAATCAATGTCCACCTCATTACAAATCCTACTCACCAATGAGGGTGACACTGATTAGCCAAGTTTCAGTTACTTATAGTATAGCAGGAGTGATAAATTCCACTGTCTGAGGTCAAAGCTGGTTGGCCACTCTGCCCAATTATAGATCCTGTACTTGTGCAAGTCAAGCAATCAAAAATATCAACTTTCACAAGTAAATCAATCAAAATGCTGTTTTAACTCCTGTACTTGTGCAACTACATCAATCACAACAGATTATTTCTGTTTTTTTTTTTTTTTTTTTTAATTTCTATTGTTTTTTTTTTTTTTTTCAAAAAAAAAATGTTTGTTTCTTTTCCATTTTTTCTCTTTCCAATGTTTGGATATGCATTTCTGTCATTGCTTTGGGAAATATGGTTACTGCCTGGACAAATTTCAATTGAATAACACATTTTAATCATATGGAAATTGCCCAGAACAGTAATCAGAATGCCCATCAGAGAATGAGAAGAAATGCTTATTTAACTCAAAGGAAGCGGGTAAAGCTGGAAAAGAAATTCTTCAACATGATTCATGAACATATTAATTTAAAATGATCACAGCCTCAATTCAAGGCAATTTGTGCAAGGGAAAAACTTTCAACATTCCCACATCATTTTCTTTGCCCAAGCACATCACCACAACTATTGGTCAACCAAGCAGGGATGTAATCCACCCAAAAAATTATGTTCAGACTGTTCACTCAGCTGGCTGTGGGCCAACACTTTGCACTATTGAGCATAGTGTAGTGGGAAAAAATTAAGCTAACAGCTAAAATTTAGCAGGAAAAAATTCAGCTAACAGCTAACATTTAGTGGGAAAAAATCAGCTAACAGCTAACATTTAGCGGGAAAAAATTCAACTAACAGCTAACATTTAGCGTAGCGTAGCAATGATGGCCGCTACGCTACTGAGAAATTCAAAATCTGTTAGCACCAGAAAAATTACGCTACTTGATAGCGTAGCGGTGAATTTTCTCAGCTAAAACTACAAAAAAATGGCTTGAAAAATTTGTCGCTACGCTAACTGTTAGTGTAGCGGAGTGTAATTTCAGCTAACGCTACAGATTTTCTGGGAAAAATAAACCCTGCTACGCTAACAGTTAGCGGTCAAATAGCGTAGCGTAGCGGCCCATTGTTGATACCTCAACACCCCCCCTTGCTGACAACTTGGAGAATTAGACAATACCAAACATTTACCGGTGACGTTCAAGGAGAGTCCTGGGAAGGGGTTTGGTAAGCATGTTGGCTAAAATTTCCTTGGTGGAGACATGTAGAATAGTGAAGATTTTGTCCTTAACGCAGTCACTTACAAAATGATACCAAGCATTTATGTGTTTAGTACAAGAGTGATGTTTGGGATTGTTTTCTAGAGCCTCAGCGCCTTTGTTGTCTACATGAAGAGGGAGGGATGATCGGGAACAAATGCACATTTTGGTGAGAATATTGCAGAGCCATAGGCCCTCTTTGCATGAGTTGGCCATGGATTTGTATCCAGCTTTGCAGTTGGATAGGGAGACGGTGGCTTGTTTTCTGCACTTCCACGAGATGGCTCCGACTCCAAATCGGTATCTGTATGCCAACGTAGAGCGTCATTCCTGACAGTCTTTGGCCCAGTTGGCATCAGAGAAACCGCAGAAGTGGAGGGGACATCCCAAGCGTAGATGGAGATCCTTGGTTGAGCCCAGATATCAAAGAACTTGGATAGCGGCCAGCGAATGAGATTCAGATGGGTTACGAAGAAACTGTGACAGCTTGTTGACCGCGACCGCAACATCTGGGTGGGTACACTGGGTGATCCAGAGAAGAGAACCAATCAGAAAAGAGTAAGGCCCAGGAGAAGCGGGCTCTGACTCAGTGTGAGCCTGGGTCTCTAAAGTGACAACAGGACACAAGAAATGGGGGGCAACAGTTGTATTTCAAGGGATAAAGAATACAACTGTTAGAGAAGAAGAGGGGACAAGGGAAAAGATTATTGATTGATCTGTGTTTCTAATAATCTGAGTGCTCTTTAATGATGATAATCAACTGTTAAATTTTTGGCGAGATGAAAAAAGGAAGGGAATTAATGAACAGACTCTGGGATACTCAAAAGATGGGGACTTTGTTTTTATGAGGAGAACTGATGATTTTGTTATTGCTCATACTAGGCTATGTATTTATAGTCTAGATACAAGTGTGACAAATTGTGGTTGAAAAATAAAAATGAATAAAAAACAAATTGAATAATAAAATAAACTGAGAGACAAAACAATAAGTTCTTAGAAAAAACAAACTAGACAAGACTTCTCATTCTCTTTTAGTCAGGCTAGATGAGTTAGTTAAGACAAAATATTATATGAGTCACAAATAGAGAGAGTCGTTAATTCTTACTAATCAGATTTATTAAAACAAAAAATGACTAAGGAAAAAGGAAAAAACAGCTATAAGAACTTGAGTTGTAATTACAAAAAACAAGTATAATATAAGGTGTAGTCTAATCCAGCCAAGTTGATTTGAAGAAATTTATAAGAAAGGAATTTTGGGAGGAACAGAAGACAGAGAAAACTCAACATCAACAACTTAAAAAGTTGGATGAACTGTGCCAGAGTCTTTGAGAAGCAACAGCCTCTTCACACAATGGAAACGTGGAAGGTATCTGAGAAGACAAGTCTAATCAGCCCAGTTTTTTAGACTATGTCAAGCTGGATAGTCAAGGTTCTTTAGAGGGAAACCTATGTGGTTTGTTTCAAGGAAAAACCACAGAAAAAGATTGAAGCAAAGCTGATTTATCTCTGAGGATGATTGAAGCTGATCTGATCTGATGATTGGTGCTTGGATTGATCTGATTTGATGAGGGATGAGGAAAGGGAAAGGGAAAAGGAAGAAGGGGAGACAGAGAAGGACTTCTGTCAGAAGAGCAAGGTTCAAAAAGGGGACTGACTGACAATACTGTTGAGGTACTGGGTGAAAGAGGCCTTTGGTTGGTTAGAGTGGTGAGCTGTAACTTGGTGAATCCTTGGTGATCTGAGTTGGTGGTTCTGGGTGTCTTGAGGTTGTGTATCCTCCCTGCAATGGAGGATACACCAACTTCGAAAATTTTCAAGGTTTGCTTATGTAATCTCACATGTAGATGTGGTTAGCTGGCCTTGGTTTACTTGCTCAACTAGTTGTGGCGTAGAATTAATTATTTAATTACTCTATGAAGGAGTTGAGCAATTACAAAGTGTTCAGTGAGAACTATGGTCAAAATTTAATGAGGAAACAGAATTTGAAGTCAAAACAAGGTTTAAACCTCAGGGTAAAAAGATATCATGCATTTGGGACTGGTATTAAGATCATGAGTAATAAAGGCAGACTTTAGGTCAGCTGCACTGACTCTAAGGCTGACACTCAGAGTGTTTGGCAAGATCCTTAAATGATATGTTGGTTGGAGTTTGAGTGGGGATGAGGGGAGATGAGAGAAATTCAGAAAGCATGTCGTTGACGTAGTGGGATTGGGAAAGGAAGACAAGATGGTTCTCAAAATCACAAGTGATTTTCAGAGACAGGAAGTGATGAAGATCCTCTTTGGCTCCAATTGGGAAGCGGGATCCCAGAGATTTGATAAGTGATTGAACAGCGGGGGGTTCTCCTACAATTGTGAGGTCCATCAATGTGGACCGTGAGCACACAGCTGAGATGGCCATTGTTTGAAAGGAAATAGAGAGTTGGGTTTTACTTGGATTGGGAAAGGCCAAGGGAGACCAGAGCATAGTGCAGCTTTTGGTTCCACTGCCTGGGCGCTTGTTTGAGACTGTACAGAGAGAGTTTGACTTGAAATACATGTTTGGGGTGTTTGGAATCCTCAAATCCTAGGGGGTTGTTCCATGAAGATGGTTTTCTCCAGGTTGCCATTGAGGAAAGCGGTTTTGAAATCAACTTGGCGGCCAACCCAGCCTTTTGAAGCAAGCAGACTGAGGAGTTAACAAAGCGTGTTGAGACGGAGGGTGGGGGAGAAAACCTCATTGTAGTCCATGCCGTGGACTTGAGAGTACTCCATGGAAACCAGGCGCGCCTTGATTTTCAGAATGGATTTGTTGGGCTGGCGCTTCAATTTAAAGACCCATTTTGACTTAATAATGCGGCAACGTTGAGGGCAGGGGACAAGGTCCCAAGTTTGCATGCCGATGTGAGAACTCCTTTTGGGACGGGTGGCAGTTCTGCGAGGGGTAAATACCAGTAATAATATTTCAAATATGTAAGAAGATATTACAACTGCTACGGGTGGTTTGAAAGACCTGCCCCTCTATGATACTACACAAGAGCTATCACAACAAATTTATTTATTTTATTTGTTGTGGCAAACTAATGATAGAGAAAACTTATGTGTAGCAGTCTCTATCAGACCTAGATCAAACTTGAATTCAGTGGAAATGGGTTTGGTGGAATTTGTATGGGCAATAGAGGCAGGGTGGTTTACAACAGGATTGAGTCAGATGATGGAAATAAGTCTTAAGTATATATCTTTTATGTGTTTTTATATATATTTATAATTGAGGTGCTGATAAACTAGTAAAAATAATTCTTGACGGAACTGATGTTATATGTGAACTATTCAAAGTGTATTTGCCCTCTTCCTTAACCTTCAGTTAAGAGCACAATGGGTAAAGTCAATTTTGCTTGTTTAAGAGCACAAATAGTGATGTTAGCTACTGGACTACTTATATATCCTCTGAGGTATGAAAGATTTTGATGGGTTACTTGATTGAGATCACACTGTGGGATTTTACTTGGATTTGAGATGGAAACTCTAAGTGAGATGTGTGTTCTGCTTAGGATTCCTCCTCTGGCATGCTGAAACTGAGGAGAGAAAACCTCCTCCTTTTATAGTAAAACGTGAGGGATTTCTGCTGGTGTGACTGCCATAGAGGTGCTCATATGATGGTGGTGGTAAGGGTATCCATGTGGTGGTTGTGGTATTCATGTGGTCGTGGTACCCATGTGGTGGTGGTACCCATGTGGTGGTGGTATCCATTAAATATACTACAACTATGCACTTGAATCTAATTCTATACTATGTACTATCAATATATATTCCTAAAGTCTGAAATAACAGTTTAATCCAGATATATTTTAAATGAGGGGAGCTAGCCTAGTGGTTCCAGTGAGTGACTAGGGGTTAAATGACCCGTAGAACCTAATTATGCAATAATACATCTAGAAATATTTCTCCTTATCAATAGTAAACTGTGACTCTATGTGATTTGATACTTGGAACACATTTGGCACACCACACCGATGAGGGAGGAAAATTCATCCTTGGCGGCCTTGAGCAATTTGGCCTTGTGCGGAGACCTTTGGAGCTGGCACCAGGTTTTTGGCACGTCCATCGTGTCGTCTGGTTGAGTGGATTTGGCCCAGTTGCTGAGGCGGTCAGGGACCTTGCGGGAACGGCTGGACTGTCTAACTTGGGGAGGAGGAGGCACGGTCTTAGGAGAGAGACGGGAAGGAGCAGGAGGGGAGGGGAGCATCAACATTGGTCACATTAGGTGTAACGGGCGGAGCTGTTAGTTGAGGAGAGAGAACCTGAGAAATGAGAGGCGGGGGAGAGTTGGGACCAGATGACTTACCGTCTGATTCTGCATCAGGAGCAATTGGAGAGTTGGGGATAGCTGGGGGGGGAGTCCTTTCATGGTGGAATGAGGGAGGAAGAGCGGTGAGGCGCATTGACGGCATTGGGGTCTTGCTTTCAGCTGATGGAGGGCAAAGTGAAGCTATTTGCTGAACAGGAGGGTGTGATGGATGAATGATAGCTGATTCTGGAGTAGCCAATGGAGGGAGTGGGAGTGAGGGAGGTTGAGGAGGGAGTGTTGGAGGAGAGTGAGAGGAGGGAAGCAAGATGGGAGGGGGAGCTGGTGCCCAGTTAGGGACGGAGGTGGGCCAGGGAGTGCCGACCAAGACAGGTGGAGTTGGTGAGGAGAGTTTGAGGTTGTAGGGGAAGATTGAATCGTCAAAGAGGACGTCCCGGGTCTTTATGGCTGACTTGGACTGAAGATCCCAGACCCAATATCCATCACCGTCGGGGGAGATAGGACAAGAGGAGGGCAGGTTTTGCTATTGGGTTGAGTTTCAGACGATTTGCTTCAGGAGTTTTTTACCACGCTAAGCACCCGAAGGGGTGGAGATTGTGAATGTTGACAAGGGGAAGTTGAAGAAGATTGTTGGGGCTGTGGAACCCACTTGGGGTGGATGATGGAAAAGAGTTGTAGGAGAAGAAGATGTGACAGAGGGCGTTGACCCAGAAAGATTTGTGAATTTGGCGGAAAGTAGAGAGCAGCGGATAAGATTACCTATCTTTCAATTTGTCCTCTCTGCAACGCTGTTAAGCTTGGGGGAATGAGGTGGACCAGCCTTGTGTTAGATTCCTGAGGACAACAGGAAGGTTTCACAGGATTTGGAGACATATTCCCCCCCGTTGTCGGAACAAAGGGAGAGAATGCTGAATTTTTGATCTTTCTCAAAGAAGAGCTTGAAGAGTTTGAAACAAGAGAAAACATTGGACTTTTGCTTCATAGGATAGACAGAGACAATTTTGGAAAAATCTTCTATAAAAGTGACAAAGTATTTGTACCCTTCTCAAGATGAAGTTTTGAAGGATCCAACGTCGCAATGGATCAGGTGACCCAGCAAGGAGGAACGGTAGGGAAGACAAGAAGTGAAAGAGACTTTATGCATTTTGGATTGGATGCAAACAGGTCACCTGCGTACCTTGGATTCATCGCAATTGGTGGGACATACCCCAGTCAAAGAAAGGAAGCGTTTGAGAGATCGGATGCCTATGTGTGAGAGAAAAACATGGTAGTCCATGAGTGAAAGGGGGCGGGAAGGAGGTGGGGTTAGAGACGCAGACAATGTATGTACATCACCGGAGGGAAGGTAGTAGAGGTTCCCCTTTTGGTAGCCCCGACCAACAACGGTGCCAGATGGACAAAGCAAGGTAGAATCATATATGTTGCATGAGTTGGCGTCAAATATGACAGTGAGCTTCCTGTTGCACATGCCTACCACCAAAAGGAGAGGTTTGTGAAGGCAAGGGACGACAAGGGCTGGGACTTGTTTGTTGATGTCCAGAGATAGGGGTAGGGAGCCGCGATGGGAGCTCTTGACAACAGAGCGGTTGGCAAGTCAAACGTCTGTGTTATCTGGCTTGGCAGAAAGGATGGATGTTATATCCGGGGTCATAGAAATAAAACAGCCGGAGTCAATATTTGCGTCCATGGAGGTGGGAAAGCTCGCAAATTGGGGTCAAGCAATGGCATTCCCAGCGCGTTTGGGAACAGAGAAGTCCGACTCCTCATCATAGGAGTCATAGCCGAGTCCAACAACCAAAGTTTGCCCCGCTGAAGCTGGAGAGCATGTCTGTCTAGGAGGGTGTTGTCAATCTGAGTTTCCTGTAGCAGGCGGGGGTGTCTGAGAGGGACAACCTGGGGAGCGGGAGAGTGATGACAAGTGGTTGTTCTGGATACAAGCCACACGCTTGCAGATGGATAGATTGTGCCCTTGAATCTTGCAGAAGGTGCAGGATAAGGATTCATTGAAGCAGGGACAGCACCTGCCGGAGGAGGGGTTGACCTTGGCTTTGGAGAACAAGACAGTGACAAGATTTTACTTGTTGCAAGATTTCCTGCGGAGAGACTCAGCCTCGAGAGCTGATACAATTCTTATGGATGAGAACATGTTGTCATTCATGAGGGAAGATACACAGTTGAGCCAGTCAATTGGTAGAGATCCAAGGAGGGCTGCCGCATGTATGTCGTTGGTCGTAAGTGGCTTGTTGGGGGTGATGAGAGATGAAAGTTTCTTGGCGCAGATGGCCATATCCGTGATGTGAGAGTCAATGTCATCCCCTTCCATTCAGAGGAGGATGAGCTTTTGAAGCCAGTAGATCCAGCTGCCGGCAGATGAGTCTTGATGGGCAGATTGCAGAGAAGACCACATGCCGTGAGCATTGGCTCCAAAGGAACGGATGAGTCTTAGATTGGAGTGGTGGACTGTTCAAGCTATAAACAAGCAAACATCCCGATTGTGCTTGGGCCAAGTTGCCGGACAATCCTTTGGTTCTTTCTGTTCTAGAACGTGGTCAAAGCCAAGAAAGCAGAGGTGAAGGAGCATGAAAAAACTCCAGTCAAGTTAATTAGAGTCAGCGCCAGGGGATTTGAGTTGGGGGATGCCTGCAACTTTGAGTGATTGATGTTTGGAAACGTCATCCATTTGGGCGTCTGACATAGTGAGTTGATGATAGAGCTACCAGAGTAAGGACGCGGTGCGGGTTAAGATAGGATTTTGATGTGTGTAAGCCAAGTAATCCTTGTGAGGTTGCCGCGCGTTTGATGGAGAAAACAAAGTGTGTTTTCAAGCGCACAATGGGCTCATAACCTGTTGAGGGCAACAGCACTGTGTAACAGGGCTGGTTACAGGACTGTATCTTTGAGGGAACTGTGGCGGAGCAGAAGGCTACTCGCGGTGTAATTATTAGACTGAGAACTAAGGTCTGGATTTCCGTCTCAAAGATAGATGGATGATGGAAACAACCAGACATAAAAGGCCCTTTTATAAGAGGGCCCGACAACTAGTAGTAGATACAACCAGAAGAGAAGGAAACATGTAAGGGAGAACCGCTTAGCCGAGAATGGCATAACGGTTCGCTAAAGACTAAATAGCACGTATGGAGTGGATCTCATACATGATTATGAAAAAAGGGAAAGAGACTTCTTAAACCCCCTTAGCGCTGGAGACGCAAGGGGTTTTGGCTTTAATGACTCCAGGCCCCAGGGGCTGGAGCCAGCGGCGAATGCCGAGCCTAACACGGACAGGGCACCACTAATGTGGTTAACTGTCACGACCCTTTGTAGCCCTGCTACAACTGAAGCAAGCAAGTGAGTCGAGAGAGCTTGGTTGGTTTTGGGAAGGATGATTTATTTCAGAGAAAGAAGGAAAGAGAGAAAGAAAGAGACAAACCTGAAGCACCAAGCAAGTGAGTCAAGTGAGCTTGGTTGGTGTTGGGAAGGATGAAGAAAAAGAGTCCTTGCCACTTGGTGCTTCAGTGTATATGTAGAGGCAGAGAAATTTCACAACAGGTGATATGTACATTAAAGGTGGAAAGCATAGAAAATGTGGAATGAGAGAAGAGGAGACATGACAACAGGATTATTGGTATGGATACCTCAACAACTATCCCTGCCAAAACCTGCTAAGAAATGCTTCAAGATCTCCACATGTCAACCGCCGTGCTGCGCACCCGCCTTCGCCAGCCAATTTCTTGGACTAAGCGCTTTGGACTTCTCTTACTTACCTATTTATCTTTTATCTCTAGTTTTTGATAAAAGCCATCCCAGCCAGTTAAGTATTGGTGGATTGGTTGAGAAACAAAATAAGAGATAAAAGAAGCAATTGGAGGAAAGTTAAATTAGGGGTCTATGATTATGTAATTAGGGGCTTAGCCCCATCTAGTTGTATTTCTCATTTATCCTTGTAGTTGCTAGCCTTTCTTTTTCTTTATCACTTCTGTTTGTCTCATCCTGCAGGTCTGCTGATCCTCTCCCCTCAACTCCCCAGGGCACCTACTGATTGATCTCCCTGTGTCAAAGGTTAATTATGTTCTCATCTTCTTATCTTTTTGTGTTCTTATTTCTGTCACATGCACAATAAACACATCACTTCTGTTTGTCTCATACTGCAGGTCTGCTTCTCCTCTCCCCTCAACTCCCCAGGACACCTACTTATTTATCTCCCTGTTTCAAAGGTCTGCTGCTCCTCTCCCCTCAACTCCCCAGGACACCTACTTATTTATCTCCCTGTTTCAAAGGTCTGCTGCTCCTCTCCCCTCAACTCCCCAGGACACCTACTGATTTATCTCCCTGTGTTAAACTTATTTTTGATCTATCAGGTTCACACAAAAAGGCATTGAGGTTTGCCATAAGACAAAGGTACAACATCTGTTTTCTTGGGCAGAGGAAATTTACCAAAACATTTAATTCTGTGAAGGGTGTTTCCTGCAGGTAAATTCCATTGTTGCATTATTTGGAAAACTTGAAGGGTTTATATGTACATAATAACAGAGTCTCAAGGATGTCTGGGTAGAGATGAAATGAGATTTAGCAGAATATGTTTTCAACAAGATGGGTGTCCACTTCAGCATGTGACAGGAATGTACAGGGATCTCATGGCATCTTCAACAACAGATTTTTTGATGATGGTCATCTCATCACATTCCTTGAGTATATTGAAGAGCAATATGATTTATTTTTGGCATTTTTCACGGCTGAGGTTACAGGATAGGTGAATCCAAGTAAAAAACATGATGATATAAACGGGTGTTGATAAAGGCACACCAACCCAACCCGCACGCCAATTTTTTTTGGCGTGCGGGGCCTACACGCCTATTTTTTTTGGCGTGCGGGGCCTACACGCCATTTTTTTTTGGCGTGTAGGGTCTACATGCCAAAAAAAGGGTGTGCGGGAGCGCACACCAATTTTTGGTGTGCAGGTCTCACACGCCCTTTTTTTTTGGCGTGTAGGCCCCGCAAGCCAAAAAAAAATTGGTGTGCGGGTCCCACACGCCAATTGTTTGTCGTGTGGGACTTGCTCACGTCGTTGGACCGGTGGACCAGTTTGACGACGTGAGCGGATTTGCTGATCAATCTGGAAGTGGGAAGTTTTGATGTGATTGGGAGTCTGTGAAATATGTGAAGTGTCAAATCAATATCCCGTGTATTTCTGCACATTTGATGGGGGACAAGTTGTGCGGGTGTGGAATCCCATCTGATTTGGCAGGTGAAACTACAGGCCGCAGTATTGACATGTGTTTATAGTCAAGTGACATTCCCTCTAGAACTCAACACAAGCCACCTATTACATAATCAACATTATTATGATTTGGTCCAACATGACATCACTTTCATTTCCCTTACTTGCTCAGTCCTCATTTTTCCTCATATAAAATATTCCATCTTCCCTTCTCAATTCTCTTCTTCAGAAAATCTTCTCATCTCAATTCCTTATTTAGAAATCTCCACACCTTCTTCCAACTCATCTATTTGAATACTTTCTTATATCAACTCACTTAGTTGATAACCCACACTCGTATCTCTGACATTCTTGTCACTATCCTTGACTGACTCTCCTATTGTATTCTCTATTTCTCACTATTTTTTATCTCTTCCCATCTTTCTATCTTTCTATCCCATTCTATTTTTCACTCGCCAAGCCCAATCTTATTCCCTGAATCATATCATAGGTTCTCTGATCTCATCAAATATCTATTATAATCTTCTTATCAAAAAACTTTTTTTTAGTTCTCTTTCATTCTCTTCATTTATCTATCTCAACATTACTGCCTTATCAATTGTGTACTCTTGCCTTTAGGTATTTCATTTTCCATTCCTTTTATCATTTTGTTCTCTTTATTATTGTCCTCTTACTTATGAATTATAAACCTTTAGTTTGATCATTCACAGATTTACAGTCTTGTTGGCTCAATAACCCTCAATCATCTCAAATCTTAAACTAAGGCAAGTGTAGGTCATGGCAGGTCAAAATGATAAGGTCAACAATCCCGCTGCACAAGGAATTCCCATTCTCAACGGTACTAATTACACTAATTGGCACTCGAGAATGTTCATTTTTCTACGTGGAAAGGACATTTGGAAATGCTGTATCACTCCAATCAGTGACAGTGCCAATGATGAAGTGAAAGACAAATATCTCAATAATGGGTACAAGGCAATCTCACTCATCTTGTCAAAATTGAATACTCAATGCTACAAAGAAGTCATCAACTCCGTCACTATTGAAGATCCCATTGCTCTCTGGAAGAAAATTTCATCTCAATACGCCTCTCATTCAGTAATAAATCAAGGACAAGTGTTCATGAAATGGTCAGCTGAACTCTACACTGGCAATCTTCAAGCTTATATCAATCAAACAAGAACTCATCTCCTTGACATTGAGGCCGTTGGCATCACCTTACCTAAAGACATCATTTCTTACATTGTACTTGGCAAACTCATGAATGACGACACGCTTGACAAAATTGTTGACTCCAGTACTTTACTGGAAGATTGCACTGCTTCGCCGTACTTGGTCCTTGATGTACTCCAGTCTTGGCTTACTCACAAAGCTGGAAAACTCAATCACAACTCTGGTACCGCGCATGTTTCAACTTCTAGTTGACCAAGTAACAAATTTCCATTCAAGATAATTCACTACTGCGCAAACGGTACACACAATCCTGAGTCTGGACACCCTGAAAATAAATGCTTTGAGAAATTTCCTCATTTACAAAACTCCTCCAAGCCTAAGAATGCTAGTGCCAGTTTTGCAAATGCCTCTGTCTTTGTGTCTGTTGCCTCTGACCATCTACTTGAAGATATTATTGTCAACTCAGCTGCTTCTCACCACATGGTTCAAGACCGTTCTCTCTTTTCTTCTTTCACCCCTAAGAAGATTATCATTAAAACCGGGCATCCCAATGCTCCATTAACTGCACTTGGTCATGGGCAAGCGGAAATTTATGGTGAACGGTTGAATTATCCACCTTGTTGACTGCTTGCTTGTTCCAAATATATCACAACAGCTCATTTCTCTGGCTTGACTTCTCTCACCCACACTCACCATCACTAAGAAGAACAATTGCTTTGACATTCGTGAAAACAAAGGTTCCCTTTTGTCCGGCTCAGTCATCAACAATATCCTCCATGCCGACTATTCCAAATGCTCCACGGCATTGATCAATCACCATGATCCCAATCCTTGACTCTGGCATACTCAAATGGGGAATCCAAACAATAAGGTTATGAGTATGATGGGACTACCCACACTCAATAAAGAGGTCTGTGAGGTATGTATCTGCTCAAAGATGACACTTCTTCCTTTTTCTGGTCATTTTTCACCTGTTCAATCTCCTCTACAATGACTCCACATGGATCTCGTTGGTCCAATAACTCCCCCTTCTGTTTACGGATTCAAATATTTCCTTACTGTGGTTGATCAGTACTCATTTTTTAAATTTGTTTGGTTCTTGAAGGCTAAATCTGATGCTTTGGACAAATTCAAGATGTTGGCTAAATTGATTGAGAATTTGAGCAGGGAGGCGAATTTGTGAATAAGGGTTTCAAGGACTTTTTCAAACAGCATGGTATTCTTCAGACTTTTGCTCCCGCCAAAACACCTCAACTCAATGGGTATGCAGAACGCGCAAATAGGACTATCCTGGACAAGGCGCAGTGTCTACTCCTCACCAGTAGTCTTCCAAAGTTGTATTGGGCTGAAGCTGTCAACGCCGCAGTCTTCATATCCAACATGTTAGCCACTCCATCTCGTCCCTCATCTCCTTATCTGGCATGGACTAAATTGCCCGCTACTGTTCATCAAATTAGATGTTCCCAAGCACCATTGTTCTTGGAAACTTGGGTTCACTGGAGAGCCTGGTATTCTCATTGGTTGGGAAAACAATGGGTCCATGTATTGAATCCTTCAATTACGCGCCAATAAACTCATCAAAACTCAACATGCAAAGTTTGATGAACTCTCCTTTCCTAAACTAAGTGATTCTTCCATCCCTTTCTCCAGCAACAATGACTTATTGTCAGACAAAGCAGACTTCAACCCTTGTGATGTAGACTCTCAAGACCCGCCCATAACGTCAAACAAAGATGCCAATATTCCTGCCTCCTCTCCTCCTCCTGATCATGCGGATTTGATGAGTTTGATTCAATTTTTCCGGCCCTCTCTTCAAAGATCATTAATGGTAATATCTCTGTTGACAACATAGTTTCCCATTGCCGTCATTATGTTGCTTTTGTTAGTACCGCTGCCAAAGTTATTCCTGCCCACTACAATGCGGCATTGCGTGTTGCAGACGCATCTGATTGGAAAAAGGCTATGGATGTTGAATTGGATGCTATGAAATCTCTGAACGTTTAGGATGTGGTGGATTTGAACCCCAACATCAAGACAATCGGAACCACATGGGTCTTCAAGAAGAAGAACAACAACGGTACCACAAAGTTCAAGGCACGGCTGTGCACCCAGGGATTCTCTCAGGTACACGGTATCAACTTCTCAAAAACCTTTGCACTGACCTGCAGATTGAACTTGCTGCAAGCATTGATCTCGTATTCCGCAGCTCACGGTTTGGAATTTCATCAACTAGATGTAAAAACAGCTTTTCTTAATGCTGACCTTGATGAATAGGTATTTCTCTCAATTCCTCAGGGTGTCAATCTGAAAAAGAAGACAAAATGCCTCAAATTGCAAAAAGCCATGTATGGCCTGAAGCAATCCCCCTTAGCATGGTACAATTTTCTCTCTTGTTGGTTGGTCTTGGTGGGCTTCTCTATTGCCGCTTCAGATCCCTGTGTATTCTACTGCCTCAATGAGAATCCTGTTTACATCTTCTTACATGTTGATGATCTCGCTGTCTTTGGGAAGGATGTAAAGCCCTTCAAGAATCAAATCAAGAAATAATTTGACATGAAGGACTTGGGGAACGCCAATCTCATGTTGGGTATTAAAGTCCTTCATGGATCCAATTCTGTTGTTCTAACTCAGTCACACTATGTGCACTCCATCCTTGATCTATATGGCCTATGCAATTGTAGAACTGTGTCAACGCCGTTGGTTCCAAACTTGCACCTTGACAAGGCAACTACGGCTGAGATTGATTGTTTCAGCAGCTTGGGGATAAACTATTGTAGCGCAGTGGGTGCTCTGAGTTATCTCTCAACAGCAACCCGTCCGGACATTGCTTATTCCTTCAGCACTCTCTCTCAATTCTTGGAAAGACCTGGTATCAATCATTGAGAAGTGTTCACACATGTACTGCAATATCTGTCCGGTTACCAATTTGGCGCTAATCTATCAAAAAGGCATTGTTGAAACTTTAAAAGGGTTCACTGACGCTGATTGGGGCAATTGCCCGGTAACTTGGTGATCAGTAACTGGCCATGTTTCCCTGTTTAATGGACATCTCATTGGTTGGCAGACAAAAAAACAGCCAGGTGTATCTCTTTCTTCCTGTGAAGCAGAGTATCAAGCGCTAACAGATTTTTTGTGCAAAGTTCTCTGGCTGTGTCAATTATTGGGTGAAATTGGTTTCTTGTCTACCAACTTGCCAACAGTTGCTCATGAAGACAACCAGGGCTGTATCTCAGTAGAAAACTTTGAAGCAAACTCGAACACCAAGAGGATGAAGCATGTCAACATCCAACTGCACTTCATTCGTGAAGTCATCAATTCAGGCAAGATTTGTCTGTGTTGGCCAATTTTCTCACCAAATCCGTCCCAAGGCCAGCCTTAGCAAGCTCTTTGGCTAAGTTGGGTGTTCTGCATCTAGAGGGAAGGGGGGGTGTTGATATCTAGAACTTGACACAAGCCACGGGCGTTGATAAACGCACGCCAAGCGCGCACGCCAATTTTTTTTGGTGTGCGGGGCCTACATGCCAATTTTTTTTGGCGTGTAGGGTCTAAACGCTAAAATAAATTGGCGTGTGAGACCAGCACGCCAAAAATGGCGTGTGGTTCCCACACGCCATTTTTTTTTTGGCGTGTGGGCCCCGCACGCCAATGAAAATTGGCGTGTGGGACCCGCACGCCAAACAATTGTTTGCGTGCGGGTACCACACGCCAATTGTTTGGCGTGTGGGGGGATATCGCATGCAATATCCCCATACACATAGTACATACATGTATTATGTGTATGGGGATATACATATCCATCCCCTCGCTCACGTAATCGAATGGTAGGGACCATTCAATTACGTGAGCAAGCCCGCCGAGTCTGATTCCTTTCAGGAATCAGACCGTCGGTCTGGTTGTTTTCAACCAGAACGACCACAAATTCAAGCAACACACGCTTGCCACCACCCACCGATTAAAGAAAAAAAGATGTGAGTAACAAAAAAAAAAAAATACAAAAAAAAAAAAAAAAAAAAAAAAAAATCAAAAAAAAAAAAAAAAAAAAAAAAAAAAAAAAAAAAAAAACGAAAAAAAAATCAAAAAATGAGAAATAAAAAATGAAGAAAAAACCCCAAAAAAACCAAAAAAAAGGGTTTTTTTGGGGTTTAATTTTGTGGAAAAGCCCACAGGCCCAGGGCTGGCTCCAAGACCCAACTGGCCCAAAGACAGGGCCCAATGGCCGTAAGAAGGGGCACGCCTCTGCCCATCACCTCCCGTGGGCCCACAGGCCCACTTTGATGCTCCAAAGGGGCAATAAAACATTCAAAGGGGCCATTCAAACCCCCCAGGCAGCTCAAAGGGCCCCGTATAAGCCCCCAACGCACACCATCCCCCCCAAAAGTGGCCCAATGGGCCCATCTCAAACACAATCAATCCCCACATCTCTTCCAATTTTTTTTCAAATTTTTTTTACCATAGATATAGTAACACGTGCTGACATACTCTCCCATTCAAATGCTAACAGATTCCGCACAAATCACCAATTTGACTTCAACAATCAACAATGTCTTCACATCAGACCAGTGAACTAGGACGTGAGATTCATTCCTTTATTTTGTGTATAATATAAGTCCCTGGCTCACTCCCACCCACCCTCCCACCATTACACAGGTTTGGATCTCTGGGAAAAATGCACAGAGCTATCGCGGCACCCTGCGTTGAAACCAGATGAACGTGAAAACCTGGAGAATTGGGCCTCTAAAATAAAGGCTGAATACGAGCAGTCAGACGATGAGAATGAACAGGTCTCCAGAACCCCGGCCCCGGCTAGAAACACCTTAGGCGCCACTAGGCCTGCTCCACCACAGTCCCACCCACGCCCTGAATTTGCAACCGACTCAATGGCATACTTATATGCACACACTCCTGATCACCTACCTCCTGCAACCAACCCAATCCCCACGCTCAATCAATTTGCAAACCAAATCAACAAGGATGTTCAATATGGCCAGCCCAACACAACAAACCCAGCTGATGGATCCCCACGTCGAAGCGGAGAGATGCGGACAGATGTCAAAGGCCACAAGACAACCCTCAACACCTTTGGCCAGTCTTTCCTTCAAGGCGTACAAAGGGACCAAGCACTCATTGGCCAGAAGTCCTCCAAAGCCCCCAATGCGGACGGGAGACGAGAAATTAACAATCCAGCCATCCGGGACAGCTCTGAAGACCCTGACGCAGAGGGTGAAACAGATGACTCTGAAGATGGTGCAGAAGACCAGCAAGTCCTCCAAAAATTCCTTCATGGACGTCCCAAACCTACCTTCCACCAGGAGCCAGTCCATGAACCGGTGCCACAACAAACCCAATATCGCTATGACATGGTACAAATTGAAGATCCTACGGTTGAAGACCCGAAGAGCAAAAAGGCGCGCCTGGACAACTCTGCTTCTTCTTCTAAAAATACAGGCCCCATGTATAATTTCTTCACCCCTCATCCCACCTCTCACGAATTCATCACTGCGCAATCACTGCAAGGCCTCAGAATTCCACGGAACCCCCCTGTTGCTGGGCCATCAACAGTCAAGCCACCTACCCAAAGACCACCGGGCAAATCAATTCCTCCTCCCCTGGTCCTGACGCCTCCTGGTAAGTCACTCCCCATTGCTTATGCACACCCATCTTGTAATTAACATCCCTCCTTTGCGCACAGCTATGGGTCTATTTATCCCTGGCCCAATGCTTCCAAAAGCATTGGCAGATGATTTGAATGAAAATTTGGCGGGTGGAATTGCGTGGTCACACCGTTCAGCCGAGAAAATGATTCAAAACATAGCATTCATCCTCACACACCTTTGCTCAATGGTCACACCACATCCAACAATGCCACAGGAGTTCAGCCGAGTCGTTTGGAGGGAAGTGGATACACTTCTGAAGGCATGCAAATCTGGTAATTAAACACTTAGTTTCTCACTTGTTCATACATCACAAAGGCTGATATTTGTGTGGTATGCAGAGAGAATTCTTAACCCCACTCAACCTGGTGCTCTCTCTCTGATAACTCCTGAAGTTGTCAACATGGCACAGCTCGAGGCTTCCCAGGAGAACCGGAAGGCGCCGCCGTCCAAACGTGTCCAGACCCACACACTTGCGGCGAATCTGGCCTCATACTTTTCTCCAAGTGACCACGCTTATCTCCGGCTTAAAAGTGCTTTGCAAGACTGCTGGGCCCTTCGACACATGGGGCAACAGGGCAGTGAATGGCAGCCTCTCCCCCTGGACGAATCTTTGGTGCATACTGCCCATCTTGCATTCCAACGAACTTATGAAAACCTTGGAAGTCACGCAAAGGATGGATCAAGCCCCCAACCAAACACCTCCGGTCTCAAGGTCCTTGGTCTATACTTCACGGGGGCTATGTCAGCCTTGTGTTACATCTGCGGTCTCCAGGCACCAACAAGACCAAAGTATAAAAAGCTTGATGAGTGGTCAACATTAAACACGCGGGAGCAAATGCGGATGCTTGCTGGTCTCCTGGTTTTTGGTCCAACAACCGCCTTTGTCACTAACAAATACGGGTCCGAACGTCCGACTACTTCAAATGCTTCGGCCTTATTGGAATTTGGCGCCAATGTTCTGAAACATAAGGTTGATAGTGGTAATACTTCTGTGATGCCTCACGGGACTTTGGATAACCTCCGATTATACTTTCTCAACTTTTTGTGCTCCATGGGATTTAACCGGATTGGTCATGATGGTTTGCCAATGGTTGATTGGAAAAAAACCCATGAAGAGTTTCACAAATGTTTTTCTATTCAAAACCTCCAAATTTTGTTTTCCCAAGATATAGAAATAGCTGTAGCCAACTACCACTTCTGATATATGTACCAGGGGTTGTTTTGTCTTTGGTTTTCCCTTTTATTTCTCATTCACATGCCCTTGAGTTGTAATTTCCACCACTGTCTTGCTCATCCACTTGAATGAAACATCAGACTTAAGTGTTTTTTGAAATATAACCCAAACAGAGTATTATTAATAGGCGTCCAAGGAGTACTCATGTGGGTTTGTGGTTTCTACCTTATTGAAGGTAGGTTGTGGCCAATTCTTGATGATATATCAGCATTAAACTATAGATTATCCAGAATTGGGCTATTGGGATTCCTTAGTGGTATCATAATTCTTATTTTGATTTTTTTTCAACATTTTAAAAATGTTTAATATACTTCCAGGGGTGTAGAAATTTATGGCATTTTTTATTTCCCAAAAAAACAATGTCTTATATTTTTTTTTTCCCATTACATATCAGTTCAGGAATGTAATTCAGGCGTATATTCACCATTTGTAAGCATTTTCTAGCTGTTATCAGTAGTGTTGATAACAATTTCTCTTTCTTATACGTATTATTTGTGTGCTAATAAATTATTAACTTGCAATTATGTCTCTTGCTTTTTATTTTATTTATTTATTTTATTCATTTCATTTATTCTAGGGCATTAATAAAAAAACCCAGTTTTTCCGCATTTACACCCGGTTTTCTGCGCAGTGCACCCAGTTTTCCGCATTTACACCCGGTTTTTGGTTATTTAATAAACAACATGTAACACTCCAAAGCATCATGCAATGTACCATACCTCTGTGTATAATTTTATTTCCATTTCTTTGTCATGATCTCTGATAAGAAGTTAATTTTATAATCAGTATTTGTTTCCAATGAATTCTTCACCCTCTAAAGTGTATGAATCCATTTAAAAACTCCCTGAATATCTTGAAAGACAGACGTGAAGGTGTTTGGAAATAAATTGAGTCCAAAAATCATCAAAATCCAACCAGTGATTTAAAAAAAAAACTGTTAGTAACATTAAATTCTACACCCCTTAAAGTGCTTTGAAAAAGTTTAAACAATGTGAAAATGTTGAGAAATCCTGGAAATTAAGCTGTGAGGATTTTTTATGAAAAAACCGGCGGGATTGGCCAAAAAAAAAAAAACCCATGGTTTTTTAGCAAAATAGAAATTACCATGAAATTCTAAACCCCTGTAAGTATGCGAAATAAATTTAAAACTTTGAAAAATAATGGAAATCCGCCCGCAAAAAATTAAATTAAAAAAAACCCGGGTGGATTGGCCAAAAAAAGTAGAAGACACAGTTTTTTTGCAAATTAAAAATTACCACAAAATTCTACACCCCTTTAAGTATAATAAATAAATTTAAAATTTTGATAAATAAATAATGTTTACTGGTTTTACTTATTTAAAATGCCGCCCTCCATATTTTTGTTTTGTTTTGTTTTGTTTTGTTTATATTCCTTGTTTTAATTGTTTATTTTATTTGTTTTAAATAAAATATCAAATGAGGATGATTGGGGAGGTCACGCGCATCAAATGCCGCGCTCCACGTGCTATTTGCTTAAAAATTAACAATTAAAAAAAACCGGTGTAAATGCGGAAAACCGGGTGCACTGCGCAGCCGCAGCTGCGCAGAAAACCGGGTGTAAAAGCGGAAAAACTGGGTTTTTTGATTAATGCCCTTATTATATTAAAGGCCCTTTTATTAATATTAATAAAATATTAACTTATCATTGCGTATGTGTCATTTTTTATTGTCACATCTTATAAGTATTATTTATTATCATAGAGTAACCTGAATTATTCATGTGTTAAAAAAATAATTCAGGTATTATTAATTTAAGTATATCATTTATTGTAAAGATTGATTGTAGTTTAATCATACTATATTATCACTCTATTATTTATTATCACAGAGTAGCCTGAATTATTCATGTTTTAGTTAATCAACGTATTATTAATTCAAGTATATTTAAATTAAGTATATTATTTATTGTAAAGATTGTAGTTTAATAATACTATGTTATCACTTCTTAAAGTCATAATGATGAATTAATAATACTAATAATATTCACTAGAGATCTTAAAGGAATAATATTAAAGAATAATAAGAATGGTAAATATTAATAAGGATAATAATACTGAGTGTTACTTGCAGTAACTTGGTACATTTAATCATTTAGGGATCAAAGAGTGAAGAGTAGTGGAAGGGGAAACACAGTCTAGCCAAGCAGCTGCTGGGCTCTTGTGAAATAACCGGGAGACTTTAGGGAGAGGAAAGGGAATCGTGGGGGTCCGCTTGACTATCACACGTATCCAATGATTATCATTGAGAAATGATAAGAAGAGGGCTGGCAGCGGTTTAGGGTCCGGGGGAACAGTGGCGGGAATATATGTGGTGCTCCCGCCCGTTCTGCTGAGGAAGACAAATGGCCGGTTATACGCATTGGCCAGAATCGGTCCCACATCCAACTTGCTCATCCATTTGTTCATGGGGACTGATCCACGTGGGTCAGTCACCTGAACACGTCCGTAAGCGCGGTCAAATTCTGAAGGCCCCCCAAGGTATCTTGTCCAATGTGCCTTGTTCTTTTCCATCTCTTCTAACACATCCTTTCGCACTTGGTACCACCCATTGGCCTTAGCGTAGGGACCCTCTGGTCTATCTGCTGCCAATGCATGTGCCACACATGCATAACCACAGTTCCCATCACCTGCAGGGTTATAAGTGGAATGCAGGTATTTTAAGATCCATGGTGGAAGCTCCGCCTGACAAGAATGATGAGAAGTTGGTTATCAGTTAGAGTCAGTGCATTCCTCCTTGTCCGTGTCAAGCTTGAGTCACTCACTGCAACATCAGGGTTGGTATTCCCCTGTCTTGTTCGGCCAGCCTTGGGTGCAACCTCAGCATCTACATGCCGGTCCTATGAAACATACAATGGAATCAGACCCTGATAATCTAATGTCAAAGTTATAGTACTTACCTTGGCTGTGGGGGGTGAATGTAGCCTGGCCTCACCCTGCAACTGATCATGAGAGCTTGAGGCTTTTCTTGAGGCTTCTGGAGGTGACAGCAGCTTTTCCTCAACCTGCATCTCAATAGATGAGGAGGAATCCACTGGGGGATCAGTTTCTTCATCTGATTGCCCACCTTGTGCGTCAGATTCTGCAACTGATTCCCCATCTGTGGCATCAGATTCTTCTTCTGATGCCCCATGTGGGGCATCAGATTCTTCATCTGATTCCCCATCTGGGGCATCAGAATCTTCATCTGAAACTGCATCTGCAGAATCAGAATCTTCATCTGTTACACCATCCATACTACCATACTTGGGCTGCCACGTTTCCTTGCGCCGTGATGTTCCTGAACTGGAAGACCCCCAATTCTGTTTCCCAATAGTGAGGCTGCCAATTCGTGGGGGGTGATTTCTCTTGACTGCTTAGTAAGTCCATCAGTTATCAGCCTCTTAAAAAGACATGCAATAAAGTTGCTTACGCATGAGTGTCTCCACACTGGGTAGCTCATCCAGGTCCCCAGAGGAAGAAGCTGAGGTGTCCAATGGAGCCTGCGCGCGCTTGGACTGTCGCTTACCCCCTTTTCCTTTTGATACACCGGCCTTCTGTCTTGCTTTCCTTGCCTGTGCCTTTTGGATTTGCACTTCCACAATTTCTGCATGGGTGTCATCGCGCTTTTGAACTCGCCCACTACCCTTTTGCTTCTTCCACGGCCTTTCCAGTTTGTGTTTCACTCGGATAGGATCAGGCTCTGCAAGCGGAACCACGTGTGTGTTTGCATGGACCCTTCGTAATTTTTTCATTGTTGCTTCTAACGCCGAGGGGTGGTGGGAAGCCAAGATCTCCTGCTTGAAATCCTCAAAATCGTTGTCAAAGTCGTACAGTGGTTCATCAAGAGCCTGCAATGAACATAGATGAAGATTAGCTAGGAGGGACATGAACAAGTCATACATCAGGAGGACTCACTGGACCGTCAGGGTTATAGGCCAGATGCCACTGGACATGGAAATCAGAAGGCTCCACATCTCCCTTCTCCTGGACCAAACATTCAATAGTGTGTGAACACGGAATGCCCAAGCCAGCCCGGAAATTACCTTTGCATTGAAGGCTGGGATCCCCAGGCTTGGATTTCTTCATCTTGATGAACTTGTTGCACTGAGACAAGGCCAACTTGAGTGCATGACAGGAGATTTTGCAGCTGAGGGACTTGAAGGCATTTGGTAGTCCGGTTAATCCCTTCTGTAACTCGTGTGCCAGGTTTGTGTGGGCTGTGTCAAGTTGTCGGTCCACTGCTGCAGCAATTGTAATGAAAAGTGTTGCAAAGTCACACCTAGCCGACGTCACATAGGTTTTCAGCCAGCTGTGGGCAGATTCACATCGTGACGAAGTCAGATTTCCTAGATGGGGTGTCATTCCGGCCCACGCATTCATGAACTTCTGTCGCTCGCTCCAGACATTCTTGTACAGGTATTTGTAGACGTTAGTTTGAGTGACTAGGTACCGTGTCAGTTGAGCCCACTTTGAGTTGCAGGTGTCCTCATTGGGGGAATGTGCGACCTCATGCCAGAGCCTCATGAATTTGGCCCATTCTTCGCCATCGCCAGCAAAGGCTTGCTTGCAGTTTGTCACAATGTTCCGATCAATGTGCCACATGCACAAGTTCGCGGTTGCATTTGGAAAGTGCTTTGAGATAGCATTACGCAGTGCCGATTCCCTGTCTGTCACAAAGACCTTTGGCGCGTGGTCAGCGTCCCATATAGATCTATGGGTATCACACAGGCACCGGAGTACAGTCAGTTTATGATGAGAATAGGTGATTAGTCAAATATACCACCCACTTCAACTTATCAAGAGCCCATGAGTAGGCCTCATTCTTCTCGTTTCGCATCAAACAAAAACCAATCGAAAAACTGTGATTGGTTGCAGTTTGGCCAACCACATGCAGCAGGGGGTAGTTGTTCAGGTTCGTCTTGTAAGTGCAGTCAATGTTGACCACATGGTGGAACCTGCGAGCAAGAAGCAACGATCCTGGGTGCGCAAACCACAAGTAAAGGAGCTTGCCGTCTGTGTCGTAAACGTCCTCGTGTGTCCAATTGGATTCGTTGAGGCAACGTAGGAGGTACTCGATTGGGGTGTTGCCAGCCCTCTTCTCTGCCCTCAGTGCCTGCTTTGTGTTGTATATCGTCCTGTTGGTTACAAACCTTCCCTCACTGCTAGTAAGGAGTCTAGCAATTGCCTGGGGTTGCATTCCAAGAGACAATAAGCGAGCAACCTCAGTTTGGCCTTCGACAGAGAGCTTCTTGTGGATGACTACATGTTCCAGATCGATTGGACCATGATTGTGCTCAATCGTCTTTCGGCATCGGAGTTCCCATGGTGCATCCTTGAGTTTTACTGAAGTCGCTTTGTGGCCGGATATTTTGAAGCAGCACCCCAGTCGCTTATTCCTAGACTCTCGAAACCGGATAGCATCAACTGAGGTTTGGTCTTCCCCGGCAACTGTGCATGCAAAGTAGATGTTCTTGTCCCGCTTGGAAGCACAAACTTTCAGAGCGTAACCATGCTCGTGGGCCCATGTGGTGACAAAGTGTTTGAGATCAGTGACACATGTGAAAAGGAATTCGGGTGGTGCATCCATTGCATCTGGAAACACAAGCAGTTCAGCCAGTCTGCCTCAAGTGGGTGAATTAAGAAACTAGAAGAACTTACTGCCAACTGAATAATCATAAGATTGTACATCTTCAGATTTCATCAACACTTTATGCGTTTGATTGGCGGCGGGTAACATTGCGGGGGCAAGCGGTGAACGTCCTAAAGGATTGAGCGGGTATACTGGAAGATTGACTAGGTAAACATTAGGTCTTGGTAAGATGAAAACAAGGTGGAGAAATATTTGAAGACTCACCTTCAGCCACGGTTTGAGGGACTTGAGGGCTGAAAGTTGCAGGGGGAAACGCTTGAGGGCTGGGTGGTGCAGGGTGATACCCGCCGGGAGATGTAGCCGTGACGCTTGAGTATTTTACTGGGAGATTGTGCAGGTAAACATTAGTTCTTGGTAAGATGAAAACAAAGTGGATAAGTATTTGAAGACTCACCTTCAGCCACAGTTTGAGGGACTTGAGGGCTGAAATTTGCTTGGGGAAACAGTTGAGGGCTGGGTGGTGCAGGCTGATACCCGCCAGGAGATGTAGCCGTGATCCTTGGGTATTTGACTGGGGAATTGAGTAGGTAAACATTAGTTCTTGGTAATATGAAAACAAAGTGGAGAAGTATTTGAAAACTCACCTTCAGCCACAGTTTGAAGGACTTGAGGGCTGAACATTGCTGGGGGAAACTGTTGAGGACTTGGTTGTGCAGGTGGCCAAATTTGAGGGCTAAATGGCGCAGAGGAGGTTATTTCCCCCAGAGATGGCTGCATATCTTGCATGACAGGTATGGAAGGGACTTGATTTGTCTGCGGCGGAGCGGGCACTGATGGTTGGCCAACAGGGAAATTGTGAGAGGTTGGCAGGCCTTGGAAGTGAGTGGGTCCAAGAGTGAATGGGTTGGCCGGGTGGGACAATGGTTGGGGTCCCGGCTGCCAGTAGTTTGAGATTTGTGGTGCTTGATGGGATTGCGGAAACGGATGGGATGGTGGGGCTTGAGTTATATGAGGTGGTGCGTAGAGGGCTGGCTGAGCCAGATAGGATGGTTGGGCTGGATCAAGCTGATAGGTAGAGGCTGGAGGTCGATTGTGATAGTGGGTGAATTGAGGCAATTGTACCTCATATGGGCGGAACACAGGCTGCGCTACTGGGTGGGCTGGGGGGACAGGGTTTGGCTGGATTGCCAGTCTGTAGTTGTTGTCTTTGAAGCTGTAGGTGGCTGGGTGGGCTGAGGGGACAGTAAGGGGCTGGGGGGCTTGGCCATATTGGTTGCTTGGGTAGCCATAGTTAGTTGCTAGGTGGCCTGATTGATTGATTGGAGCTGCAGGTTGGCCAAGCACGTGTGAATTTCCATACGCAGAGGTTTGATTTTGATACATGTTGCCAAGTGGGGCGTGAGGGTGATGGTTGGGGTCAACCTCATAGAATCTGTATGGGCGTGGAGGCTGATTGCTTGAGGAGTTGTAATGACCAGTGTGAGACATCGTTTGCTGGTGATTTGGTGAATTGTGCGGAATCTGTTTGGATTTGAATGGGAGAGTTTGTCAGCACGTGTTACTATATTTACGGTGAAAAAAAATAGAAATAGGAAGAGATGTGTTTGAGATGGGCCCATTGGGCCACTTTTGGGGGGGATGGTGTGCGTTGGGGGCTTATACGGGGCCCTTTGAGCTGCCTGGGGGGTTTGAATGGCCCCTTTGAATGTTTTATTGCCCCTTTGGAGCATCAAAGTGGGCCTGTGGGCCCACGGGAGGTGATGGGCAGAGGCGGGCCCCTTCTTACGGCCATTGGGCCCTGTCTTTGGGCCAGTTGGGTCTTGGAGGCCTGGGCCTGTGGGCTTTTCCACAAAATTAAACCCCAAAAAAACCCTTTTTTTTGGTTTTTTGGGGGTTTTTTCCTCATTTTTTATTTCTCATTTTTTGATTTTTTTTTTTTTTTTTTGTTTTTTTTTTTTTTTTTTTTTTTTGATTTTTTTTTTTGAGATTTTTTTTTTTTTTCGGATTTTCAGACTCACCGCTTTTGTTGATCAAATTGGAGAGCGGTGGGTGGTGTTTGTTGTGGTTCTGGTTGAAAAAACCAGGACCATAAGCGAGCCCCAGTCCGGAAACAGACTCGGGCTCGCTCACGTAATCGAATGGCCCCTCCCATTTGATTACGTGAGCGGGGGATGTGTATATCCCATACACATAATACATACATGTATTATGTGTATGGGATATACACATCCCCCGCTCACGTAATTGAATGGGAGGGGCCATTCGATTACGTGAGCGTGTGAGACCTGCACGCCAAACAATTGGCGTGCGGGTCCCACACGCCTATTTTCTTTGGCGTGCGGGGCCCACACGCCAAAAAAAAACGGCGTGTGGGAACCGCACGCCATTTTTGGCGTGCGGGGCCTACACGCCAATTTATTTTAGCGTTTAGACCCTACACGCCAGAAAAAATTGGCGTGTAGGCCCTGTGTAAACCCCCCTCCTTCAGCTGGGTTCACACACCTCCCAGCTAGATGTCACAGACCGTATCATATCCACGGCCGCCTTTCCTTTCCTGGCTCTGCAGAGAATCCTTTCTACTTCTCTCTGGGCCAGGTGAGTTTCTTATTTCTCTTTTTCCTTTTTCTTTCTTTTGTTTATTACTACTTCTATGTTTGACTGAGAGAATCCTTTCTACTTCTCTCTGGGCCAGAAATACAAACCTTGGTTGTAGAATTCTTGGCTCATTAGCCTTTTCCCTGCGCCCCTTCGACTGAATCAGTGAAGAGCATTCATAGCTCTTACACCCTGCACGCCAAAAAAAATTGGCGTGCGGGCTGGCGTTGGCGTGCGCGCTTGGCGTGCGTTTATCAACGCCCACAAGCCACCTATTACATAATCAACATTATGATGATTTGGTCCAACATGACATCACTGTCATTTCCCTTACTCGCTCAGTCCTCACTTTTCCTCATATAAAATATTACATCTTCCCTTCTCAATTCTCTTCTTCAGAAAATCTTCTCATCTCAATTCCTTATTTAGAAATCTCCCCATCTTCTTCCAACTCATCTAGTTGAACACTTTCTTATCTTCTCTTATATCAACTCACTTAGTTGATAACCCACACTTGTATCTCTGACATTCTCATCACTATTGACTGACTCTCCTATTGTATTCTCTATTTCTCACTATTTTTTATCTCTTCCCATCTTTCTATCTTTCTATCCCATTCTATCTTTGAATTGCTGAGCCCAATCTTATTCCCTAAATCATATCGTAGGTTCTCTGATCTCATCAAATATCTATTATAATCTTCTCATTAACATTCTTTTTTTTTTTTAGTTCTCTTTCATTCTCTTCATTTATCTATCTCAACAATACTGCCTTATCAATCATGTACTCTTGCCTTTAGGTATTTCATTTTCCATTCCTTTTATTATTGTGTTCTCTTTATTATTGTCCTCTTACTTATGAATTATATACCTTTAGTTTGATGATTCACAACATGTCACTGGTAATCATGCTCACTACATGAATCACTGCGCACGACAGGGTAACAGCAATTGCACAATGATGATAGACAAGGTTGAAACCTAATCTAGTCAGAACTATTTCAACTTTTTTTTACTCAGTTTTATTTCCTTCTTCATTCAAGTTTCATAATCTACTTGTCTCCATTGTTCAATTCAATTTTATTCCATCATCTTGTTGCGGAAGTTCAGGTGTGAACTACATTTTATATTATCATTTGTATCTCTCATTCTTACGTTGTTCATTCATCTCACTCAGTTTTGCATCAGGTGTGATCCATTTCTGATTCACTTGTCTTGGTGGTAAAGTTCTGACACCTTGTTGGTCATCACAAAAGGTGTGTGTAGCAATAAAATTCAAGTTTCATAATCTACTTGTCTCCATTGCTCAATTAAATTTCATTCCATCATCTCGTTGTGGATGTTCAGGTGTGATCCATTTCTGATTCACTCATCTTGGTGGTCAAGTTCTGACACCTTGTTGGTCATCATAAAAGATCCCTTCCTTGTCCTTTACGCAGAAACTGCAAGATGTCTGGGGTTTGAGTTTGAATCTCACCAGAAAAATCTCAATTGTACAGTCTCTACAGGTAGACTTCAAGAGCAGTTACCAAGGCCATGATTTCTGGCAGCAAGTGGTCTTGAGCTCAATGACAAAGGCTTTATTATTCTTGTCAGAGTCAATGAAGGGTGGAAGGAACTTGATGGTTCAGCTGGAGATGAGGAAAGATTCTGAGGCAAGTCAGGGTTGAGACCTGTGGTCACAGTGACAGAGCACAGAAGTGCACATGCAGAACTCAGGAGTGGAGAAAAAACTAGGCTACCTTTCTTTCCTTCTTTTTCTTCTCTCTATCCTTTTCAGTTTTCCTAAGAAAATACTTCTTCTCCTCTTATTCATCATATAAAGGATCTTAAATCTCTAGTGTCCTAGTGCAACGGTGGGCCGCTACGCTATTTGACCGCTAACTGTTAGCGTAGCAGGGTTTATTTTTCCCAGAAAATCTGTAGCGTTAGCTGAAATTACACTCCGCTACACTAACAGTTAGCATAGCGACAAATGTTTCAAGCCATTTTTTTGTAGTGTTAGCTGAGAAAATTCACCGCTACACTATCAAGTAGCGTAATTTTTCTGGCGCTAACAGATTTTGAATTTCTCAGTAGCGTAGCGGCATCATTGCTACGCTACGCTAAATGTTAGCTGTTAGTTGAATTTTTTCCCGCTAAATGTTAGCTGTTAGCTGATTTTTTCCCACTAAATGTTAGCTGTTAGCTGATTTTTTTCCTGCTAAATGTTAGCTGTTCGCTTAATTTTTTCCCACTACACTATGCTCAATAGTGCAAAGTGTTGGCCCACAGCCAGCTGAGTGAACAGTCTGAACATATTTTTTTGGGTGGATTACATCCCTGCTTGTTTTACCAATAGTTGTGGTGATGTGCTTGGGCAAAGAAAATGATGTGGGAATGTTGAAAGTTTTTCCCTTGCACAAATTGCCTTGAATTGAGGCTGTGATCATTTTAAATTAATATGTTCATGAATCCTGTTGAAGAATTTCTTTTCCAGCTTTACCCGCTTCCTTTGAGTTAAATAAGCATTTCTTCTCATTCTCTGATGGGCATTTGGATTACTGTTCTGGGCAATTTCCATATGATTAAAATGTGTTATTCAATTGAAATTTGTCCAGGCAGTAACCATATTTCCCAACGCAATGACAGAAATGCATATCCAAACATTGGAAAGAGAAAAGATGGAAAAGAAACAAACATTTTTTTTTTGAAAAAAAAAAAAAAAAATGATAGAAATTAAAAAAAAAAAAAAAAAAACAGAAATAATCTGTTGTGATTGATGTAGTTGCACAAGCACAGGAGTTAAAACAGCATTTTGATTGATTTACTTGTGAAAGTTGAGATTTTTTGATTGCTTGACTTGCACAAGTACAGGATCTATAATTGGGCAGAGTGGACCAGCTTTGACCTCAGACAGTGGAATTTATCACTCCTGCTATACTATAAGTAACTGCAACATGGCTAATCAGTGTCACCCTCATTGGTGAGTAGGATTTGTAATGAGGTGGACATTGATTAGGGATGTTGCAGTTACTTATAATATAGCAGGAGTGATAAATTCCACTGTCTGAGGTCAAAGCTGGTCCACTCTGCCCAATTATAGATCCTGTACTTGTGCAAGTCAAGCAATCAAAAAATCTCAACTTTCACAAGTAAATCAATCAAAATGCTGTTTTAACTCCTGTACTTGTGCAACTACATCAATCACAACAGATTATTTCTGTTTTTTTTTTTTTTTAAATTCTATCGTTTTTTTTTTTTCAATTTTTTTTTTTGTTTCTTTTCCATTTTTGCTCTTTCCAATGTTTGGATATGCATTTCTGTCATTGCTCTGGGAAATATGGTTACTGCCTGGACAAATTTCAATTGAATAACACATTTTAATCATATGGAAATTGCCCAGAACAGTAATCAGAATGCCCATCAGAGAATGAGAAGAAATGCTTATTTAACTCAAAGGAAGCGGGTAAAGCTGGAAAAGAAATTCTTCAACAGGATTCATGAAAATATTAATTTGAAACAATCAACGCCTCAAGAAAAGAAATGATTGCTATACTCCCACAAGTATAGCACTAAACTAACAGTTACTGTAGTGCTAAACTAACAGTTACTGTAGTGCTAAACTAACAGTTAGTGCACTGCAAAAGGGCACTACGCTAACAGTTAGTGTAGCTGAAAAGAATTCTACGCTAACAGTTAATGTAGCTGAAAAGAGTGCTACACTAACAGTTAGTGTAGCTGAAAAGGGCGCTACGCTAACAGTTAGTGTAGCTGAAAGGAGCGCTACGCTAACATGTAGCGTAGCTGAAAAGAGCGCTACGCTAACAGTTAGCGTAGCTGAAAAGAGCGCTACGCTAACAGTTAGCGTAGCTTTTGTTCCAGCTAACACCACTAAAAACCAGCTAACAGGTAATTCCTGTAGCGTTAACTTTTTTTTTTTGAAGTCTCTAACGCTACCCTACCGCTATTTTTTTTTTTGACAAAATTTTTGTAGCGTTAGCTGAAAAAAAAAACCGCTAACAGTAACTTTGTGTTAGCGTAGCGACAAAAGCTAACATTACGCTACGCTACAGCTATTGTTAGCGTAGCGGGCCCACCGTTGCCTAGTGTTATGATAAATTTTTTTCTTGTGATTTGCTTACCCAATTTTTTTCTTCTAAATTTCTAGCTTTGTTTATTCTGTTTTTGGTTTTCAGATAACCATATCAAGCCTATCTACAGTTGATAAGAATTTATTTGAGAAAAATTGAATGTGCAGCACACAATCATGCATGTATTTATGCAAGATAATGGACAATAAGGTGGCACTGCAGGTTTTCAGTGAGTTATAGAAACAGACCAAAAATCAGGTCCTAATTTCTACAATCTGTGTTGAGTGTCTAGGGAAAAAATGAAAGCAGGTATAAAAAGCAACCGTAGTCCATACAATCATACATATCATATTCCATAGTAATGATTGTTGAAATTTTGCTTTGAGTGGAGGTTGTTGATAGATCTGTTGGAGGTGAAAGAGGAGCATGTGATTTTTCAATCTCAAAATGTATTAGGGAAACTTGGTCCTTAAGAGAAAATGCTCATACTCAATACTCTATTACCAACCTCAGGAGCAAACCATATGAAGACAACTAGAGAGCCCCCTTTCAAGATCAAAAGGGGGCCTAGGCAGAAGGAAAAAGGAAAACACAACAGGGCAGTACCAGGCCACTAGGGAAGATATGAAAAGAAACAGGGGACATGGAACAGGTAAACAGGGGACTGGGGACTGGGGACTGGGGACTGGGTAACAGGAGACAGGAGACAGGTGAAGGCTTACAGGTGACAGGGGAAAGGGGACTGAAAGACAGGAAAACAGGAAAACAGGAAAACAGGAGACAGTGAGTGGAGGAACAGAAAACATGGCAGATTTTTCTGAAAAATATTGTCTTTGGGCATAAGTGGAACAGACAGAATTCCAATAAAAAAATGCACCCAATTTTCAATAATTGTTCTCAATAATCTCCTGCTTCTATTTTTAAATGTTTCAGGAGAAACGTTTACACTGTCAAGCAGAAAATTATGTTTAGGTTCATTAATTTTTTTTCAAATCATTGGTTCAATTTATTCTTGAAAAGTTTAATTATTGTCTGCTCCCAGTAGCCTGATTTTTTGTAAATCTTTGAAGGACATGTTCAGCCAACTTGTCTGGCATTCTTCCATGAACAATACCTTGTGCTTGGGCAATTCTTTGTGCTTTGAACCATCTGCTGGGAACTGTGGCGTAATGCCAAAGTCTTGTTATTTGCACCCCAGCTGGTTTGGCGGGTTCCACATTAACTTCTTTGCCCTTTGAAGATTTAGTACCAGTAGTAAAAGCTTTGGTATCCTCCAAGGCGCCGGAGTTTTTTGCAGCCATTGAACCCTCCTCAACATGGCCTGTGGCTTCTAAAGGAGTTTTTGAACTCTTGGCGGTCTGCAAGGGCAGTCTTTTTGCAACCCACCTGCTCAATCTTGCCGAGGGAGCTTTTGCAATTTTTTCTGCCATTTTTTCTTGCGTGGCCGCGCTCAGTGATGTGCGTTCGTTATCGTACAGGTATTTAACTGACATTTCGGCTCTCTGATCACCCACCCATTTTGCCATAGCTTTCAATCCCCTCCCCACCCGGCCTCCAAAGCGGGCAAGCCTATCAATAAACGGTTTCCTGATTTGGGCCGTTTGACTCGCCTCCGAACCTTTCGGGGGCTTAGCTTCGTTTGGTTTGGGTTCTGAAGGGCCGGCGAGTTTGGCTGGTGGAGTATCATGAGATTCAGCTGGTGGCGGCTCCTTGGGATTAATTGGCGGTGTGACCGGGTCCTCGCGTGTATGTGTTGGGTTAGTATTCCGGAGCTCTGCTATCTGATTCGGATTATCGGATGAACCATGACTGGTCGGGAAAACTGATTGAAGCTCCTTCGAAGGGGTGTGAGTGGCTTCCACTGCTGCTTGTGTTGCTTTTTCAACCTCCCCGGCTTCGCCGAGATGGCCGATAGTGTTTGCCATCGCGGGCAGAGGTAAACTGAAAGTCCGGCTGGCAAGTAATGTAAAGGCAAAGATTGCAAAACGACTGAATTGATGCATGTTCATCCCTCACTTCAACCCCTCCGATATGACAAGTATGCTACAGATGAGAGGCGTCACAATATTAAGGATTGGTCAGTCAATAAGTATCATTTGAAGCATTCTTAATAATTTAATGTCAAACTGTTACCACTTCTCTGCAAGTAGGATACTACGTTTACGTGCGAAAGATTCTGGAAATCACAATATGTTTGAAATAATAACCTTGAGGAATTTCTTTGTTGCGCAAAACGAGAGACAGCAATGGGTCCGTGACTTTGATCAAAGAATGTGGATTCCTGAAAGAGTGGAGTTTAAAAGATGGACAATGTATATGGATTATGATAACAAAATCTGATCCGGGCCAAGACAAAGTGTTCTGGGAATGAATGTCTTGAAAGGAAAGGAGGATCAAAATGTAGGTCAAAGTGAAAAGATTTTGCAAAGACTTACAGATAGCCGATTGGTCTACGTCTTCATTGGGGCACAAGATCTTGCTGAAACTCACGTAAAAATAGGCTATGCGCTGGAGGATCAATCCGTGTGCTCGATTGTCGAGGGCGATCTGGCTGGCTGTACCGTTCATACGGACTCCGAGATCATGGATCCGACGGGATTCTGTGAAAGAGCTCAACACGCATGTTTCATGGAAGGTTCCAGTTTCAGGAAGTGTTTCTTCAACACGCAAGAGGGGGTTCATCATAGAGTTAAAGCAAGTTTTAAGGCCTTTCATGACAACATTTTTAAACTTTTGGGAGGCAGTACTACCTATTTGGGGGTTTCTATGCAACAGGAACAAATTCAACATTTTGGAGAAATTTGTTGATAGAAATTAAGTTGGAATTTTCTCATTTTGTTGAATTTCTATTGTGAAACCCCCAAACCTGTACAGCTTGGAGAATCCATGAATGTGTTTTGCTCATACACAGATGGAAAATGGGAGTTTAAATCATTTGCACTGTTACCACAATAGGTGATGTCAAATATGACCAAATCCACAATTAAAACCAGTGAATTAGGTTTTTCCACAAAATTTCATTTTTGAGAATTCTGAACCAATTCATATATATATCCATGGTTTTTAAAAATGGTGGATTTTCAAAACCAGTTGATTAGATAATGGTGGATTTGGTCATATTTGACACCCCTCTCTTGTTCCTCAGTTAATAGGGGGTATCAAATATGACCAAATCCACCATTATCTAATCAACTGGTTTTGAAAATCTGCCATTTTTAAAAACCATGGATATCAATATAAAATGGTGCAGAATTCTCAAAAGTGAAGTTTTGTGGAAAATCCTAATTCACTGGTTTTAATTGTGGATTTGGTCATATTTGATACCCCCTAATTAATATACAATTGTTTGAGGATTACTACCAGGTTGTCCAGGTCTGTTTCTTGCCCCTAATCTGCATTCATACCTGGTTTTTTACCTGGTAACCCAGTTTTGTTTCTTTGAAATCATTGGAGAAGTTTAAATAAATTTTGGTGAAAAAATATTATCAAAAAAATAGGAAAATAAAAATAAAAATAAAAATAAAAATAAAAAGGGCATTGATAAAAAAAACCCCAGTTTTTCTGCATTTACACCCGGTTTTCTGTGCAGGTGCGGCTGCGCAGTGCACCGGGTTTTCCACGCGGGCACCTGGTTTTTTTAAATTTTTAATTGCTATTCAATATGAATATGGAGGGCAGAATGTGATGCGCGTGATCAAGATTCTTTATCAAATGCGCTCGCACTTGGTATCATGGCCGACTCAAGAAGAACGTATGGAATCATCTCAGGTCATGCAAGATGAAGGCTTCCCTGGATGTGTTGGCTTTGTTGATGGAACAACCATTCCACTGAGTCAAAAGCCTCCGGTGGACGGTAACCACTACTGGGATCAAAAAAAAACGGTTGGATTGTTTGCATTGGTTCCACTATTTTACCAATTCTGAGCTGATGTGTTGTTTTCTTTCAAAACAGTTACTCTATTTCGGTCACTCTTGTTTGTGACATAAACAAAAATTTCACATTGTACCTTGCAGGCTACCCAGGATCCTGTCACGATTGTTATGTCTTCTCTAATATGAAGCTTGCTCAAAATCCAGAACAATTCTTTGACCAACACCAATTCCTCCTGGCCGACTCTGCTTATTCAAGTGATCAACATACTGTTCCAGCCTACAAAGGTTCTGATTTGCTTATACCTGAGAATTTGGATTTCAATTACCATCTAGCCCAATCAAGAGTATGAATTGAACATGCCATCGGTATTCTAAAGGGACGATTTGCCAGTTTGCGAGAACTTCGATCACAAATCAGGAACCCTTGTGAGATGAAGGCAACGGTCAAGTGGATCATCACCTGCATTGTTGTGCATAATCTTCTAGCCGACCTCAAGGATCAGTGGCTTGAACTTTACAATGAGGAGGAACCAGAAGCAGCCCTGCCCTTGTTGGAAAATGTTGAATCTAGTAACGATGGATTATGTGGACTGTTACGCCCCATAACGCTTGCACTCTTCAACTAAGGTGAATAATTCAACATTCACTTGCAGAACAATACACTTCCAGCTTTCTGACTCTTGCTTTTGATTTGGTTTCCTCGCAGTGCCAATTTTTCTTGATTGCTCTGCTTCATTACAGATGATTGTTCTCTTCTCTTCTGGAATGCCAATAAAATCAATAAAGTTTTTACACTTATATGTTGGATCAAAATATGTTTTCTTGCCTAAGTAACCACATCTCTACAGGAAAAAACCACCCAGCGGTATAAAAAAAATGCTTCTTCCACTAGCTCAATTTGTTTCAATGTTGCAATTGTGCACGATACACTGTCATGGTAACATTTCCTCTGATTTTTCAATCCTTCTTTTTAAATTTCACGCTGTTTATTCATTAAAAAATCATCAGGAAAAACTTGGCTTGCTCATGTGCTTTGTGGCTGAAAAAGGTAAGCCAATTAACCCATCATCCCTCCTCTTTGGTGCTCAGATAAGTTGCTGACATACATTCTGTTTATCAATCCCTTCCACAAAGGTGAGTGTGATCACTCTTGTTTTTATTACCTTGACTTTCTTTGGCTGATGCCATCCTGATTTTTTTATTTAGCTCAATAGGTCGCCAACGCTCCTTGAATGAATGTTTTTGGCATCTCTTGTTGCCAACGTTCTTGGAAACAAGAGATTCTCAGGCAGGAAAGATTAAACAACGGCCCAATTCAATTGAATCAGGCCAAGCCACTTTGTCGTGGGTGATTCAATTGGGCCAAGCCACAGGAGATGGCTGAAACCGCCCAGACGGTTTGGTAGGCCAATTGGGACCTGCCAACGGTTGTCTGCCATTTGTTTCCTTTTTGGCACCTTGGTGAGTTTGTTCTCTTCCCTTATCCAACAATCGTTTTGAGGTGCTAAATTTTAATCTTTAACACACACTCACCTCTCCTCAGACTATAACTCGGCTGCTGCTGAGGATAACAACGACGCCAAGGACTGCTCACCAGGATAACTGCTTAAACGTTTTCGTGAACGACAGGTGAGGATAACCCGTTAATCTTGTGCGTGAACGACAGCTGAGGTTAACCGCCTTATTGGCGGTAAACCTCAGCTGTGGATAGGATAAGAGCTTACTCGTGTGCGTGAATGACAGCCCAGGATAGCGGCGATAACGGCTTATTTGTTTTTGTTAACCGCTTAGTTGTGTGCGTGAACAACAGCTGAGGATAGGATAACAGCTGAACCGCTTAATTGTTTACAACAGCTGAGCATAGGATAACCGCGTACCCGCTTTATTGTTTACGACCGCTGAGGATAGGATAACCGCATAACGGCTTAATTGTTTTTGTGAACGACTTCTGAGTATGAAGGCTGATTGTATCTCTCAAATTGCCGCCAACCTCACTCAAACACCGGCTACCCCTCTTGAGATACCTGGCTTTCAAACCAAAGATGCACGCCGACTCTTCCAGGGTACTACCGATCAGCGCAGCTATCACACACCGGATGATGAAGATGAAGAATGGGCAGCCACTTCCTCTGGCTCTGACCTCAAAGCTGAGCTTCGTCGTCAGTGCTTGACTTTGGGTACCACTGTATCGCGTGGCTCTACCTGCTCACTCAGTCAGACCAATGGCTGTACAACCTCCACAGATGGATCCCATGATGGTTCCTCCAAACACTCTCACTCATCCTCACATCCCTCTCATCGACCCCCGCTCTCCAAGTCGCGTTTCAACTCTTGCGCTGCACGCTCTAATTCCAAGTTTTGCTCAACTGTTCGTCGGAAAGGTAAGTCATCAAGCTCTACTTTCCATAAATCTTGCTAACACAAACGGCTATCTATTTATTCTGCTTTCAGTGAATGGCCAGAAGGTTGGGATGACAATGTTACTACCCTTGCGGATCCCTGTCAATGAAGCCAATTGTCTTGCTTCTCCTGAAGATTTTTCCAGTATCACTGGCAATGATCCTGTGAATTATTCAGGAGTTACTTCCAACGATTCAGCTCGAGCTCAACGTGCACTCTCAATTGCGTCTACTCAAGCAGGAAACGCTACTAAGGAGCCTCAATCTCAAATCTCTCCTACTAATACTCACCCTTGTTTGCCAAGCTTGCCGTTCCGTAGCTCTACACGGGACCCTCCCAGTCTTGATGTTCTCCCTAGACCCACATTGGCCACACACAGCTCCAAATCCCCTGCAACCAACATCCACCCCCTCCCCAATCCAAGCTGATATGCCGCTGACTGTTCAAAGATCAAGTACGAACTGTAACGTCCATTGGTGGTGTGCTATTCCTCTTGATCTAGAACAGTCACAGCACATTAGTGAGGAGCAAGGAGGGGATAATTCTCACCACGAGGAGCCGCCGTCACCTTCCGTTTTGACGTACAATTTGGATTCAGACAGCCCCTCCTCAGACGCTGGCTCTACCAATAATGAAAGTAGTGACAAGGACTCAGAATCATCAAATGACTCCTCAAAGAAAGTCAAACGCAGCCGTCAACCTTGCCCACCTACATGCAACGAACACTCCAATCCCAATCCCAACGTGCCTCCTAACATGTCTCAGATGGAATCAAAGTGTTGCGTAATTTGTCAAATCTATTGCCAATGTGATCACTATCGAGAACAAGATATACGTGGAAGCAAAGGGTTCAATGAAGCAGAAGGTTCTTTTCTGGCTCCGCAATCACATCTCAGTAAAAATCAAAGGAAGCGGAAAAAGTACAAAGCCGCCACTCGATCTTTTTGCCGTCAAAGGTGTAAAAATCCCAGTCATATCACATGCGTGACATCTCATTCTTCCTCCTCTTCGAACTCTCCTCTTCTCACTCTCCCTTTCTTCTTCACCATTCATTACCACTCGACTCATCTCCTCAATTCAACCCTTCAACTCATCCACCTCAACTTCATCACTCATCAACAACCCTCTCAATCCTTAACTCCCATTCATCTCCTTTTCTTTCTTTCTTCATCTCTTCTCTTATATTATCATTCAGTCCTTCTTGTCTGGTGAGATCTTACTTCAATACTTCACTCTAATCCAATGTCCTCAACTAACATCTTCTTCTCAGCCTTCTTCCTTCATATCTTCTCTTCTCAGTTCTTCTCTTCAAGCTGCCTCACTTTCTCATATCTCTGTTTGTTTCAATGTTGGTTCAATCTCAATTCCTTCTTTCTTCTCTTTTCTTATTTCTTCTTTTACATCTTCTAATTGTTTTCTTCCCAAAGTGTGTCGGTTTCATTTAGGCAATAAATTATCAATCAACATTCTTTTACGGTTAAAAGCCTACGACCGGTCAATTTTTTAGCCAGTGGAACCGACGCAGGACTCAAACGGAGAACGTCGATTGCGATAATGCGTCGACAAGGATGGCAGCTTCATCGAACAACGATGGCTTCCGACAGGCAATGCTGAAAACAGCACTCGAAACTACCCCTCAACTGTTGGAGGAGAACTACTCGATTTGGAAGGATAAAATGACCTCGTTACTAGAGTTACGGGGAGTCTTGACCGCACTGGAATCTCAGGCTCCCGATATCATCCCTCTAGCAGACGACGTCAACGCCGAACTCAAACTCCTCTTTATATTGAAGATGGATAGTGTGACGCATAACAACATCGTCACGGCAGACAACAGAGGTTCGGCGAAGGATCTCTGGAAGGCAATAAAAGATCGATTCGCTTCTGACGAGTCTTCGAATCGCGCGCGGGTATTCAACGAATTCCTCTACGTTAAATTCCGGGAGGACGCCCTCGAAGCTTTTGTGACGGACATCAAGGTTGCAATAAAGAAACTCGTCGATGTTGGGATCGATCTCCCTCAAGATATACTTGCATATCTCATTCTCTTCAAGCTCCCTGAAAACCTACACATCCTCAAGCGTCAAATCATGCATTCAGACAAATGCTTGACGGTTCAATTCGTTTGTAATCACTTGACTCAGTTCAACAATGAGAACCGCGCCGAAGTGAAGGAATCATCTTCCTCGACTCAGGCTGCGCTAGTATCTACCAGAAATCAAAAGTCGAATCGACAAAATCAAAAAGAAAAAGGTAGTCAGGAATCTAGCGGGGGAAAGAGATGCACCGCAGGTTATCACAATCCTAAACAGGATGCAAATCACTCTTCGGACTCATGCTGGCACTTACATCCAGACAAGGCTCCTGAATGGTGGCAGGAATCACAAGCGAAATGGCAAGCGAGCAAGAGCAATGTCAATTACTACTTGTCTCTTGTCACTCTCTGGACGGAAATAAGTGATCCGAAATTCAAAATCGTCTTGGATAGTGGAGCCTCTGCTCATATCTTCAACGACACCAAATTCTTCGATAAAATCGAACTAGGAGACCAAGATGTAATCCGAACCGGAAAAGAGGGTGCAAATCTTCCTATAAAGGGGATAGGCCGAGTGACTCTTCAGTGGGGAGTCTCTACTGTCTCGATGGACGATTGTCTTTACGTCCCAGAGATAGTAATCAACCTCATCAGCGCTGGATCTCTAGTCGAAAAAGGATGCGAAATCGCAGCGAAGGATGGTTCGTTTACCGTCTCCAAAGGTGGAATGACGCGATTCAAGGGATCTATCAAAAATAATCTTCTTGTAGTCAAAAATCCCGACTCAGTAGGGGGTACCATCAAACACTCAGCTCACATTGCAGAGACTCGAGGCGAATCTCTACGCTCAATCCACGAATCATACGGCCACGCGTCTATAAAACGACTCAAACCATTCATACCATCCTCAATCTCTAAGGCCAAAAAGGATGCCTTCGAGTGCAAATCCTGCACACTCTCAAAAATCACCAAACAACCATTCAAGATGGAGTCGGAACCAGCCTCAAAAGTATTCGAGAGGATTCATCTCGACATCATCGGGCCAATCACTCCAGAATCGAAGATTAAGTCCCGATTCATATTGACTCTTGTTGATAACTACTCCGGATACCTGGCTGGATTCCCTCTGGCAAAGAAGGACGACACCACTGAAGTCCTAATCAATCTTCTAGAATCTGAAAATAAGCGAAGAGGCTACTTCCCCAATCTGATCTGCTCCGATGGAGGAGGAGAATTTATGGGGAACAGGTTAGTCGACTTTCTCAACAAGAACCACATTCAAAGGCTAATATCCGAACCTTACCATCCGGAACACAATGGTAGAGCGGAACGCGCAAATCGAACAATTGTTGAATCGATGAGGGCAACTTTTCGATCTTCCTTGATCCCAAAGAATTTCTGGCACGAAGTCGTCAAATCATGCTGTCTGATTCTAAATCAAATTCCCAAGAAAGGGGAATCTCAATCACCCTGGGAAATCGTCCACGGAAAAAGCTTCCTCCGAACTTCCTCAAACCACTCGGCATGACGGCTGTTGTGTTAAACATGAATCGAGCAAAGGGGAGAAAGTTCGAAGTCAAAGGACAGGAAGGCCTACTTGTGGGTTTCAATGTCTTGCTCCAATCCTACAGAATCATCTCACAAACCGGAGGATTAATTGACTCCAAGCACGTTCGATTCTTGAAGATGCAAAATGTTGACTTCAAAACTTCAGACGACAGTGACTTCTACCCTGATCGCTTCTCAGACGTTGTTGAACCCGGTCCATCACCTGAAAATGATCGAAATGCACCGGCAGCAGACTCTGACGCGTCTAGTCAGGAAGGGATTGATGACTCTCAACTAGTCAACAACGACTCAGACACCTCAGACTCAGAATACAACGATGCGGTGAGTCAACTTCTGAAACCGAAGGAACCAGAACAACCTCCGGAAGCACCCACTAGATCACTAAGAGACCGTTCAACCATCAAACCCCCTGTACGATTTGGTTTCCACCATTATTATGAACCCAACACTTTCGAGTCGGCAATACGCTGTGCCGATGAAAAATTCTGGAAAACAGCAATTGAAAAAGAAATCAACTCTATCGAAGGTCATGAAGTTTGGGACAATCACTACGAAGAACCGCCAAATCCCCTCGACACCACTTGGGTTTTCAAGATCAAAGACAACTGTCACGGCGATCCCCTCAAACACAAAGCCAGGCTATGTGTACAAGGCTTCGACCAAATCGAAGGAGTCGACCACGGTGATACCTTTGCTCCAACTGGCAAAGTCTCTACCCTAAAAATGCTGCTCCTCTACGCCCTTCATCAAAATTTATCCCTCACTCAATTCGACGTCCAGGGAGCATTCCTACATGCTCCTCTCTCAGAAGAAGTCTATATCAAAACCCCAAAGGGCGTCAATCGCAATGCTCCGTATCTCAAGCTCAAGAAGGCCCTGTATGGACTGAAACAGGCACCGAAGAATTGGTATGAAACCCTTGCTTCTTGGTTAGAATCAGTTGGCTTCCATGAATCCAATTGCGACCCCTGCCTGTACTTGTGCGATGATAAGGTCTCTCGAATATTTTTTCATGTCGACGATCTAGTTCTTGTCGGTCCGGGTAACAGATTCAAAGACAAATTTGCGAAACGATTTTCAAACTCATCGTGTCACGATCCTAACACAATTCTGGGCATGAAACTTGAAAGAATAGGGAACAAGATCCTTCTCTCTCAACCAAAACACATTGATCACGGCCTAGAAGAATTGGGACTCCTGAACTGCAAACCTTCGTCAACTCCTCTCACTCCTCACTTGAAATTGAAAGAAGCCTCGGATGAAGATCACGCTCTCTTCAAAAAGGAGAACGTCAACTACCGCTCGGCTATTGGACTCATGAATTACATAGCAGGTTACACCAGACCAGACATAAGTTTCGCGGTGTCTAGTCTCGCAAGGTACTCAATCAAACCTGGAATGAATCATTGGCGTGAGGTCAAGAAGGTCTGGCAATATCTGCGTCACACCAAAGATCTGAAGCTCACTCTTGAAATTCGCAAACCCGATCAGCTCCTCGAAATATACAGCGACACCTCCTGGGCAGATGACCCCGTCGACCGTACTTCTCAGTCAGGCTACCTCTGCTATCTATTCGGATCGCTGGTATCGTGGAATAGTTGTAGACAACACAATGTCACCTATTCTTCAACTGAAGCGGAACTCAATCCGCTTGTCGACTCATTCCATGAAGGAACTTGGCTGAAAGCTCTTCTCTCAGACATCTGGAATCTGCAAATTGACGCCGCCACCCATTACATTGCTGACAAAGAACTCAATGAACGGCTAATGATGCATGACGACGAATTCAAAGAGAAGTTTGCCAACTCCCACTACATCGATAACAAAGGGCTCGATGACAAACTCAAAAAGTTTGGCTCGAATCCAAAGACTCGCCACATCGACCTCAAAACCAAAGGCATCCGTCAAGAACTCAAGCATAAAAATATCAAAATAATTCTCATTAGCACATTTGATATGCTCGCTGACGCTCTGACGAAAGCCGCACCGAAATCATCTGTCATCAACCTCACCAACACCATAGACCCTTCATTTATCATTCCTCAAGTAAAATCTCTCCAGCCACGGGGAGTGTAAAACTCCCAGTCATATCACATGCGTGACATCTCATTCTTCCTCCTCTTCGAACTCTCCTCTTCTCACTCTCCCTTTCTTCTTCACCATTCATTACCACTCGACTCATCTCCTCAATTCAACCCTTCAACTCATCCCCCTCAACTTCATCACTCATCAACAACCCTCTCAATCCTTAACTCCCATTCATCTCCTTTTCTTTCTTTCTTCATCTCTTCTCTTATATTATCATTCAGTCCTTCTTGTCTGGTGAGATCTTACTTCAATACTTCACTCTAATCCAATGTCCTCAACTAACATCTTCTTCTCAGCCTTCTTCCTTCATATCTTCTCTTCTCAGTTCTTCTCTTCAAGCTGCCTCACTTTCTCATATCTCTGTTTGTTTCAATGTTGGTTCAATCTCAATTCCTTCTTTCTTCTCTTTTCTTATTTCTTCTTTTACATCTTCTAATTGTTTTCTTCCCAAAGTGTGTCGGTTTCATTTAGGCAATAAATTATCAATCAACATTCTTTTAAAAGGGCCAATGTACATCTTTCTGGCCAGTCCCATATTCCAGTCCACATCTCAATTCCCAATCCAAATGCCAACATCCAATTCTTCAACAAGTCCTTTATCTGCTGGGCCGATGGAGCTCGTAAGAACGTTATTGCTGTGGTAAAGTTCCGACCATTCTCAACCATGGATGCAAAACTCAAAGAACAATACCAAAATCTCAGCCAACATCTCATCCAGCAGGCCAAATTCCAAAATTCCAATAAATCCAACGGACCAGCATACTCAGGTGAAATGTACAGTCTGGGATGGCAAAAAGGTTACGAGGCACAATCCCAAATCGGTATAACAGGCATTTCTTCCAAAGTTGCTACAGATAGACACAGTTATGAAGCGCTTCAAAAGGATGTTCCAAAAATCAATAAGTTTCTTGGCCGGTGCTTCTGATCTGTATCCAAACCCCTATTCCATGAGGTCCAGAAACAACACATTTGTCTCAAAGCCCCTGGACTAGCTCCCCAATATTCAGCCCACCGCAAAGGATTCACCTCACACCTGTCGTTTACCCTTGGCCAGTTTGCAAACACGCCACACCAAGACACTGATTCTTCACCCTTCAGCTTTGTCCTATGGATTCCCATTGAGAAACACACTGGGAAGCTAGTTGAGAATAATCTTCAAGTCACTGGAGGTGAATTTGTCTTTCCAGACGATTCTTGTGGCATCAACTTTGCAGGATTTGATGGTATAGTTGAGTGTGCATGGAAAGCCACTGCTTATTCTCACCTGACTCTTCCCTCAAAAACTGCTCCCAACTCTTCACATACACGAATGGGGTTATCTTTCCAACTGCCCAAGAAAACCCAAAAAGCCATTCAGCTTATTAGAGATGGTCACTATATTAATCATCCAAATAAAAGCAACTGGACTATTAGATATATGGATGCTATTTTAGATAACTCTTTAAAATATAATCGATAGCTTGCTTTTTTTATTTTCTTTCTAATGTGTAACATGCAATGTTTCAAATGATTTTTTGGGTGCGAACAAAGCCAAAAAAGGTGGACTATTTGAATAAATTTTCCAAGTGTTCAATCTCTTCTGTACTCTTCCCATGAGCCACACACTGAGTCACCAGGTCATACTTCTTACCGATGTGCTCCTGACAAGCCAAACGTTCCATCTTGGCCATCTCAAAACTTTGGTCCTTATCCTTTTCCTCCCTTTCCCAGTCTAATTTCCTCTCGTCTGATTTTATTCCATGTTCCCACTTCTTTTCCTCTAATTTAATTCCATGATCCCACTTCTTCTCCTCAAGTTCAATTGAGTGGTTGAATTTCCTTTCCTCCAACTTGACCCCCTTATTATTGTTGTTGACCTGTTGTTCAAACTTCAACGTCTCAAAACTGAGGGTGTCTCAAGCCACTTTTGACTTTCCTAATAAAGAACAAGTTGAAGAAGCATGTCAGTTAAATAAAATTGGAACAAGGATTACATCTCCAACTGGCCTTCATCCCTCTTCAACGCATACTCTTCATATTGAGAAAAAGGATTGGGTGTGTTGGGCCCTGAGGTTGATCGGCTCTTAGGATTGATATTGGCACTGTTGGATGCCCTTTGCTTGTCCTTGGGTGTTTGAGTTGGCAATGGTTTACTTGAATTTGCAGGAGAATCCAATGCAGCGTCGTTAGGTGTCAAAGTGGTGCATGATTTGTTTTTCTTCTTCTTGCAGGGTGACTGAGTATCTTCTTGAGCATCAGATGGACAGTAATCCTCTGAATCAATTGTGTCAAGGGCCCTTTCTTCGGCAGTGAGGGAATCCACAGCCCTTCGATAGCACTTAGATGATTTAACCTTTTCACTAGGACAAATACTTGCTTCCTTTCCTTGCTAATGTCAAACATGGGAAGAAATGGGGCTTTAGCTAATCAATCAAACAACAGTGATTAATTGATCCAATAATAAACCAGGATTGCCGCTTCATTTTCATCTGACGGATTGTCACAAACACTGGCCGGTCCAACTCTTTCCTAAATTATTTAGTGGCAAGGTCAATTGTTTGAAGAAGAAATGGCATAAGTAATAAAAAGAAATTCAAACACACCTCTTCACCGTCCCTGCCTCCTTCAGACCTATTCTCATTTGTTTCTAAAGGTTCCAAGATTGCTGACTAATTCATCACGTATAAACAATATTGAACATATTACAACTGATAAATCTTACAACTGGAGCCCTAGAGTTATTGGAATCCGCAGATACATTATCTGAGTCATCTTTATCAACATTTTTGTCCAAGTTGTTGGCCTCGGGACCAGAAGAGTCAGAGCTCTCATCACCGTTTTGAGCA
>RDRW01000354.1:220000-366422 GCA_007896445.1 Puccinia hordei
TAATAAACAATAAAGAGACATTAGTACAGACTAAGAATGCGCACACAAATAATAAGTATAAGAAAGAGAAATTGTTATAAACACTACTGATAACAACTAGAAAATGCTTACAAATGGTGAATCTACGCCTGAATTACATTCCTGAACCAATATGTAATGTGTAATAATTATCTTACATGTAACACTCCAAAGCATCATACAATGTACCATACCGCTGTGTATCATTATATTTCCATTTCTTTGTCATGAAATCTGATAACAAGTTAATTTTATAATCCGTATTTGTTTCCAATGAATTATTCACCCTCTAAAGTGTATGAATCCATTTAACAACTCCCCAAATATCTTGAAAGACAGGCGTGAAGGTGTTTAGAAATAAATTCTGTCCAAAAATCATAAAACAAAAAAAACCAGTGAATTTAAAAATAAACTGTTTGGCACATTAAATTCTAAACCCCTTGAAATGTTTTAAAAAGATTTAAAATTTTGAGAAATCCTGAAAATTGAGCTGTGGGTTGTTTTTTTTGAAAAAACCGGGTGTATGGGCAAAGAAAAATAGAAGATGTTGTTTTTTTGGAAAATAAAAAACACCATAAACTTTTACACCCCTTACAGTATATTAAACAATTTTTAAATGTTGAAAAAAAATTAAAATCCGCCCGCAAAAAAATAATTAAACAAACCGGGTGTAAAAGCGGAAAACCGGGTGTGCTGCGCAGCAAATTTGACGTAGCCGCTGCGTAAAACCGGGTGTAAACGCGGAAAAACCGGGTTCTTTTATTAATGCCCTAAATGAAATAAATAAAATAAATAAAGTAAATAAAATAAATAAAATAAAATAAACAAAATAAATAAATAAAATAAAATAAATAAATAAATAAAATAAAATAAATAAAATAAATAAAATAAATAAAATAAATAAAATAAATAAAATAAATAAAATAAATAAAATAAATAAAATAAATAAAATAAATAAAATAAATAAAATAAATAAAATAAATAAAATAAATAAAATAAATAAAATAAATAAAATAAATAAAATAAATAAAATAAATAAAATAAATAAATAAATAAAATAAAATAAATAAAATAAATAAAATAAATAAAATAAATAAAATAAATAAAATAAATCAATAAAATAAAATAAAATAAATAAATAAAATAAATAAATAAATAAATAAAACAAATAAAATACATAAATTAAATAAAATAAAATAAAATAAATGAAATAAATAAAATAAATAAAATAAATAAAATAAATAAAATAAATGAAATAAATAAAATGAATAAAATAAATAAAATAAATAAAATAAATAAAATAAATAAATAAAATAAATAAAATAAATAAAATAAATAAAATAAATAAAGGGCATTAATAAAAAAACTCAGTTTTTCCGCATTTACACCCGGTTTTACACAGTGGCAACGTAAAATTTGCTGCACAGTACACCCGGTTTTCCGTGTTTACACCCGGTTTTTTCATTTATTTTTTTGCGGCCGGATTTTATGTTTTTCTCAACATTTTAAGATTGTTTCATATACTCCCAGGGGTGTGGAATTTTTTGGAATTTTTTTATTTTCCAAAAAAACAATGTCTTCTACTTTTCTTTGCCCATACACCCGGTTTTTTCAAAAAAAAAAACCACGGCTCAATTTTCAGGATTTATCAAAATTCTAAATGTTTGTAAAACACTTTAAGGGGTTTAAAATTTAATGCGACAAACAGTTTTTTTTTTAAACTCACTGGTTGTTTTTTTATGGTTTTTGGACAGAATTTATTTCTCAACACCTTCACATCTGGCTTTCAAGATATTCAGGGAGTTTTTAAATTGTTTCATACGCTGTAGAGGGTGAAGAATTCATTGGAAAGAAATCCTGATCATAAAATTGACTTGTTATTAGAATAAAATGGAATTGTTATCAGAATAAAATGGAAATATAGGAAAATGGACAAATAACTATTCAACATCAACAATCTTATTAATCCTGGCAGATCTTCTTATTGGAGGGAAAAGAACTTTTTCCCCAAGGTCCAAATTGGGCTGAATCCACTCTGTCCACAACAGAGCTTCCTCTTCAGCCCAATGTTGCCAATATGGATCAATCCTAGGGGAAGGCCATATTTCAGCCTCAAACGTGAAGCTGATGAGATGACGAAGACTGGGAATGAGTATGAGACATGTGGGAGAGTGGGTGGTGGGTGGAGAAGAGAGCGGAAGATAAATAGTGGGCATTAGACCAGAAAACAAGACCATAGGTCTTTTATAAGTGTCAGCCCAAGTGGGGGCACCATATGATACTCTGGGAAAAAGCACCAATGCCATGAGGAAGACTCGGTCTTTCTCCCGTAATCCCCATCTCAAATTTCCTAGGGGATGTAACTGTTTAATTGTGGCTGCAGCCCGTTTTTCCAGGAGGTTAATCATAAAGGAGTGTGACAGTTTTGTATCAAGTAAAATTCCAAGCCATTTAACCTCCATGCATGGGGTCAGAGATTGATCCCCAAATGTGAACAAGGAAGGAGGGTGAGTCCTCCTACTGAACCAGATGAACTGCGCCTTCTTTCTGTCAAAGACAGCTCCAAATTTGGCTCCCCAGCGCAGGGATTGAGTGCCGTGAAAACCCAGTTTTTCCATGGTCCTTTCTGGTGATCTGTCAGCCACCAAATGGACCACATCATTGATGTATCCTATTGAGACCTCATCTGCATTGAGGTAAAAGGAATTAATCAGTAGGGAGTTGTTGTGGAGGATTTAGAGGATAACAGAGATAGGGGACCCCTGTGGGAGGCCAATGGCAATATCAAAGGGATTGGAAGTATAATCATCCATCTTGATGGTTGTTTTCCTGTTGGTTAAGAAAGAATCAATGATTCCTATCAAATACGCCGGGCATTGCAGGTGAGAGAGGTAGTGGATTAGTCTTTTGGGGTGTACAGAGGGATAAGCAGATTTGAAATCTAAGAATAATCCCGCCACATATTTCTTTTCATTCCATTTGTGGCGGACCCACGTGTCTAGCAAGACCTGTGCGTCTTTTGTGCCTGCCCCTTTCCTACCTCCAAGATGGCCATCAGCAAGAACACCCTTTGCTTCAACCCATGCCGTCAATCATTGCGTTATGATGATTTCAAAAAGTTGTCCTGTGCCACTCAGGAGAGCAATGGGCCAATATGAGTTTGGATTGGTATAGTTGTCTTTGCCTGCCTTAGAGATAATGGCTGTAACAGTGCATTTCTAAGGGTTGGGAAAGGAGCAGCTAGAGAGAGAGTAATTAAAGATGTCACAAAAGATGGGGGCCAGGTACTTGCTCCTAGCTTGATCAATTCATTGGCAATTCCGTCAATGCCTGGAGCCTTTCTTGGTGATATCTTCCTGATTCCTGAAAGGACTTTGTCTGGGGAGGTTTTAGGAAAGCAAAAAATGTGTGAATCAGATCTATGTTATATGTCAGCAAGATTTACTGGGGCCTGGATGCATGATGTTCCAGTAAAAAGGAGCTCAGCATGTTCTGCCTTGTTGGCAGTGATTGTCCCGTGCCCATGCCGTAGGGGGATAATAGTGTTGGACTTGGTCTTCTTATTGAAACGTAATGCCTTGAAAACGGTTTCATTGGATGAGTAGTCTAGAAACCGCCACCAGGAATTCCTCTTGAGATTTTTTATGGTTTCACAGAAGTATAGGTTACACTTTCTGTAACATTCAGATGCCTTGGGGCTGCCAGTCAGTAAGAACCACTTACTAGCCCTATTCCTTGTATCAATGATGGGGTTGAGAGTGTTCTTGCACCACCACGTCTTAGACTTAGACCCATTAACTGCAATCTGTCAACCCAGATTGGCCCGCAAGCTCTGCAAGTTTTCCGTGAGCGTCTTCACTTCTTCTTCCCTGGAAGAAAAGCAAAGGGATTGGTGTGAGTCATCCAGTTGTTTTATTGTCAGCTGAACCTTGGAAGAGTCTAATACTGCCCAATTTGGGGTTGAGCATTGGATCTCTTGTGGAGGGCCCCGTATGTTGAGGTGGATGATAATTGGCTGGTGGTCCGACCCGTGGTTTTCCAGAGGAACCTCCATGCTGGCAACTAATTTTGAAGCTAGAAAATTTGCCCAAGCAAGGTCAATAGTGTATCCCACTCCCTTGGATGAATAGAAAGTAGGCAGATGCTTAGGGGAGGCAACACAAAAACCATGTTTGCCACATAATTCAAGCAAGTTCTGGGCTTGTCAATGGTTGGAGCGGATACCTGGGGGGTTCCAGTGCGGGTGATGGAGATTGGCATCCATTCAGATGATTCTTGGGATCTTCCGGTAATTGTGAGAGTTGAGCCACTGTTGGAGAAGCAGACCGGCTGGAAACGTTTTAGGAGTATTGTATATATTAATCAGTCTGAGTTTAAGTTTTTGGGAAAGGGTGATGTCTAGCGCTATTAGAAGTTGGCCGCAGCCAATTAGCTGATTAATATTTCCAGAGGGTATGCTCCTCTTCGCGTAGATGCATGTGCATTTTTGATCAGTCCATTTGGTGGGCCTGTATTCAAAAAAAGTAAAAACTTGCCACTCCAGGTGATCCGGAGGGGTAAACCCACGGTTCCTGAAAGAATAAAAACATGAAGTCAGAGGACTGTTGAAGAACACTTAGTGTGATTTCGCGGGAAGTGTGAAAATTCAGCTGGAGGAGTTTCACATCTTGGGAAAGATGGGCCAAGCACCGTTCAAAATTCTGATACATTGCATTTGAGGATAAGGTCTATTAAAAAAGTGGGGAATTGGGTTTCGGGGAGGGGAGGGAGGGGAGGAGAAGGGGAGAGGGGAGGGGGAATGTAAAACATATGTTAATTTGGGTTTATCTATCATTGGATTGTGATATGTTTCCTTTTCTAGCCACACATTCTTGAAAAAGCAAGTGACATTAAATGAGTTGTGGTTGATGTCTTTGACTCCTTCAATTTTCATCTTCAAGCCTTCTTTACACAATACACACGTCTTGATGCCTCCAATGCCTTCAGGGCAGTCTTTGGTCACATGTTCGTTGCCAAATTTACCACATCTTGCTTTTTCCTGGCACCATTGACCAAAGTGGCCCATCTTGAGGCACTTGAAGCATTGAGGGGGGCAAGGCTTGAATTTTGCAGTTTGGTGGTAATCATAATCTAAGAAAATTCCTGATTTTTCCACACTGGCCGCGGTTTCTTTATTGCTGAACAATAGTACCAACGATCTGGCACGTTTGGTCAAGTCAGAGTTGTCTGACAGCCACTTGACTCAGACAAGATCCCCATTGGAGAAGTTGTTCTCACCGGAGATTTTTGTGATTGTGGATGGTGCAAGCGGGTTCAAGTTCTTTGGGATACCGTGCGCAATAATTGAGTATGTGCTGGGGGTAGCTGCTAAATGCGGGTGAACCTCCTTAGACCATTGATGTTTGTTTTCCATTAACCATTTCTGGTGGGATTTGTTTTTGAGAAGAAGCACACGTCACCAGATTTGAGGACTTGTGCCGCACAAATCAATATTCTTTCTCCTTCAATTTGTGCATCAATTTTTTGCAACACTTCATTTGTGCTCTCTGGATCAGGAAGCCGCAAGGGATTGATTGGAGTTCAGATTTTTCCGGGTCCAAATGTATGGATGGCTTTGCCTGGTTTGAGAGATCTGAGAAGAATTTGTTTCGGAGGGATTGTTGTTGGAGCTCTTGGTGTAGCAGCCACACCTAACACTTTTGAATAGGATGGTTTACCCGGTTTGGTCGGGGCCTCAATGGGGGGGATGGATTGACTGTTCTCAAGTGCCTTTAAACAAGCGTCATATGTTTCCGTCATTTTCAACAATTGATTCATTCGCTGTTCTAGTTGGTTCAAACGCGTGGATTCCGCGTCCATAATCATCTGGATGGCACCTAGCAAGGTTGGATCAATAATGATTGCTCCGTTGGGCGCTCGGTTTTGCGGATTACCAATGTAGCTGGCCAGGTAAGCCAGACAAGCTGATGAGGGGGGTGAACCAGGCGGTCTGGTTGGAGGTTGCGTCCATTGCGTCTGTTGGCTCCAAATTGTTGTTCATTATTGCGTCCGACGCGACACCTGGTAGATTGGGGGGATCAGGGGGAAGGGGGGAGCCATAGGCTCAAGGGGGAGGTGGTTAGTAGGATTCAAGGTGAAGTGAGGTGATTGGTGGTTTTGGCGGGGGAGGTGTAAAAGCTAGTGAGATTGTGGTAGCGGACAGAATCCTGAGTTGATTAGATAATGGTGGATTTGGTCATATTTCATACCCCCCCCCCCCATTTATTTAATTTTTTTTGATTTGATTTCACCATATCTTTCCAAAAATAAAATTTTATGCACCTTCCTCCAAATCCCTCTCCCAAACCTCAAAATTGGGGGGTATGTCCTAGTTATTGATGAGGTTTGTTGATACTGCGTGGATATTTGTTGATTTTCTTTTTACCATCAATGTGGATGTTTATAAAGTGGTGTGTGTTTTGAGTTGGCACCTGATTTTGACTTGGTCTCACCCAACATGTACATATTTGTAAATAGTTATGTAAATACACAAATATGTACACTATAAATGTATGTGTATGGACTTACATAAATATCTATTCACATAAATGCATAAATGTATTCGCTCTGTTGACCATTCGCCCGCCATCTCCTACCTTCTCGAGCCACAACTCTCACTCATCAATAACCATTGACCCACTCTTCGCACCTCTCCCTTCCATCAGTCAACAACACACACCATCATTCCTTCAAACAGACCATCACACACTTAAGCTCAACATGCCCACACTCGAACAAGCTGCCCTATCTGGAACGCTGACTGCTAACGGACTCCCCCATGGGCGCGATCCAGACGGACGGGAACCCGATCGAGAGCCCGAAGCGGACTGCATGCTCGAAGACCTCCTTGCAATCCATGACGATGACGACTTTGACGACTTTGATGTCCAACCACGCAGTCGAGCCGGAGATGCTGACCGACACGGCTTCCTCAATCCTAACCAACAATCTACCAGCCAATCCACTAGTCCCGCCGGATCTCAATCAATGTCTAGAGGCTGGAGTGGTAATACTGGTCCCAAGGGCGTCCTCCTCGACTTCAAGGCTAGTCACGGTAAGAGTGGGGCCATCCTTGGCGGCGGAAACAGTCTCCGAGCCAACTACCCACGCCAGATATCCATGTCATCCGCACTCGCTTCCAAGCGTTCTACCTCTAACAACCATCGTGCATCCAGTCCAGCTAGCGACTCTGACTCTTCAAACTCCAGCGATCGAGACCACCACATCCGCACTAACACCGCCCTTTTCAACTCCACCAAGACCACCACAAAGCTCATGTTCTCTGATAATCATCATCAACACCGCCATCCTCGTCGATTTGCTTCCTCCCATCTCTCCTCATTATCCACTCCCGCCATCAGCAACAACCCCAGACTCGACGCCAGGGGTAAGAAGCTGTTTGGACATCTACGTGAGGTCGGTGTCGAGAATTTCATCCAGGCCGTCGAGGCTGAGAAGGATGATAAAGAAACAGTCGTCCTGGTTCACCTATACGACCCCGTTAGTCTTTACTCTTGGGGGCTATCAATACATTGCAGGAGAGAGTCCTAACCATTCGATCTTTCTTCGTTGTTTCTCATTAGGCACTCGAATCTTGCTTGATCTTGAATAACCATCTCTCGAACCTTGCCCGGGTCCACCCACGGACAAAGTTTTTGAGAGCGCTCGCCTCTGAGCTCGACTTTTTCAACGAGACGCCGACGTCGAAGAGTACGAGTGTGGGCGTAGGAATTCCTACTCTGGGGACAAGTCCGGTGCGCGGGTTCCACTCCTTGAACCTGATGGATGCTGACCCATTCGACGACGAGTTATCCCATCATCATGATCACCTCGACGACGACAACCATTCCCCAATCGAGACTAGGACCTGTAAGGCTACCGATAGCGACATTCTTCCTACTCTCATCTGGTATCGCTCCGGTGAATACGTTCAATCCTTACCCGCACTTGAACGCGAACTTCCTCTCGGTGGGATCGTCAGAGGCGAGCAGGGCTGTAGAGACTTACAACGATTGTTACGCAAGTACGTGTGCTGTCCTGCCTTCTTTTTCTCCCAGACTCGATTTCACTAACATGTGTTTACATTTCCTTCGACCAGAAACGGGATCATCAATGATCCTGAGTCGGTTCCTTTGTAATCACCCTTCTCGGACCTGGTCTACATACGACTGGTTCGATTCTATGCAGCTAGAACCTTTATCTCCTTTTCTTTCTTTTTCTGACCTCATCACTTCAGGCCAAGTTAACAATCCTCCACTCGATTGTTTTGATTTTCTCTTGTTTATGAATAAACTCTTTATTCGCCATGTCGTGGTGCAACTATGCCAATCTTCATCATTCTGTACATTTTCCGCCTCTTTGTTTGTGTTTTTCGTGTCCTCCATTCCTATTTTGGACAGCATAACATTATCATATGACTCACATATTTACATACACACGTACATACATCCTATCAGATCATTTGTATACATACACATATACATGTATACATCCCTCTTTTGTCCACTCTTTTTTTCTTTGCTATATAAATATTTAACCGATCCATTCAAACAATGGAAATTTAATCTAATTACGCATATAATTTTTTTCTAATTAATCATCATATTGTGAGAATAGAATATAACAACAAATAGAAAAACATTATAGTTCTCCATATAGGTATGATTTGATTTCACCTTCTCTAATTTCATTGTGTATCTTTTGGACCTTTGTTTTCTATCTGATAGTACTTTTTGGGCCTGTTCAAGAAACAAGTTGCCCTTGTGTTCTTGAGTACTGAGAAGAAGTCAATGTAGGTCTCATCCAACATTTGCACCAATTAAAACCGCCAGCATAATTGACTGGGTTGAGTTTTTCCCAGTTAAACTTGGATGCTGTCAACCAATTTAAAATGGTTTGATCTCACCTGATGTAAAATAAACCCAAGGGAGGGTGATATCATTATCAGCCAATTTCAGTGCATACAAGTTTAACTTGGATACACTCAACCCGCATTAAGTATTCTTCAAAGTGCAATCTTGGAAGCTTTATGTTTGGGATTGTTCTGAGGAAGGGCTGAAGTATGAGAATGGTCATGGTTTTGCATCTTGTGTTGATTAATTGTAATTTACTTCTACTTTAATCATCTGTTAGAAGTTAAGTTAAAGATTGGTTAGGTTTAGGTATTTATAATGTGCATGAATCAGTAGATTTAACCTTGAAACCAAATTCCCCAACAAAAAAACGCCAGCATTCATAAAACTTCAACCTTTTTTCAAAATCATCGACAATTCTGACCGCAACCCAGACAGATTAACTAAACATAACCATACATACAATCCATGGCCACAGCAATCAGGACCCACCAAACACGACCACGAGCAGGATTGGCAAACTCAATACTCAAGCTCATCCTACTCAGTACCTCAGCATTCCCACTCTTCGGTTCACCAATCAACTCCACTTCCAACTACCTTTCCAACACCCTCGTATCCATCTTACACCCTTCATACCTCGATGGTCCTATCCTACCCCTCCGTCAACTCGACCGCTCATCACCTCAGTTCTGGTGGATGATGTCCGTCATCGTCGTCTTGGTCCTCCTTGGGGGTTGTTTCGCTGGTCTCACCCTTGGCTCGTCTCAATCATCTTTCCATCCTTCAATCAACAAACCAACTTATTTTTTTTATCCATCTCTACCTTTCCTTTCCTCTTTATAGGCCTCATGGGTCTAGATATCCTCAACCTGCGGGTCCTCAGTACTAGTGGAAGCGAGACCGAACAAGTGCAGGCACAGACAGTACTCAAACTACTCGAGCGAGGTCGTCATTGGGTCTTAGTCGTCCTCCTCCTCAGTAACGTCGTCGTCAATGAAACTTTACCCATCTTCCTGTGAGTACTCTCCTCATATCCTACAACAAACAACATACCCTCACTCACTGTCCTAACGATCTCCAGTGATACCGTCTTGGGTGGTGGAGCGGCTGCTATCTTGATCTCCACCGCATTGATCGTTATGTAAGTCTAACAGACTCATGATATCATAGACAAGCTCATAGGCACATCGATGCTCATCTATCCAGTTCTATCCATCCACCGACTTGACACGAAAGATTTGGAGAGATTATCCCTCAATCGATATGTGTCCGATACGGGCTCTCGATCGGCGCCAAATCAGCCCCCTTCGTCCTGGCCTTAATGTATCTAGAATTCCCGATCGCCTATCCTATTGCCTTACTCTTGGACTACATCCTCGGCCACGATGAAGGAACGACTTATCGGAAAGCCGAGCTCAAGACTTTTGTCGGCTTACATCGTCGTCAGTCTTCCCCCCATCTCTATTTATTCCATAAATCACCACTCTTCCTCTGACTGCTCTGGTTTCGGTTGGATCTTTCGGAGTTATTTAGATATCGGAACGGATGGCTTGAACGAAGATGAAGTGACAATTATCTCAGCCGTCTTAGATCTTTCAGGAAAAAGTAAGCGAATCACTCTAAAAAGCCTATCCCCCGAAAACAAAAAAACAAAAAGAGTCCATTCCTCAATCTACTTTCTCCTTTTCCCTTGATAGCTATTGTGGATATCATGACGCCAATTGAAGAGACTTTTACCTTGGGAGAGGATTCGATCCTGGATGAATCGACGGTTACCGAGCTCGTCAGTCAAGGTTATTCTCGGGTACCTATCCACCAAGCCGGACACGACAGGAACTTTATCGGCATGCTGCTGTTAGCTTTCTATGCTTAACATCACTTCCTCTATACACTTCAATTGATCATACCTCTTTCCTCCGATTAAAGTGTTAAACATTTGATAAGTTACGATCCTGAGGACGCTAAACCAGTTCGAGATTTTCAACTCAGTAACTTACCAGAAGGATCACCTGACATGACCTGTCTTGAAGCGTGAGCAATCTCCTCACAACCCCCTTGAATCTTCCTCCCCCGGTGTATAAACTTCGGCTTTATACTTATCATTTCCCTCTGTATAGCCTCAATTTCTTTCAACAAGGCCGCTCTCACATGTTGTTAGTCTCCTCCCAACCCGGCGAACAAGGGGGTGCATTAGGCGTAGTCAGTCTGGAAGACGTGATTGAAGAGTACGTAGTTCCCGTGTTCTGTTTTTCATCAGCTCATCTATCAGAAGAAAAACTCATTCCAGATGTGTGTGTTTTATATCTCGTTTTTAAATAAAACCAAAGAATGATTGGTGAAGAGTAAGTTTGATTGTTGATTCCACCACAGGATTCAAGCTGATCCCTTTTAACCCACTCCCCCAGGATCATTGACGAAACCGACCAATATGTGGATGTGGCTCATAAGATCAAAGTTGTCCGTAAGCCGATAACCAATCGGACCTCGACCCGAGGCTTAGCCCCGTTAATAAAAGGTCTGTCTATCCAAAAAAAAACTGCACTTTCTTCCTGAAGTTTCTGATTTCTTTTTTTTCTTCGACTATGAAGGTGTGATTGAGAAGCGACGACAGGGAGAGCCCCGGATGAGTCGATCTGAGTTTGGAGAGGGAGAAGATATCATTGGCGTGGAAGGACTAAATGGCACGGTTCCATCGACGCATCAAAAGCCTTCACATCTACCGGCAACCACAGTAGCTAGTAACCGAAGCTCGATGGACATGCATTCATGGCGGTCGCCGGTGCTCGATAAGGTCAAAGTCAAGGGCGGCGACGCGCGTATTCAACGGGCCGAATCGGAGTCCAGACGTAGGAAATTGGCCGCCAAAAGCCCCTTTCAGGAAACAAATAGAGCTATCAATGAGGACCATTCGTCGAGCGTGCATGAGGATAGTGGGACCGAAAGCACTCCGTTACTCGATTGATTCTATCTCTCCCATACTTCTTTTTTTCCTTGATCCCTCTCTTCACCCCCTCTCACTCAAATGCTCATCTTCATCTCAAGCCGTAAGACCTCCGTGATTTTCTTTTTTGGCTGGCATATGGGCTCTTCTTTCCCTGGTCGTTATGACCAATGTATCCCCATTCTTATCACATTGCTTCATGCTCTGGTATCTCCGCCGCCGCCGCCACCACCACCACAATCATAAAACACCTTTGAAGGCAGCTTTCCTACTCTTCGTCACTTCCTTCATCATCTCATCAACCTGCACAAGCTTCAGTCAATGATCTTATCTATCCTCTTCGTTTTTATTTTATTTTGGTTGTAGTGGGAATGGTCAGTATGGAGGGGGGGAGGGGGGAGAGAGACTCCATATTGGTGACCACCAACAATCACAGATTGATTTATCTCAATCATGTTGAACTTGATATTTTTTATGTCCACAGTGGCCCGTCTCGCCGTTTAATTTTAGTTGAAAGTATAGAGCATTTCGTATCAGTATTGCTAATCGATACTGGTAAGTTTGGTTTAATTCCATCCAGTCATTCCTACACACACTCTCTTTTTTCGACCTGATTTATGTTGTGTATGTATTATTATCCCCTCTTTTTTTTTTATCTACACATTCAGAAAATAAATCAATACAAAATTCATCTCCTTGACATTACAGTCCTTGGGCATAAGTTCAACTTTTGGAATAACTAGTCCTAACAGCAAGCAGAACTGCTTGCGCAACTCGCCCTCGGCAAGTTTTACAACCCGAGGTAATATGATCGCAGTTGTTGTTAGACACAAGCTGTTGCGTCACTTGAGAGCTCCAAAAGACATGCTTGGTTCTGGTTCACCGTATAGGCGCCCAATTTTCCTTGCTTGACGTCAACTGTATGGTTTTTCGCGCTCGTCTGGGCTGTTGGCCCAGGCAAGGGCGGTTTTCCTTCAGCTATCAATCAAGTTTGGCCGATGGTCATCAGCGGATAGCTGTTAGTCAGCCTCCGCTTGGCTGTCCTGCAACCAGTTGCAATCTCAGACGGCCACACCCGCCAAAAACCAATGCACACCACCACATCCTGTGCATTGGTCAGGAAGCTCATTACTCATGAGCAGCAGAAAAACATGCATACTTGGTATGGTTATTTATTTCAATTTTGTTAAGTATTTATCTACATGACAATTTGTAACGGTTTGAGTTTGCAAGAAGAAAAGAGATTTGAGAAAAAAATGAGAAATCACTTGAAAGTGTGATACAGTTAATGTTTGAATGAAACAAAAATTGGTGCTATGAGAGAAAAAAAAATTAACGTTCTGCCAAGACTAGAGGACCTGTGATGGGAAGCATCTCAAGGCAGGATTGGTAAAACATTTTGCAGTGATTAAAGAAGTTTTTTGATTTTTTGGGTGTAATTGATTCATTGATTGCTTCTTTGATGACAGGAACAAGCTTGCCATGGTTATTTGGTTCCTTTGATTGAACAAAGGACTTGATTGAATGGAAAGAGTATTCAACTGGATTGAGGAAGGGTGAATATGGAGGCAGAAATTCAACATTGATTGATCTGAATTGTTTGAGGGTGTTGCAAACCTCCTTGAATCAATCACCAGCATGAATAGGTGCATTATCCATAATTATAATACCACCATTGTCCATATGTGTACCAAGGCTACCAAGAAAAAGGCAGAAGCTGCTGCCCCAACACCTTTCTGCATTTGGCCATCTGCATTGTGCAGTTCATGATGAACAAAGACAGATTCAGACAGGTCCCCAATGAGAGTGACCTGCCCTTTGGCACAAGGCTCAAGACAGCAGGCTTGCCTGCAAACAAACAAGGATAATCATTAGAAGGGTAAAACAAATTGAAAGTGAAATAACATACCTGATGGAGCATAGCCAGCTGCTCTTCCAGAGTGAAGATCAAATCCTGCCTTGTCAACAAAAAAAAACTGTTGTTCAAGATTGAGTCCTTGACAGTTTACATAGTTTTCTCTCTGCTCAAGAAGCTTAGACTTGTTCCAGGAAGCTGGTATATTGGTGACCCACTTCCAAGTTATAACCATGTCGTGAAGGAGCTTGCTGGTAGACTGAGTCAAAATTGAAACATCAAACTGAGATTTGATGAATTCTGCTATTTCTGAAAGGGTTGTGGTTTATTTGGTGTTGATCTGGTAGAGGATCTTGTTCTTGATATCATTGGTGGGTTCACCAGGACATTTGTTGTTGATCTTTGTTCTATTGCCAATTGAGATCTTCTTTGATGATACACTGAGCCTGTCAATAAGAGAAATTGAAAGTTTCAGCAGTTTCTTTGAGTTGCTTTCCTTTTATCAAAACATTGGTCTGAACTAGTTCTTGAAGCTCAGGGCTGATGATTGTATTTGGCTTGTGCTTTTTGTGAGTTAAACAATTGTTTACATGGGTTAGGTTTTGATTGACTTTACCTTTTGCAATGCGGAACATCTTCTTGTTCCCAATAATTGTATGTTGTTCTTGAATCTTCTCAGCCAGATCATGTATTTCCTCTTCTTCAGCTGCAATCTTAAGATCTTCCGATTGCATCATGTTTTCTTCAGGCATCTGGGAAACAATGAGAAGGATTAGCATTTATCTTTCAAGGAACTAGAAAGGAGAAGCCTTAATCAATGATTCAGAGAAGGGAAAAATACAGAAAAGAAGACTTACCTCAAATGTTGATGAATGCGGTCAACAGTAGCCGGTTGGATCCTGGTGGTCAACAGGGTGAGGCAGGACAAGCAGTAGGCAATGGAAAGCCACTGAAAACCCAAACTTAAAGCAATTCCCATTTCCCTGCTGTGGGCGGTGCTGGAAGTGGCCTTGCCCCTGTTACATTGTGCCGACCGCAGGGAGGGACTTGCATGCAAGCCGCACCAAATGGCCTGGATCCTGAGAGCCAAATCTGGAATTTGGCTCAAAATTTACTTCAGACTGCCATTACACATCTTTGACTGGTGCCAAATGATTTTAACATGGCACCAAAATTTTCACTGGCTTGGCTTCAAGCTCATCCCCCTCTCTACACCCTACCACCACCAGTTGGGGTCCCATTGGTCCTCAAAGTTGAAGACATCCCCCAAGATTTCCCTCTGTGTCCGTGCCACAAAATGTGTATTTTACAGTATTGAGAATCACAAAAACCCATAATATGTTTATGATGAGTATTTTTCCTATATTGTCTGCATACAGTATCACTATTGCATCCAGCAGAACCTGTAATATGATTCAGTCAGGACATATATACATAATACAGCTGGCTGAAATGTATTAGAACTTTTGGAAGAATACATCTAACCCTCTGAGAAGATGCCCGAGTGAAAAAATTGCCTTGCATACTTAAGACCCAGTCAAAAAATAATTTGCAATTTTTTCAAGACACTGACAAGAGCTACCCTGATCAATTTATGATTCTTACCCAGTACCATTCCCTTCACAAGAAAGGCTACAAGGAGGACCACGACCAGGATGGTTTTGGGTGGTTGGTTAAAAAGATATGAATGATTTAATAAAAAAAACCCATATTTTTGGGCCATAAATTGCTCAGGATACATGCCCAATTTAGGGTTTTGCAGGTAAGCCTCTCTGTGAGACCCTGCGGGGCTGCCCTCTGGGGCTCTCACTCGAGAGGCTTACATTAAGCTCGCTGAAAACCCCGCTGCACCCAATGGCTCGCCCTGCCTGGGCCCCGAGCACCCCACGTTTCGGTTCTTAAGCATATCACGCTTGATCGTTCACTTTGTTGTTTTGATGCTATTTGTCAAATTTTTTTATCATCACCACGAACCATTATTGATTCTTGAGGAATCTTTTTTTTATGAAGTTTGATTGATAAACAGGTTCAAGCGGTCAAGTTCTTTATAAGATGGACAAAGAGAGAATTTAGATGATTGATTAGGTTTCATTTTACATGTAGACCGACCATCATGCACTAAAGTAATTTCTAAGGCAACTGGTTAATTTATTTGAGCTTGATTGTCATTGTTATATGTACACATGTCGGTTAGAGATCTGATTTTCTTTCTCTCTCTTAATTGGACTTTTAAACACATTTACCGTTGACTTCACGAAGTTGACTTAATTCATTATTGTTAATGACTCTCAACACTCCAGGTGCAGCAGCGTTTCCGGTGATCTTAGCCTTAGCGATATCCATCGTTTGAGATACTTTACTCTTCGCGTTCCACTGTCCAACACCAGTCGAGCTCAGTCATGAGTTGCGTTGAATGAGAGAAACATTGATGGGGGGTGAAATTTTGTCTTTGAACTCACGTAACGTATTTCGGTTGGCTTCACTTGGATTGCAGCAACCCTCGGATCATCGTAGTTCCCAGTGTGTTTGCCATCACCCAAGTTACCAAACCAAGCGCTAAGAGAGGAATTCCAAATCTTCTTGATTTCCTCGTGATCCTCGATAATTTTTGCTTGACCTTTGATATATACATATACCAACGACCAGAAATCATTTAAGCTTCCCTCCTCTGCTTCGGTCACCGTCAAGTAATAATCATTACCAACCTGAGACTGATACCCAATCAGTGTTGGAGGGATCGTAAAAGGACACGTTACAAGAGGGGTCATGTTGAAGGTCATCGAATTTTTCTGCGCCAAACCATTCAGATTAGATTGCTTGTTAAGGAAAAACTGGGTTTTTTTTTTCGGTGGAGAAAACACTACATACCGGAATGATTATTGGCGACGAATTCGAATACTAAGCCTTTCTTTGACGCCGGGACCATCGCACGCGAGTTCAAAGCACCGCCGTTGTGTCGAGTAGTGAGCATGGCAGCTATGTTCACATCCAAAAAGCCCAGGAAATGAGTTAGTACACCCGATTCTTGTAAGTTTTGATGAGAAAGGATGTAGGTCTTACTCTTAACATGCTCGACAATGGTTGTGACTGGGTAGAGATAATCAGTGTAGATATTCTAATGATTAGCTCTTCGGTCACCGGAGAGAGGATAGATACCTTCATCGGCTTTCTGTTGAGTGGGAGCATCGTCGGATGCTTTCTGGACATAAGGGTCTGCCTCCATGTTTTGACTATTGAATGACAGTGAACCTAAACATACAAATAAATAAAAACTCTTATCGTTCAACCTCTAACTCCAAGAAGGACTTGATTCATGGTGGGGGGACCAACCGAGTTTCAACTTGGGAGTGGAGGAGAAACAGAGGTTTTGGGAGACGGTCAACTTGAATGAGGATCTCCTGTTGACCGACGAGTGAGCTTTAAATAAATATCAATTCCCCCGCCAAGTCAACACAGTCAACCTCATGTGGACATGGAGGAGGAGATCGATCAGTACATAGCCTCCCTCGAGTTCAGATTAATTAGCTCGTGAAATCCAGTTTGTAGATTGCCAATTAGCTTAGGCTGGCTTTGAAAGCCAGGCAGTTGGAATGATCGATCATCCAACCGTTAATTATTATTATTACATCGATCATCATCGAAAAAAAAAAAAAATCCACATTTTTGGTCAACCACATAAATATATCGAGAAGCTGCTGATAAACCCACGCAGACACCAGCTCAGGCTGTAATGTAAGCCCAGACGGATGATAGAAATAGGCAGGATTGGATTCACAAGCCTTACACTAGAATCCATACACCCAACTCGTCGCTTTGGGCAACGCTCCCTCCTTCCAAGGCTTGGGAAAACACAGCTAGTATAGCCCTTCTATGAAACCGAAGACTAGTTAATTACAGGATGAGAATCAGGTTGACCTATCTCACCTCGTCCAAATAGCTTGTATGCCCGGAGTTTTAATGAGTTCCTCAGCCAGCAATGGCAGCCTCACTCACAACCACTGATGTGCCAATTATAAACGGTTTTTTGGATTTTTTTTGAAAATCTTTTGAAAATATTTTCAAATCCAAACTGTAATTTTTTCTACTGCGAAAATCGTCTCAAAAAAGCCTCCAAAAGTCTTTTGAAAAATGTTGCAATTATCAAACCCACCTTGAAATGCGCAGCCGCACTGCTACCCGGAACCACCCCCCGGGTAAAGAGAGTACCCATGTCCAATCATCACATTTCAGTTGGAATGTTCATCGACAACTTTTCATACCCATCCAAAACTTCAGGCGTTGCGGCAATCAGAAAACAAATGGTATGTATTTATTTCAATCTCATCTCTGACCAGTCAAAAGTTGATGTGCTTCCAATTTTAATCATTATAGATAACATGCTCCCCGCTCCTATTGACCCAACCCGAGCCCACATTTATGCCATCTGGAAACAGTATCACCAACAAAGCGAGATCTATTACAACTATATCCAAGCACCCCGCATTGCCTTCAAAAGACCCCATCGCTGGGAGCCTTGGAACGACAATCGGATCCCCCCGGTACGGTTTGTCGAGTATTTCCGCATGTCCTTGGAGGACTTCCGGTGGTTGGCAGAGGAGCTGCAAGACGAATTACAGCAAGATCTGATGAGACGAGGCAACCCACTCAGCGTTGAAGCCCAAGTGGCTGTAGGCCTGTATCGACTTGGCCACGGGCCACCGATGTCAACATCTTGCATGTCTTCAACATCGGAAAAGAAACATCCGATAGGGCTTCTGGTTGCTTCGTTATGGCTGTACTAAGAGTCATGAGGAAACACTCAATTGGGTAAAGTGTTTCCTCATATATTATTAGTTACTATTGTACCTGCTCATCAGCAAAATGTTTTTTGTTATAGCTGGCCGGCTCTGGACAATCCGAACCAGTGGGATATGATCTGCCAATCATTTGAAGACTTCCATGGGATCCCAAACATTGTGGGAGCCATTGATGGCACCCATATTCCGCTCGCGGCTCCCCCGCATGACGTATGGAACGGTTATATAAACCAAAAAGGCTGGGCCTCGCTGGTATTCCAGTGTGTAGTTGATGGAGATGGGAACTTCCGGAATGTAAGCCCTTTCTCTCATCATTCATACTGGAAATTCCGTTACATCAATCTTAGTTGTTTGTCCTGTAGGTCAGTGGGGGGGGGCCAGGCTCCATGAACGATAAACGAGTGTTCAGGCGATTGGCTTTGGGGCAAAGCCTCCTGGAAGGATCTAATACGGCTCGTATGATTCCGCAGGGGCAGTTTCTCATTGGGGATGCAGGTTACCCGGATGATGTCGACATTCTTCTCCCTTATCCTTCGGTCTTCACTCCTAAAAACTCCATGTTCAACTACATCCAGTCATCAACTCGGATAATTGTTGAACACACTTTTGGCCGATTAAAGAACAGGTTCCGCATCCTGTTGACTCCCCAGTGTGCCCGACCAATTTGTGCCAGGAACAATACCTTTGTCTGTATGATTTTACATAATATACTCAACCGTTGGGGCACGCTCTACCTTCAGGACTGGGAGCAGCGTACAGCTGATGAGGCTCTTTATGGCCAGGTAATTCCACATGATAATGTTAATTTTCAACCTGCTCCAACAGAGCAATTGCTATCAATGTCGGCTCGCAGGGATTTGATCCGCGACCAACTTTGTATTTTGTAAACATGTATTAGTCAATCGTCGCCCGATTCCATCTCATCATCGTTTTAATTATCAATTTCATTTTTTTCCATATGCCGAATGAAATTGATGCTTGACAAAAAATATGTTGGTGGCTATCACCGAAAGTAATTACCCAATGACTTATAATAATCCCGACCTCCGACTAAATAATAGAATCGAAGTGATTGGCGAATGGGGCATGGGTAGATGGATAATATCTATGCATGTTTCCCAAGGATATCAAGTTAGGAGGTCTGGGGGCTGATTGTATCAAGAAAAAGTTATTTGTTTCTTCCATTGCCTGTACAAGAAAGACATCATGTGCAATAGATAGTGTAACGGAGAGAGGAGAGGGACTAGAGAATACTTGGAAGAGTAATGAATTGTTATCTCATCTTTTATTGTGTTTGGTAGTATAAGTTAATAACATGTAAAGACATAGAAATATGTATACAACATATGTATCAAAGTGTTAATACATTAGAAGTGTTTAAACACTTCTTTTTCCATCAAGTCGGCCCATGACGGCAAGCATGGCGGCCTCATAGGCTTGGCGTGACTTCTCTAAGCGCTCCTGATTGGCCTCATAGCGGCGGGCCTCTTCAATTCTAATCAGCATGGCCTCCTGGCGTTCGGCTTTGCGATCGTCATCTCGTTGCCGGTCCCGGGCCTCAGCAAGGTCCCGCTCCAGAAGTGCCTGTTCGCGAGCGGTGTCTCGGTTGTGTTGGAGCTGCTCGCAAGCCACCTCTCGGTCGAGCTTTGCTTGGGCCAAGACGTCCTGACGAATTTGTTCCTTGTGGGCAGCCCGCGCCTCAGCCTCCCGACGGTCCTCCCGTCGCGCCTCCTCCATTTGGCGACGAGACTCGATAGATTCCCGACGCTCTTCAAGCCGAGCCTCCTCCAAACGCACCCGCTCGTTGTGCATCCACGCTGTTGAGGTGTCCTGTGCCTTTACCATCAGGTCGTGCATGGCCATAGCATTGGGGTCATCCTTCTTAATGACCTCTTCGGTGCGCCCACGACGACGAGGAATGTTGCTTGCAACAGATGAAGGGCGAACCTTACAGGATTTCGGTCCAGAGGTAGGGGTGGTTTTTTATAGTTGCTCGGTTTTGCTTTTGGGGTTGATGTGGGAGGTGGTGAGTTGCTTTCCTCTTCGCCTGAAGATGAGTCTAAAGCCCTTTCCGATGGGGTCAATACTTCCAGAAGGCGTGCCTGCCTGCCCCCACGAGTTGCTCCATGATGGGAATCCAACGGATTGTTTTGCATAGAAGTTTTGGAGCAGCTCTGGTCTTGATCAGAGATGGCTGCCGTTTGATCCTCGCTAGCCACCGACGCAAGCTCATCCAAAACATCATCCAGTTCAATGTGTCCATAGGCATCTGCAGCATGATTCGACACATGCATTTCCACAAGAAAATCCCACAGCTGGCATAACCAGCATCGATCAGCCTCCAAATTGAATCAACACACACAAGTGAGAAATGCTTACCATCGGAGAGAGTTTCTCCTTCTCCAAAATGTCTTGTGTTCCAGCACTGCCTGATCGATCTATCACATCTTTTACTTTCTGTGAGGTTGGACCCATCAGCAAATAAATCAATCAGATTCTCATAAGGTATATCATGAGCCACACTCACCCTGTAATTGCCCATGATGGCATTGTAGCGAGAGGTCATCTGGGTCACCCCCAGTTTGACGAGTTGAGGATATAAATCAGCGTTGACCTTGTATGATGCGAAGAACTTTGCAAAGTTCATAAAGCCCTTCTTGGTCGATTCGAAATCGGCATGCTCGTCCTTTACCATCTTCCAAAACCAAAGGAGTTCCAGAGAGTTGGAATTGCCCCATACCATTCGCGGTTCCTTCTTAGACAACTCGGCCGCACGGTAAATCACTTGGGCATGCTTTGCAGCAGCCTTCTCCCTAGTTAAGGCCGCCTTGGCTGCGGATTTCTTCAGTTTTTCGGCTCGTACTACAGCCGCAGTTTCCTCGGCTCGTCTAATATCCTCAGGTGTGCGTTTCGCCTTGCGGAATGGGTGGAGTGGGTTGGGGATCAGGAACGGATTGGTTCTCTTGGTCCCGGACGTAACTAATGGCGAGATGGAGGCAGGAAGGGGTGCTGGGTTTTCTAGGAAACAGGTGGGACTTGGATGCTCGGCAGGCGGAACGCTAGGAATACTATAATTGGGAGGTCCAGAATAATGGGGAGGAAAGGGCCGGTTGGAACGGGCCATTGAAAGATCTTCAGGGGCCGGTGCCGGCTCGAAGTGAGGCCCCGGCGATTGTTGTGTGTCGTTTGTGTATTGGCTGGATGAGGGGGAAAAGTATCCAGAAGGGGGCTCGGGGTATACAGGCCAACATCCATTGCCGTTTTGTTGATAGGGATATTGATATCGATCATTGTTCCTGTTGGGTCTAGGGTTGTTTAATGGATCCATCGGTTGAAAAAGGGGGATGGAGGAGGGTGGGGAAAGAAGGGTGGACCGGGATATGACTTTTGATGCTGATTCAATGCAGCATACAGCCGGAGACGGTGGTCGGTGGCGGTGGTTGGTGGTGGTACCAGTTCAATCTTCCACTGCTCTGGCTACCACTAAGTGTCCCAACCGAATCCTTCTGATTGGATGCACTTAGTGATGGGTGGTGGTGGTGGTGGTGGGTGGTGGTGGGTGGTGGTGGTGGTTGTGGTGGTGGTGGTGGTGGTGGTTTGTGGCGGGTGGTGGGGGTGGTTGTGGCGGGTGATGTGCCGAGTATATGTAGTACTCGAATTGTGCCCCGCGGGCCCCCTTATTTCCCCGTGCACGTCCCTTGCGCACAGATCTTTTCTGCTGCGCAAAAGTCACCCCGCTGCGGCAGAAAGTTTCAACGGATGCGCAAAAAGCCGCAACCTTTTTTGGGGTGGCTGTATGTAATATGCCCATAATCCACAGGGTTTTATGCATTCACAGCCCATATACTGCATGATAATCTCAAATAAGATTTCAAAAGTTCTTTTGGATTCAAAACACCTCCTCGAGGTCGTTTGGCGCGTTTTTGAAAAAAATTTCACGGAAAATTTAACTATAAAAATTTTCAAATCATTTTGAAAAATGTTTCAAAAAAAAATCCAAAAGTTGTTTATAATTGATACATGATTCTTCTGTGAGACAATTATTTTATTTTATTTTGATGTGACAGTATTAGGCACAAGCGGGCAGCAAAGTGAAATCGTGCGGAGTGTGACAAACCTAGAAAGATGAGCAGTACAAATGAGAACATGAAATGGTCAGATGAAACAGATTGAAACAGACCTAGACAGTTAGAGAACCAATACTAGTAGGAACTATGTAGCGGTATATATATAAACAATACAACTAGGGTACAGCCCAGAATGACTGCAGAGAAAATGTGATGATCATCAACTACTTGGGCATGAAGCAATGAAAAATACAACCTGCATAAAGTACACCATCTTATAACATCTTCAAACTCCTAAATCCAATCTGGAGTGAAGAATTGTCAGCACAAGTGTTGGCTAAGCAAGGCACATACAAGCCCAAGCAAGATATCTCCTATCATTCAAGGATAGATACCTCAAAAAAAAAATGGGCAAAAGAGTGAAGCAGAAATCCATTCTAGATAACTCTGTTTCATCCAAAATACTCTCAAGTTGGGAAATGGCACATAAGCCAGGTCATGTATCTATGGAGTCCTCATCTTATCAATTCAATTTATTTACTGATTTTCTTTAATTCATAAAACCAAAGTTTATCCCACATTCATGTCATGAGTATCCAATAAAAAATATCTTGCACCAGAATGGACACAATGGTATCAGTACTGAGAATGTAACCAAAGGAATGTATATAAAGAAGCAGGGATTTCATGCCCAACATCATCAACATTCAAGTTACTGTGATGGGACATCAGCAGACTAGTTTTGTTCAGGATCAAACCAAATTCCTTGAAGATTCAAATCAGCTTTTCAAATACTAAATTTAAAATGATGGGGATGATTGAAACATCCCAAACTTGGTTGAATTTAGATCCTAGGACATAATCTAAACACAGTCTTTGTTTACCATGTCAAATCTACAATACAGGAAAACTAAAGGCCTACAATTTCATGGCTACTCCCTGAAACAAACAAGATCCAATCAGGAAATCTTTGAATTTTGATTCACATCTCTGATTTTATATTTGAATAAACCAGTTGGCTTTTTTTTCACACCAGATCCAAAAAACGCTCACAATATTATCTTGGAAGATGCTTCAACCTTGATTTATCCTGGGTCCCAGTTGGATTCTTGGTCAGACATGGATCAGCTGTGCACTCAATTAAAAGAAATAACTATACCAATTTTTGAAGCCTTGCATCTAGACTCAAAGGGTGTGTTTATTTTTGATTGCTCATCTGCACATGTTCCATATGGGCTTGATTAAATTTTTTCTTTCTTTCAAAACATGGACCTTGGTTCTGGTGGAAACCAAACTTGTCTGTGGGATACTATGATTCCAAGCAACAACACTCTGAATCCAGAACACCTGAGAGGCCAATGCCCACAGATGTGTTACCCTTCCAATCACATTGTGCAGTCTTTAGAAAACCAAAACAAAGGAATTGAACAGGTCCCCTGAAAGTGAGTTATTTGGCAGCATCATGTTTCAGGTTTCTTCAATCCAAAAAATTACCAAAACTCTGTCTTGAATGACTGGTGCCAAAAAAAGATGAAGAAACTAGAGCTGCAGCTATGGTCAAGAATTCCAAGGCTAAATTTTACTTCCTCAGCTTTGACCAGTGTATGCAAGAGATAATCAAAAGTGCCAAGGCAAAAACAGCTCACCAATCTAACTCAAAATTCTTTTAGACAATGATCATCTCTAATCAGTCAGATGTTTTCATGTAAAAGCCACTCCTTAAAACTACAATTGAAGAGGCAGGTCACATTTGCCTCTTCCTTCCAAATTCTCACTGAAATTTAAACCCAATCAACCTTCTTTGGGCCTATGTTAAAACAGGCATGTATATTCATATCATTCTTATTCTCAAGCTTAAACTTTTTTTTTTAATTATAAAAAAAAAAACAGTTTATTGCAGGCAGATTCACACCTGCCTCACATGCAAAAAAAACTTCAAGCATTGTTTCAAAAGTCCAGGAAAGCTTTTCCTCTGTTAAGAATCAGGAAGTTCTTTCAAAATATTGACACAATGCATTCATCCTATTTTTTCAGTCTCACTGGACCTGCAGCATGGAGAAAAGTGCCCCTCACACCTTTGAATCCCTAAGGCTGCACTGATGGATTTCTTGGTCATTTCCAGATAAGTTTTCTTCTTTATTTAGCCACATATTACATATATATTGCAGTCATACACATGTTAAAAGAAGCTGTAAAGTTTACATTTTTATTTGAAAAGAAAAGACTAGATCTGAAAGAGAACATCATGTGAGAAGGAGAATAAAAACCAAGACATGAAACTGTAGGAATAGATAAATAGAGCTTACTCAATGATAATTATAAGGATCTCTGACAGACAAAAATAAAATATTAAATAGGACTGAACAATAGAGGAAAAAGGACTGAGATAGAAAATAACATGATCAGAATTTATAAAGAAAAAGTTGGAAGAAATAAATAAGAAAAGAGCCAATAAGATGTGCTGTTTTTACTTATCAGATGTCTTCAAATAGACAAGAATTGAAATGATCAATGAGTTATATTGATGAGAATTTGGATTGAGTTGTTTAGGTTGAGTGTTTAGGATTCAATTTATTTAATTGAGATAGAGGACACAGAGAGTTGAAAGGAAATTAGGGAAGGGGAATGGAAGGGGAAAGATGTTTTTCAGTGAAAGATTTGGATGAAAATGGATGAGTTGTTTCCTGCAGGAGTCAACCAAGATGACTTCAAAGTTCAATGAGAGATTAGGTTAAGTTTAATGATGAGAAATCTTTTCTATTTCTGCTGAAGCATCAAGAAAGGAAGAGCATTGAAAGAGCATCAAGTGAGAGCACCAATATTCAAAAACCCCCACAAAGTGATGAGTAGTGAACTAAAAAACACTTGCCTTGAAGGCAGCTAAATGATTCATAGTTAATTGCTATTTTTAAAAGCATTGGCTATCATGTATTCAGAAGTAATCAATGTGACAATTAATCCATTCTTGTTCTTCAAGTCTCTTAGCCATTTCTAAATTTTTTGTTTTTGTTTTTGAATTTTAGCCAAAGTGAACAATTTTCTCCACTATTCCTTGATTTTCACTGTGAAATGTTGATAGATTGAGTTCTTCATTCCATAATTTTTCTGCTAGAAATTTGATCCATTTATTCTTTTGGACTCAGTTCAATTCAGCTGCAGTCAATGACAGAGTTATGTTTTTTTGCTTCTTGCTATTCCATGCTACTGGAAATTCTTGCCAAAAGAACATTGAACCACTGCTCTAAAGGCAAGTTTATAATCTGCCAACATCACATCTCTGAAATTTTGAACTGAATTGGATATATCATTCTTGTTTGGTCTTAAGGTCAGATGGAGATGTCTAGTTCCACTGATTTACCACCACACATGTAAAACCTTGATCCTCCAGTGAGTTATTCCTGGATCATTGTTAAAAGATGACAGGATTTAAAACACTGGCACTAAATCAGGGAAAGTGTGACATTCTGAGTATTTCAGCATTCCTGTGAGCATCCTGTAGTTAATTTTGAGTTTCTTAAATTCAGAAATATCTTCAGATATTGCAAGTTTGAGTTGAACTGATACTGAAACAGGAGTGTTAGTGAGGTACCCTAGGTTAATTTTAGTGTAGATTCAGAATATCAAATAATATTCCAACTATGATTCGATATTCTATGTTTTTTATAATAAGTTTTTGTGTAAATCCTGTGACAGGTTGCTCTGTCATAGTAGCAAGCTGACAAAGTTGAGATATTTTATCAGAGCAGAGAAGTTTCTGGGATCTTGAGGAGTGAAGAATGAGTATGTGAGTGTTGATGACTTATTTCTGAAGGATAAGAGATGGCTTTTTACTTTACACCAAGAATCCTGATACATTTTGAATGAGTTCAGTTGAAAGCCGGATTTGAAGATTTTTGATGAGAGATAAATTCTTGATGCAAGAAATTTGGTGAAGAAGAGAGATTTCTTATTGGAGGAGAGTTCAATGAAATCTCTGGATTAAATCAGTAAGTACAGTCTTGAAGATAAGCCCCCTGGCAATAAGTTTTGTATTTCCAGGCGTCAAGCACTTCATATTTAGATAGAATGATCAAGGCTGAATTGCAAACATAATAATAGAATAGAAAACTTAATAATAATAGTAATAACAAGTGTCAATATTGTGAATAACAAATGTAGACTCAATAATTAAAGTAAAGTTTGTACCTTAATAATAAGACTACCATGATTCTTCAATAATGTTTCTGAGATCCAAGAATTGAGTTCCTTGGATGAGGTGTTTATTGGAGGAGGGTTGTTGTAGTGTGGTGTATCTTGAAGTTGCTGAAATTGATAGTTTTGAGTTCTTTTTTTCTTTTCCAGATGAACTCCCAACATGAGGACAAGTTGAGACTCTCAATATTCCAAAGATGAAGTGTTCACACTCCAGATACTACATTCTAACCCTCTTGCACTCAGGACGTGCTTCAGTTGAGAGATTGTTTGTAGTGCAGTTGTTAATAACTCCAAAAATAAGTTAGGGGTCAAGCTATCTCAGCAGATGAATTTTCAACAGAAAGGCCAAATTCATTAGGTTTGAAGGAGAAAATGCATTTTTGGATGCTCTCTTTAATTTTTAAATGTGGTAAAACCCACATCAACCATTAAAAGGAATTATTGACCTTGAAAAAATTCAAGAAAGCCTGCTTATTGCGAATGGTTTTCCAGGGATCTCTCTGTCTAATCCTTTATCCATTGCCCCTTTTATTTTTTGTATTAAATTTAATCTTGCCTCACAAATACAGAAATTCAAAAAAATAACTACTGTTAAATATTCTCTTTGAACAAAAATTATAATCTTAGGTGGCTGTGAGCTTTCCAGGGTGCCGCCAGCCAAAAGTGCCATGACTTGCTGCTGGGGAGGCACCCCTAGGCGTGCACCTTAAAAAAAGGTGGCAGTGTAAACTCTAGTGGTGGAGGTGAGGCGGTGTTGTCTCAATTGGTAATGTGGTTACACACACGCTTCTGCCCTTGAATTTTGGGTGTGGCCTGTAACCCTGCCTAGACAGGGTTTTTTGGGCAGCAAGTCTATTTTATGGGGACTGCCAACAGAAGGGTGCGCAGACTGAACATCTTTTCCAGAAGAAAATCCTTCTGGATAAAGGGGCTGTTGTTCTGGAAGGATTTTCTTTCAGAAAAGCAGGCTGTACAACTTCTATTCTGGGATGGGAACCATCTGGTAAAGGAGATTATATTACAACCCCTTTATCCAGAAATATTTCTATTATTTTCCTCTGTATAAGGTAAGCAACTTGCAGGCCCAATTGATTGGGGCTTTCAGAACACATTTTTATTTTAAAAAGTTTCAAATGAGCCTGAAAGTCATTATCTTCCAGGGATATTGCATAGTAATGATATTATTCATTAGATCTTGTTTCAACATAAACCTTGCTTGTTTTCAAAGTCTTATCCTCTAAAAAGAAGCTACGTGAGCTGGGCCAATATATTCTGATATTGCAATTTTCTGAATGCAGTGTGCGAGTTTCTCCTGAGAAGGGGCTAAATGATCTATATTGTGAGATACTACATGAGGATGATGTTCTTGACGATTGAATTAGTTTTCTAGATAGATGCAATCTATGGTACAACGGTCTTCACAGAAGGGGACGCCGGAATTGAAGCACTAATCACAAAGAGTTGTTTCAGATTTTTGTACGGTTGAGGATTAAAGTTTAAACAGGAAAAAGAAATGGAGGATGATGGATTGGGAAATATGGAGAGATTCTTGAAGAGGGGCGAGGCTGCCAGCGTACCAAACCGGGGGAACTGCTTTGAGCTACTATTCCTGGAAACTTCCATCCCAGAGGGACACTGCCACTGACCCACCGAGGTCCAGTTTGAGTTTTGGGGCAGCGTTGGGTTCCGTGCCATGAAGTTCTGTTTTTTGTTTCTCGTGACAGGGATGCTCTTCGGTTTTCTCGAGATCATGATGCTTTTGGGGAACCGGTGCTGCACCCGAACCTTCGACTTCATAACATCCAAAATAAGGTGGCGAATCAGCTTCTCTCAACACAGCCTTGGCAGACAAACTAGATAGAGCAAATAAGATAGCGTTTACTAACACATGCCGTGACATATGACCAAAGTCAGCAAAATTGAGGAAAGTTGCATTTTGAGTGTTCAGATTCTTGATCTAGATTGTTCCAAAATGGTCAACTATGTTTAGAAAGAGTTCTGAGATGGTTCCGAATGGCAAGCACAATTTTTCAGTGCTCTTTTTGACGACTCATTTCCAAACTGGATTGTTTCTCGATATAAATTGTCGGATTGAAGTGAAGGGAACTCGTACTTATTTGAGTGTGCATAGCATTTGGAATAAAGATGCTTCAAGAGTTACATACACATGTACTCGCTAGGTTCAGCGCCCGGGGTTGAAACCATCTCAGATGCTACCAGGGAAACATTTGAGGCGTGCGATGTTTTGGGGCCGGCAAGCCGTTGCGATGGCCGGCAAGGAAGGCCCATTCAAACGATGTATCTATGTACATTCTACTTCCGCCATACGCAAGAGGCTCCAGGAAGTCGCCGAACCGCGGGGCAAAGACAGACCCTGCGGCCGTAACCTTCTATCAGCCACTAATTTTTCAAGTGTTCTGTGGCCAGCCACCGAGGTAATAGCTGTAAAGTCATGTCAATTGTTTTCTCAATAATAATGAAGAACTCACTGTGCGACATGAACGAGGCCACTGCCAGCCAGCATGTTCAAAAACAGTCTCAGAAAACAACAGCAGCAAGCAGAAGCTGGACTATCACTTGCACCTAATCCAAATCTACTGATGAGTAATCTTTCCCCTCAAGAAGCCATCGTAACCCGTATCCCCAGCCAAGCGCTGCCCTAACAGTTCTCCAATTGAGAGCAGGCGCGTCGCAGAGCCGCTCCCGGCGCAATGTTCCGAGTGAAAGGAGGAGGCTGCGACAAACTAGTGATCAATCAGACTATCAGCCCTAGAGACAATAAAGAATGTCCTAACCTGATTCTTAGCCCATCATTAATTGGATCAAGTGTTTCAAATAAAATACATAATTGATCTAGCTTAACACAATCCCCTTGTTTCAGTGGCCGGGGAACCGGCGCGCCATTGGCCTCAGCCTCTGAAAGAGGGGTTGAAACTAAAGTCTGAATTTTCGCGTGGGTGGTTTTGCTATTGTGGTGGGTGAATTCTGCCCCCATCCCCCCATTCATCTTCTACCGCATTCCTTGGCTGATTGGACCACTGAAAAGGCCTTGATCCCGCCCATGTTGCCCTAAAACATTAAGCTCCCCTGGGTGCTGGAAATTTGGGTTCCCAACCACCCCTTGAGTTTGGAGAGCTTGATACATATTTCATGTATCAGAAGCTGTATAAATGTAGTTCATTCCACTTCTAATATTTCTTCCCTTTACCAATTGAACTAGTATTTCATTCATCCTGTGAGAATTGTGGTACAGGGTGTATCTTTCATAATACCCAATACTATGGTATTTTGCCTGGTCTTGCTGGAACAAATACTCCAAATTTCATTTCTGGGCAAAAGTATGGGGTTTCCAAATTTCTGGAATTGAAAATATAGTACAGGCTAGGCAAGATGCTGGCCTTTTGGTTTTTTTTCTTCATTAGAAATTAGTTGCCTAGCCAATGTATAATTACATTAAGAAAAGGGCAGAAATTACCAGAAACCCTGAATCTCTCAGGCCAGAATTTGGACTTTGGTGGAAAGCCCTTCATCAAGAGGCTTGCTTTGCAAGGTGCCCCTGGAACGCTGGAATACCCCTGTCTCTCTAGAACAAGGGGATTGTGTTAACCTAGAAACTTGATATTATGAAAAATATATTTAATAAATTTAATGATTGGATGAAGCATATAAGTAAGAATCAGTAATATTATGGGAAAAAGATGTAAAAAATGCAATAATCAGCTGAATCCACACACCATGCATACATTCAGACACTGTTGAGCTGTTATTATAAAATTTCTAAAGAATTTTTAACCAAAACCAGACTATAAGAGAAGAGTTAGAAACCAAAATATCAAGCTAATACAAGAGAAATAGAACCATAACACAAGTAAAATGATGAGTAGATTTAGGTTACCAGATAGGCAAAGAAAGAAGGATGATAAGAGAATTTGTTAGGATGAGATAGGACTGGATAGGAATGTGAAACAAAATTCAGTAAGGAGGCAAAAAGCAGACAGACAATAAAAAAGAAGAAGCCAAAAGAGAAAAAACAAACTGGAATATTTAGGAAGTAGAGATTTTTTATCAGAGAGGTGATGAGTATCAAGGAGTAGTTTCTAGGATCTGGAGAATGAAGAATGAGTATGTGAGTGTTGATAGATTCTGTGTGATGGATAAGAGATAGCTTTTTACTTTACACCAATATTCCAGATACACATTGAGTGATTTTGGTTGAAAGCCGGATTTGGAGGTTCTTGATAAGAGATATTGAAGAAGAAGAACATTTCTTGATGGAGGAGAGTTGATGTAATTGTTAGAGTTTTCAGATGAGGCAAGTGAACTGGGGAATTGTGACTGCGAAAAAGCCTTGAGGCAAAAGACTCAAGGGGAGAAAAAAGTAGTCAAAGAGGCCCAAGAAGGGGCTTGTAGCTGCTAGCTTGTGACAGTATGGCAGAAAAAGTGCACACACTACAAGTGGTTTTATATTGTAGAGACCACAGGGATCAGGGTGGAGAGAAAAGATGCTTGTTATTATCTACTCAGGAAGCTTGAATATTTAACTACATACAAGAGTGGTTGAGTTGTGGGGCAGAAAGTGAAAAGCATATCCATCTGGAAAAAGGAGGAAACCAAGTATTACCAAGTGACATATGAGAGAAGTAGTGACAGTTGTGTGAAAGAGGGAGAAAGAGATAGAAAAGACTCTGTCGAGAATTTCAACAGAAATCTCAGGATTAAATGTGAAGGCACAGTCTTGAAGATAAGCCTCCTGGTAATAAGTTAGGGGTTAAGCTGTCTTGGCAGATGACTTTTCAACAGTTTGTCTGTTTATGATGCCTTGAAGGTGTCTTTGTTCAACTTAAACCACCTTTCAGCCCATGGTTTTTTCTAAAAAACAATTGATGAAACAGTTGAATTGCAATGGGGTTCAAGCCCCCCTCAAGCCACCTTGAAAACATCCCATGATACATGTTTTATTTTGGGTGAATTTGTATCAACATCAAATAAAACTGCCAAATGAGTTGAAGTCAGCTACAGGCCAACGTCAACACACATCCCAAACCAAGTTTTTGTCAAGGCAGCTTAAAAAACAAGTTAAAGTTGTCTACAGTTTGACTTCAACTTGTATCCCAAACCAAGTCCTTTTCAAGGGGGCTTGAAAATATACAGCCTGCCCCTCATAGCAGGAAACCTGGCTGGAATTGGTTCCCATACAACCCTTGATTTCTCATGGTAGTTGTGGTGACAAAAGATTCCCAGGTGGGATTTTCAAATAGCATTGCATATGCAATTAACAGAATAAATACACACAAATCAAATATAAATTTAGGGAAGCAGTTAGAGAAGGAATTTAATACTCTGTATATTTACTGAGCAGGTAAGGAGATTTGAGGAAAGGAGAGAAGGAGATCAAAGGGGAGAAGGAGGGAAAAAAGAAGGAGAGAAGGAGAGAAAAAAGAAGGAAAAACTATGGATGTTAAGCATTCTCAAGTGCAAAATTTTCTGCAACTGCCTTGTCAGTTGGCAGCTTTTGCTCCTTCTTGTTCAATTTGTGGATTGTTCTGGTGCTTTTCCAGAGTCAATCATCCTGCTCTAGAAGTAGTTTCCCAAAGACTAAGCTGTGGACCCTTGAATGGTAATGAAGCATCTCTAAATCTTTGTTGATATATTCTCAGGAGAAAGGGAGCTTTGTGGCAGGGTTGGCCATACATTTGAGTTGGGTGATGTTCATCATTTCCCTAAGGTAGGCCAGTTGGCCCTGTTTTTGTTGCCTAATTTTACTTGTGCCTTGGACTTGGCTTGGGTTTAAGTACTTCAAGAATGGTTTTGTTTATGTGTAGGTGTCCATCATTAATTTTTCCAAATTTGGCAGGGATATTTCTGAGGTGCCACCAAAAAAAGCCAATGTGGAGGATATTTGAAAATATTTTCTTCTTGCCCTTGAGAATGGTAGTTAGATTGAGCTTTGTTTTATATGATTTTTCTGGATTACAGCTTCCTGGCATCTTTGAAGCCTTACAGGCCAGGCTGTTCTGTTCAATGATATCCTAAAAAACCATTTTGCATAACTCAGTACAAATCTCTGTACTCACAACAAGACTCACTCATATTGATCATCAAAAATATTTTCTGATCAATTGTGTTCTTCTTTGCAGATTTATTTCCATAAACCTTGATGCAGGTCACAGGAACACTTCCCGGATGATTTCCCAAAACAATGATTGGAAGGTTGGGAGGAATGAGTCCCTCATATTAGCACCCTATGTGTTGGAATTCAGAGTGGTTTATTGACATGTACTCAGCTGAACAGAGTGCTATGCTAAAATTTAGTATAGCTGAAAAGAGTGCAACACTAACAGTTAACATAGCTGAGAAGAGCACTATGGTAACAGTTAGTGTAAATTTTGCTCCAGCTAACAGGATATTTCTGTTGTGTTAAATTGAGTTTTCAATGGATCTAACACCAAACTAGCTGCTATTTTTTCTGTTGATGTTTTTTTAGTTGTAGCTAACAGTAACTTCCGGTTGGTGTAGCTAGAGAATCTACCACTACGCTATACTAAAGCTCATTTTAGAATAGTGGGCACATCATTGTGATAATATTGGGGACCAGTATCCTTTAGAACTCACATCTAGGAGGCCTTGAGCCCACTTGCCCGTCTAATTACTAATTTGAAATCAATCTCAAATTGATTGGAGACATTATTGAACCGCCTTGATTGATCATGGAGTCAACCAAATCCTGGTTGAAGATGATAAAGACACTGGGTGTGTAAGCCTGAGTCTCTCTAGTGACACCAAGACACCAAATAATGGCTTTGTAGAAGCCAAGGAAGTTGAGTATTATGTAACCCTATGCTCAACTTTATGATCAAAGGAGCTGGTCTGCTGCAAAAGCAATTTAAGGGTGAGAGGTTTTTTTTAATGAATAAAGGAGGAAAGATTCTCTTCCTTTGTTTAAGGGAATTGGTTGATGAAATAATAAGGTATGAAATGGTGCTGGATAAAAAAGGTACTGGCAAGAAGTTTACTTCAAAGATTTATTAGGGCAAAACTAAGAATGTAATTGTGGTGGTGACTTAGAAATCTGGATGACAAACCAAAAAGGCACTAAAGGGTATATTGTTTATATATGTTTTTTCTCTTTCAGCTTAGAGTACTTCTTTATATACTACTTGGATGGGTGCTTTATTGCCTGTACAGACTGTAGTTCTTTAACTTATTACAATGATAATGATAAAGAGTTTTACCTAAGAGAAACTTGACTAATGATTTTCTTGAATGATAATAAAGAAGAGAGAAGAAGGATTGAGATTGGATGGGGAAAATGGATTCTGTAGAGATCAATTGATGACAAGAGAGAAAGATGAATAAATTTTTTGCAGAAGAGTTCAGAAGTTCTGTTTGAGCATTGTGATTCATGGCAATATAAGTAGTCAGCTGTTTTTTTTTTTTAAAAAAAAAAAGTGCAGTTAGAGTAGCTCAGTATTAAGCCTAGTTTAGCTCAGTGTTCAGTTTGGTGCAGTTCAGTGTTCAATCTGGTGCAGCTCAGACATGACTGTTGGGCAGAAGGAAGGCACATCAATGAGGGTGGGAATGAAGTTTCCACTGAGCTATGTACCTATTTTAATCAAAGCTGAGCAGCGCTGAGCAGCTACCCAACACTTTTATGCACAGAAGGCAGAAAGTGCTTTTATGAGCAGGCACAGCCTCTGGTTGTGCAAGGTAGAAAAATTAATACCCAATTTTGTTTTAAAGTAAGTCATGGAGTGGATAGATGGAGGATAGATGAGTGAAGTTGTCCAAATTTCACTTGCCATCAAGTGATCATTAATTTTTCCTGGTGATAAAGCACTTGCGGGTTGAGGACAGCCAAGATCAGCAAACCCCCCTTGTGTTCCATTATCCCCCAAGTTGATCTTCCAATTTTCTGGAGTTGCCCTAATGTCTGGTCAGCTTTCTGCTTCATCTGCGCCAGGTTTTTAGCAAAATTAAGCTTTGTATCAAACCAGACCCATAGCCACTTGACCTTGGGCAGGGGCTTGAGGGTGGACTTGTCAAATAGAAAGAGGGAATCAGCAGGTTTAGCATTGGAGAATACAATGTATTGTGCTTTTGCGCTGTAAAAAACTGTGCCATGTGTCTTCCCCCAGTTGGGGGAGGCCTCTCCAAGTCTAGTGAGCCCATCTCTTGCCCCCTCCACCTTTCTGTGAGCCACTAAGTGAACCACATTGCCAATAAACCCTAGGGAAATTTGATCTCATGCAAATGAGAAATCCTTGATCAGTGAATCACCACTATAAAAAATGCATAAATCCACTAATAGGGGGGATCACCTTTCTCCAGCCTAAATTCCTGTGAAAGGAATTCCTCCAGTTTCAATCTTGTTGTTTGTCCCTGTAGGAAACTATCAATGATTTTCCACAGGTATGCTGGGCATCCTTTAGTTCTGAGAGAATGGATCAGTCTTGCAGGGTATAACAAAGGGTAGGCAGACTTAAAATCCAAGAACAAAGCCGTGACTATCTTCCCTTCCTTCCATTTGCGTTTAACCCAAATAGTGAGTGCTAGAATCATGTCTTCACCACTCTTTAGGCGCCTTCCACCCATATGGCCATCCGGCAGCACATTTCTTGTTTCTGCCCAAAAGGAGAGCTTATCAGCAATAATCCTCTCAAAAAACTTTCCTACAGTGCTAAGCAGTGCTATTGTTTGATAGGCTCCAGGTGAGGTGTAATCCAGATTTTTGAAATTTCTTAGGATGATTGTGGGGGCTGTCCTCCAAGCCCTTGGGAATCATTCAAGTTGGAGGCAGAAATTCATCAGTACAGTGAGCTTTGGTGCTAGGATTTTTGTGGTACAACTCAGCATTTCATTTGGGATACAATCAGTTCCCATGGCCTTGTTCTTTGCTAATACTTTCAGGACCCTAGGATTCTCCTCCACCATGATCTCTGGGTATACTACAGAATGAGAGGATATCACTGGGGAGATATCCTGCAAGTCTCATTTGCGTTGTTAACCACCAAGGTTCCTTCAAACAGGAGGTCTGCCTGTTCTGCCTTATCAGAGGTAATCCCTCCTGAAGGGGTACACAGTGGGAGAGCCCCCTCCCCGCTCCTGGGTTTGGTTAAACGGAACGCCTGAAGAACCATTGTTTCTGTGGTAGATGCCAAGAAGCGCCTCCAGTGCAGCTGCTTGAGCTCTACAACTTTTTCCTTGAATATTGTGTTCCTATACCTAAAACAGTGGGCAGTTTCTTCAGGATTTTTCAGAAGCATCAGCCGCCGGCACTTGTTCCTTGTTTTCACCAGGGGGTCAAGGAATTCTTGATCCCACCATTTCTTGACTTTTGTAGGGTTTTCCTGCACCTCTTGGCCCTGTTGAAGCCAGGCTTCACAGACTGCTGATGTCTGTTTGGCCTCAAAACCATCAATTTGTTTGATAGAGGCAGGGTCAGTCAGCTGTTTGATCTTCTGGGAAACTACTTTGTGCAAAAGGCCTTTGTTTACCCTGTCCTGTGTTTGAGGGATTCTTCTGGTGCCTATAGTGGGGGGGGGGATCCAACCTGATCAATATCTTTTGGTGATCAGAAGAATGATTGTCAGATAAAGTGGATACTGCCCCAACAATTTTGCTACCAAGGAAGTCCGTCCAGTTCAAATAGATAATCATCTGCGCCCCTCTACTTGAGAAAAAAGTTGGAGCACCCTGGTTGAAAGCTTGAATCCGTTCCTACCACATACCTGGATCAGGTTGGCTGCCTCCGGGTGATGGTGAGATTAACCGGTGTGGAACTACTCAAGGGACAGAATAGAGCTTGGAAGGGAAATGGATGACTACACTAGTATTAATGTAAGTTATACCAAAGGTGCTGATATAAGAGCTGCCTTCCTGACTAATGCTATGGGGAATGAGGGTAACACTAAGAATAAAATAAAGGTGTGGCTAATTTCTATCTATTCTTAGAAGACTAGTACTGATGAACTTACTTACTACACACACCAGGTGAGAGGAATGGATAACAGGGGGGGATGAGTTGTATAAAGTATATGTAATATAATTGTAATGTGGGGCAAGGGTTTGTTATACCTCTGGAGTCAAGATGGGTCAAGCTGGTATTTATATTTATATATTTTATAAGGGTGATGGTAACTCTACTAAGTATGTATACTAATTTATGGGATCTGTAATGTTGGTATATGTAGGGGGTAACTTAGTAAGTCTGGGGGTCCATAAGGGAACAAGAGGGAGGAACAGCTGTCCTTATATATCTGATAAAGAAGAGAAGCCATCAGGCTTGAGGGAGGAACACCAAGGCTATGACATGTAGCTGGTGGGAAAAGGAAGAACATGACAGATGAGTAGTGGGAAAGTAACTTGTATGAAATAGTCATGCTAGTGACAGATGAGTAGTGGGAAGGTAGAGTTTATGTATAGTAGATATGATGTAAGATGTTTCTGATAGTCATGTGCAGTGTATGTTATGTAGTGTCTATGTATTTTATATAATATGTATTTTGTATCTTGGTTGTGTAATATATCTACTTATAATATGTACTTATTGTATACTTTAACTTGCTTTACACTGTAACTTGCTGGATTATTCTTGGTTTGCCTGTAACTCTTGAACCATGAGGAATTTGAGTGTGGTTGTAGTGAGTGACTAGGGTTAAAATGGGGTGTAGAATCTGATTATGCAATAATAATGGGGAATATGTGTAAGTTTTGGGATTTATATGTGGATATATGTAAGTATTTGGGGTTTATGAATGATAAGTAATCTTTAAAATATAGTAATGAAGTGGAATGGATCACCACACCAGCTGGGTTCCACAGTTGATGATGGAGGGTGGCGTCCATTGCAATTATTGTGGCTATCTTCCTGCTTCCCAACCAATAGCCACTCTTCCAGCAATTTAGTACCTGAAAAAATCCTTGGTTGGTTGTACATATTAATCAATTGAAGTTGTTGTCCCGGGGTTGTCTTGATTTCAACAGCAAGGAGAAATTTGGAGTTAGTTTGCAATACTGTGATAGATGTAGAGGGGAAATGTTTTCTTATGTAGATCACCACTTGGTGTTTGTCCTCCAGATTTTTCAGGCAATGTTCTGGGCTACTGAATTTCCACCAGCCATCATGGTCAGGGGGAAGAAGTGTTAGTGGGTTTATCCATGGTTCTTTTAAAAGGAGAAAGATTGTTGAGACCGGCTCAGAATTAAAAACACTTAGTGTGTCAACTCGGCTGTTGTGGCAAGTTAACTGCACAGCTGACGGATGGGGAATAGGAACTGTATTGCTACAATTCAAAACACTAGATACAAAAAAAGGGGGATTCAAGGGGGGGTTAGTATATTGGGTGTACTAATCATGAGGAAGATGTTTTTTGGAGATTAGCCAGTTTCTCTTTATACCGCAGGCCTTATCAAACGGTGTGTGCAACATCTAGATGTCCTTCTCTTTACCACCTTCCTTGAACAGTATGCACAGCTTCCTGCCTCCCTCTTCAGGGGCGGGGCATTCACACGTCTTGTGAGCATCACCACATCTGCTGCACTTTGGCCCTGCCCGGAACCACTTACCAAAGTGGCCCATGCCCAGGCAATTGAAGCATTGTGGCGGCAACCTCTTGAACCGTTCCACTTGGAAGTGTTGACAGACAATCCAGGTATACGCAACATTTTTTCACCAAAATGTTGGCCAAATAAGAGTCAGTCAGGGAAACCACAATTGTTCCTGTGTTACGTGGGTTGTCCGGCTCCCTACTCCCTCCCAGCCACCTGATGCTGTGAATCTTGTTGGGTAGTAATGAGCCGTCTATTTCCAGCTGAAGATTGCCTTCTAACTTGTCAAACGCAAAGCTTTGAGGGATCCCGTGAATGAGGACTAAGTAGGTGCTTGGTGACACTTCCAGATCCAGGTGGAGCTGCTTACTCCACGCATGTCAATTCTTGTTGAGCCAATCCTTGTGGTGGGGGTCCTTGGATTAGAAAGATACATTTCCCAAGGCCACCGTTTTGACCACAAACTTCTTGCCATTGACTGTGGCTTTGAGTTGCTCTAAGATTTTTTTTTTTTGAACTACAATTCTAGCATTCACATCCTTTAGGGGGGTAGTCCCTAAGCGTGCATGGATTATTGATAGTCTGGGTTGAGCCGTTACCATTTCTGCTTGTGATGGGGGGCTGGTGGGGGTGGTTTCCTCAAACCAGCCATTGATGTGTATGTTTTGACCGCAGCAGGGATGTCGGCCTTAGAGATAATAAGTATGTCCTAAAACCTACAGTTAGGCCAATAATTATTGCCCTAAAGACTTGTCAGCTTGCTACTATGTCAGAGACAACCTGAACAAAATATATAAATATATAATAATGAAAGAGACATTATTACAAACCAACAATGAAAGAGACATTATTACAAAACAACAATAAAAGAGACATTGTTACTTATGAAAGAGACATTGTTACTCTTTACGCCATAAAAAGAGAAAAATACATATAAAAACATATAAATAATAAAATATTATTTAATATTCTGATTCTACACGTAAAATAACATAGGGTACCTCAGCCAAAGTACCCCTGTAACTTTACTCCTTCTAGTAGTAAATCCACTTTAAACTACTATAATAATAAGTATAAACATGAATAGTAGAATATACAACCTGTATGACGAAAAGAATAATCATCATACAACAGTAAAACCATAGTACAACTCAAAAGAAACATATGTAAACATCCTTACATACATAATCTGACATTTATGGCCCAATTGGGATGACATATTACTAATGGTGATCATGACAGATGTTCTACATGGTTACCACTTCAGTTGGACACTCTGAAGCGCACACTTGAACCATATTACATGACAGTAACTGTGGTAATACTCCCATGTCAACCATTGACATCATTGCCAATCTGTCATGGCTCATCCTTAGTAGTTACTACTAAGAATCATGACACATGACAGCCCTCTCTAGCTCTCCTGTTTCGCCACCAAGGCTTCAAAGAAGATATTTAAGAGGCTCTTCTTTCCCCTTGCTTTAATCCCCATCATCTTTTATACATACAACATACATACATAGCATTCCACCAGTCATAGTAACCAGTGTCCTGCCCTGTAAGTTTGTCTATTATAGACCTGATCACTCAGCCCTCTTTCTTCACCAACTGCCAGTCTTTAGCCCATCAACCCAACCGCCTCAGCCTGTCCAGTAACCCATAGAAGTGCCCCTTCCTTCCAGAAAAGACCATAACAGTAAGTCCTTTCTTTCAGGAGTTGTGGCCCTTCTAGCCATCTTTACTGGGATCAAAACAACCCCTGCTTGCAGGCCCCAGTTGTAACAGGTCACCAATTTCCTCTGCTTTTGCAAGAAAACCTGTGGAGGGAACTAAACCACCCCTGCTTGCAGGCCCCTCCTTAAAAAATATATCCTTATATTTTTTATATCTCATATCACCACCATATTACCACCCTTTTTTATCTTTGCACCCTGTGTAGCTAGAAGGATCTTAGTCCTTGGCATCACAGAGCGTGACAAGACTTCAAATAAACTAAAGTCCCTTAGAAAAAGGGAAATAGAGCCTTGTAGCTTATGTAATAATGGATAACCCATAATAACCAAAACACATACCTTATAATAAGTGAAACTTATAGGATAATTACCTTATCCCTGGAAAGATAAGGATTATAGTCTAAAGGGAAGACATAACCCATAAAAGATACTGTAACACATAGTATAACAGTACAAATGAATGGGTTCCACTTTGAGACTAGTGGCCATTCCAGATTGAGAATACCAAGCCACTGGTTTCTACAATAAGCCTCAAACACCATGTGACTGATTAATTACAGCACACATGGTCTACGTACAGATTAAGCCCACATGATAATTCAACAAGGAGGTTGAGAATTATACATGTACTTATACAGGCACTGAAAGCACCCAGCCAAGTACTATTTAAGGAAGTACTCTAAGCTGAAGGAAAGAAAACATATATAAACATACCCCTTTACTGCCTTCTTGGTTTTTCACCCAGATTTCTAAGTCACCAACTAGAATTACATTCTAATAATTGCCTTACAAATCATTGAAGTAACCTTTTGGCCAGTATACTGTTTATTCAGCACCATTTCATCCCTTACAATTCCATCAACCAATTCCCTTAAACAAAGGAAGAAAATCTGTCCTCCCTTATTGGTTAAACAAACCCCTCTTCCCTTAAATAGCATTTATTGAAGACCTGTTTCCAGGTTGGAGGTTGTCTTTAGACAGCTTGCTCCTTTTACCTTAAAAGTTGAGCTTAAGAGTTACATAATAATCCACTAATCCAGCTTCAACATAGCTTTTACCTTGTGTCCTGCAGTCACTAAAGAGACCCAGGATCACAAGGGATCATTCTGGTGAGTTGACCTGCTTTGACTACTTGCATCTGGCCTCTGAGATCCCTTAGATCTGCTAGCACAAGCTGGAGCGCCTTTGAGGTCTTTTGAAGTAGCTGCTTTTGTTTGGCTTTGCTATCCAGGGTGATCATAACCCTGTCAAAAATGACCTTCCCGCCTGACGCGTGGCTGTCTAGGCGGGCCAGAAGTGTCCGGAGGAATGACACCAATGAGTGTCCCGGCAAAGGGGTATGGGGTGATTCTGGTGGTCGGGCCTCATGAGGTCTTGACATGGAGACTGCATACATTAATATATCAGTTGGCGCGTCTCTGGCAACTTGCACGTCCCAGGGGGGTGTGGATTGAATCCAAGAGGACCTGTACCAAATCTGGGTGATTGCTAGGGGGGGTCAAGGAGGGGGGGGTCAAGGAGGGGGGGGGGTCAAGGAGGGGGGGGGGGGTCGCCAGCAGGCATGGGTGGGGGTGAATGGTTCTGTTGAGGTTGAGTAGTATGTTTTTGGGATGGGGGATAGGGGGTGTGAGAAAATTTTAATTTTCAAGGTGGTTGCGGACAGAAACCTGAATCAGCTGGGGTTTAGAAAGTTTCAGAAGTCATGGGTTAAGACCCTTTGAGCCAAATTCTCACAGCCTCTTGTGCTTTAAGTCTTTTTATTTGAAGCAACCTCTGAGATTTGAAGAACCCTCATTTGTTGAAGTGACCTTCTTATAGTCGCTCAACCCAGGGCTTTAGTGAGAAAATATGCTGTGTTGTTGTTTGTGTTGACCTATTGTAGATATATGAGCTGCCTTGTGATTATTTATCTGAAAAACTAGTGGAGTTGGATGTCCATATGCTTGGTTTGGAAACTATTCTGTGAGTTTTTGCTTGTTTACAGATCAATTGCACTTTGGTTGTCAATTTTCATTTTGTTGATGAAATTGGCAAGCCAAGGAAGATCTCAACTCAAGTCCAATAGAGCCTTTTATTTGGCCTCCGTTGTAGGCAAAGATAAGGTAGGTTGTTTAGAAGACTTCCAGTTGATTATGTGAGATCCAATAACCACAAAAAAGTTGTTGATCTTCTAGTATCTAGGAGGTTTCCCCAGTCAGCATCAACAAATACCTTGATGCTAGTCACTATACTTCTCTTATATTTTAATCCTAAATTTTTCTTTCCTGCCCATTATCTAAAGACTTGTGTGGCAGCATTATAGTGATTGATTCCAGGGCTCTCAAGATTTTGAGAAATCAGACTCACATCAAACAAAATATCAGGCCTTGTAAGAACTCTGAGATAGCTCAACAATAATACAAGGGCTCTGTAGCTCACATTCAGCTGCCCGGATTTATTCTTCTTTTGCTGTGTTTCCATCTTCAATTGGATTCTTGGATTTAGCGGACAGGAAGCTGGGTGCTCTCCCTGAAGATTGAATTCAATTAATTTTATTTTGATGTATTGCGTCTGGTTGACTTGTAGGCCATCTTTGAAACTTTCAATATTCATGCCTAGTAGAAAGACTTCTTTTCCAGGATATTTAATCTCAAATTCTTTCTCCATCTCCTTGCTGAAAACTTTTGGTTCCTTACTAATGATGACTAGGTTTTAAATGTGGGAAAAAATTCAAGTGGCTACCCTTCCCGCTCCTTCAGAGCGCCAGAAGACACACAGATCCAAAACCAAGATTGAAAAACCTAGTCTCTTGATGTAGGTAGTAAGCCTTTTATACCACACCAGAGGTGCTTTCTTCAAGCCATAAATGGCCTTTTTCAAGTCTACAACCAAGCCTTCTGGACACTCAAGACCTGCCAACAGTAAAAATATTTTTCTCTTGCCAACAGCACGCGCGCTTAGGTCCGCCAAATGTGAGCTTGCTGATGCGCCAGGAGATATTATTTCCATCAATTTGGTTGGTCCTTTTCCCAAGGCAATTGAAGGAAGTAATTACGTGCTGGTTATACATGATGTGTTCTCTTGGATGACTTTGGTAGTTGGTTTGAAGATTGAGGCTATGGCAGGGAAGGGTGTAATGGATTGGGTAATGGATTTTCATTGACTGATTTCTCATTAGGTTATGGCTGTTTGTTCCAGTAATGCTGCTGAATTGAATTCAAACAAATTTAAAAAGTTTCTCATGGAAAAAAATATTTGGCACAAGCTAAGTATTCCTCATGAAAATTGTCAGCTATGTGAATGAAACTCTGTCTTAATTTATATAAAAACGCCAGGTAATATCACTGTTCTGAAAGGCTATCTGAATAATAATTACTATTATTCTCTCTATATTATCCAAACTATGCACAGAGGAAACCTACACTCCTTATAATTGTCTTATTTGCTTTACAAATTAGTCAATCAGGAGAATACTAACAGCTAAATGTATAGGTTTGGCTATCTTTCTGTCTTGTTGAGATATATGTAGCAATATAGATTGTTACTAAGCAGCTGGAAATCACTTAAGCTGATTGGTTACTTTCAGGGGTGGTAGTCTTGCTGCAAATGCTTTATAATGAATATTTCAAGGTGTAATATGGGTAGGTTCTAAGGTAACTTGAAAACTATTCCATTTAATAAGTTGGGTTGGATAATAAAAGAGTACCACTACTTTAAAATTAGGAGGAGAATATTCAGGGTACTTACTAATATGGTACTGTGTGAATATGCTGAGGATCCAATCCTGGGCCAGGAAATTGCCTCCTTTTATACTCTAGAGGTCTTCAGGGGAAGGGTCTAGAATGTTGTTGTATATTCTGCTCTAATTCATTACGATTCAAATGCACTATGATGCAATGGGAATTTTTATATATTGAGCACAGTATTTTCTATGTCCATGACCTCATGCATGTATGTATAACCAATCACATCATGGGCCAATTCATTTAATAGAAAAATACTGGGACATTACCACACACTTAGGTAATTTCTGTCTTATTAGCATAATTGTATTATTCTTATATCTATGCAAATAAGCTTTTTGTCTCTCATCTTTTATGAAAATACTTTTTAATCCATAATTTATACTTGTTATTCCTTGTTCTTACAAAGTCCCTTTAATATTTGATAAAGTACTAGAAGGAGTAGGAATTTAGTGGTGGTTTGATTGAGCTACCCCTCTTAATTTTACATTCTGAGTTGATTGATATAATCATATTTTATGATATTTTATTATTTACAGTAGTACTACATTGTTTTTATCATATTTTACAGTTGACTCAGTTCTTAGGATACTCTGGAGTATTGCTAGGGCTGACAAACATAACCAAAATGGGAGTGTTGAAAGAACCAATAGGACCCTACTTGAAATGGCTCAAGATGTCATTTTACATGCTAAGTTACCTGTGTCTCTCTGGTTTTTAGCCATAAAACATGCTGTGTATATATTCAACCGTGTTGCTCATGCCAATGCTACAAAATCTCCCTACAAACTGTCTTTAGGAAAAAAACTGTTTCTGGATATGGAACATGCTTTTGGATGTTAGGTGTATTTTCATGATATCAACTATCCAAAACAGTTTGTACCTTGATATACAGCTCTAATCCATCTGGGTATCTTGAAAAATTCACATGATTGGCTGCACTGGAACCCAGTATTGATGCAACTTCAGAGAGGTGCTTCTGTAATCTTCCATGAGGATGACTTGCCTTCCCAGATGAATAATTCTGGCTCACTCAATGCAGTCCTCAATTCAATCAGAGTCAATTGGTTGGTAGATTTTAGTAAGCTTTGTGGGCTGGATTTGCAGAATGCCTGTTTGGCTTCTGCAGTGTCAGAGTCACCAATCACCTCTGATTCTCTATTCAACTACTATAAGGCCATCAAATCCACTCAAAAGGCTGAATGGCAGGCAGGGAGTAAAACAGAAATTGACATGATGATTGGTCTTCAAGTATGGGAGGAAGCTCAAGAGCCAGACTGCAAGGATTTGCTTATATAACTTGCTTTTGTGATTTTGCACTTAAAAGGAACCAGGAGGGAAAAATCACTAAATTCAAGGCACAAACCAACAGTGGGCCGCTACGCTACGCTATTTGACCTCTAACTGTTAGCGTAGAGGTTTTTTTTTTGCCAGAAAATTTGTAGTGTTAGCTGACGCTACACTCCGCTAAACTAACAGTTAGCGTAGCAAGAAATTTTTCAACCAAATTTTTTGTAGTGTTAGCTGTGGAAAATAACCGCTACGCTAACAAGTAGCATAATTTTTTTCTGCTAACACATATTCAAGTTCCCATTAGTGTAGCGGCATCAGATCTAAGCTACGCTACATTAAATGCTAGCTGTTAGCTGAATTTTTTCCTGCTAAATGTTTATGCTCAAATAGTGCATTGTTTTGGCGCGCAGCCAGCTGAGTGAACAGTCTGAACAGAATTTTTTGGGTGGATTACATCCCTGCTTGTTTTACCAATAGTTGTGGTGATGTGCTTGGGCAAAGAAATGGGAGTGTTGAAAGTTTTTCCCTTGCACAAATTTTCTTGCATTGAGGCTGTGATTCTTTTAAATTAATATTTTCATGAATCCTGTTGAAGCATTTCTCTTCCAGCTTTACTTGCTTCCTTTGAGTTAAATAAGAATTTCTTCTCATTCTCTGATGGGCATTCTGATTACTGTTCTATGCAATTTACATATGAGCAAGATGTGTTATTCAAGTGAAATTTGTCCAGGCAGTAACCATATTTCCCAAAGAAATGCAAGAAATGCATATCCAAACATTGGAAAGAGAAAAGATGGATAAGAAACAAACAATTGTTTTTGAAAAAAAATAAATAAAATAAAATAAAAATAAAATAAAAAAAATAAAGATGAAAAAATAAAAAATAAAAAAAATAAAATCAGAAATAAGCTGTTTTGATTGCTGTAGTTGCACAAGTACAGGAGTTAAAACAGCTTATTTCTGATTTTCTTTTTTTTTTAAAAAAATTTACCTTTAATTTTTTTTTTTTTTTTCAAAAACAATTGTTTGTTTCTTTTCCATCTTTTCTCTTTCCAATGATTGGATATGCATTTCCTGCATTTCTTTGGGAAATATGGTTACTGCCTGGACAAATTTCACTTGAATAACACATCTTGCTCATATGGAAATTGCACAGAACAGTAATCAGAATGCCCATCAGAGAATGAGAAGAAATGCTTATTTAACTCAAAGGAAGAAAGTAAAGCTGGAAAAGAAATGCTCCAACAGGATTCATTAAAATATTGATTTGAAAGAATAAAAGCCTCCAGAAAAGACATGATTGCTATACTCCCACAAGTATAGCACCAAACTAAATGTTACTGCAGTACTAAACTAACAGTTACTGTAGTGCTAAACTAACAGTTACTGTAGTGCTAAAATAAAAGTTAGTGCACTGAAAAAGGGCACTACGCTAACAGTTAGTGTAGCTGAAAAGAGTGCTACGCTAACAGTTAGCGTAGCTGAAAAGAATGCTATGCTAACAGTTAGCATAGTGTTTGATCCAGCTAACACCGCTAAAAATAAGCTAACAGGAAATTTCTGTAGTGTTAGATTTTTTTTGATGTGGCTAACGCTATGCTACCCGCTATTTTCTTTTTTGACAAATTTTTTTTAGTGTTAGCTGAAAAAATCTTCAGCTAACAGTAAATTTGTGTTAGCATAGCAACAAAAGCTAACATTACGCTACACTACAGCTAATGTTAGCTTAGCAGGCCCACTGTTGCACAAAATGTGGTGCAGGGATTCAAAAATATTCACAGTTGAAACTTTAGAAAGACCTTTTCTCCAACTCCAAAATCTTCATTTCTCTGTCTTCTTCTAGCTATGTCATCTAAATATCAATGGCCTGTTGTGTCATTTGATTTCAAGAGACTTTCCTTCATAGTGAGATTGATCACAATGTTTTTATTTTTCCTCCACCAGAATTTCTGTCATGCCTGGATGTGTGTTAAAGCTTCAGAAGGCCCTATACGGTACCCACAGGACAGCTTGTTGTTGGTGGTTACATCTAAAAAAAAAACTCAAGAAGGTTGGTTTCTTCCCAAATCTAGAAGACCCTTGAAATGGGATCAATCCCTCTCTAGCATTGTAGGGCTTTGAGTTTGCAAGATGCCTGGAGGTTTTAAAATTGACCAACCTATGCTCATTGAACAAATCCTTCAATTTCAACCCTCCACAATTTGTACCCAAACACCTATCCAGTCTACCAACCTTGTTTCTAATCCATCCAATGGTTCAATGGACATTTACTATCTATCTTGAATTGACTTTCTCCTGTATCTTTCTGCGGGTTCTCAACCTGATCCACTGCCAGCATAATTGCCTAGGTTGATTTCATCCCAGTTAAACTAGGATGCAAACAACCAATTTAAAGCAGGTTGACCTCAACCAATTTAAAGCAGGTTGACCTCAACCAATTAAATATAAAACTAAGGGGGGTCCCTTGGATTTATATTTCATCAGTTGATTTCAACCAATTTTAAATTGGTTGAGTGCATCCCAGTTTAACTGGGATGGCTTCATCCTAGGAAATTATGCTGGCAGTGATCTCACATTTTCTGGAAATTTCCTTTTTCAGTTCTCACTGGCTCTGGATGAATCCCACTGGGTGGTGTTGAATCATCTGATTTCCTACATCAGATATAGTAAGGATTTGGATCTACTGCTTATTGCCTCAAGACCCTTTGGAGATGGAGTTCTGAATTTTGTGGAAGGGAACTGGGGAGGTGAGGTGTCTTGTTCAGTCCAGGGATTTATCTCAACTGTTTGGGTGTTCCAGTATCTTGGCTGTCAAAACTTCAACCTTGTGTTACCAGATTGACTTTTCAGGCCAGGTAAATGGATTTGTCTTTTGCTTCCAACAACGCTTGTGTTCTGGCACACTTGCTATCAAGCTTCTATCCACTTCCTCCTCCGCTACTTCTGTATGACAAAAATGCTGCAGTGAAAATTAGCTCCAATTGCCATACGTGCAAGGAACATTGTCACATTGACCATGAGCTTCATTTCATAAATGAACTCCTTTATCTGAAGAAGGTTTGCCTTGAGGTTTGCCTTGAATGGATCTCTACCACCAACCCACTAGCCAATATCTTCACTAAGGCTCTAGGTTGGAGGAAGGTTTCAGAATTTTTGACAGAGGTTGCATTTTGGTGGCAATCCCAAACATTGGCAATTAAAGGGACAGTATGCACTGGCGGTGATGAACATGCACCCCTGCATCTGTTCTTCTCCCTCAAAAATTCCCACCACCTAATGGTGCCTGATTGGCTCTTTGGAAGCTAACCATGAACATCTTATGCTGCGCAGCTGATCTTATGTCAAATTCTATGTTGTTTTTATGTATCTTTGAATTCTGTTTCTCCTTTGTATATACTTACTTCATTTTTCTTACTGTCTTTCTCTATTCATTCAAATATTTATTTTTTGTTTTTTTTTATTTCTCTTTATGTCTGTTTTTCTTTTGTTTCTTTTGTGCTTATAAGTCTTGTGGTTGATGATGGGGGGAGTATTATGTCAGGATATGTTCATATTCTTATCTTTATATTTTTCCATTACATCATACCCTTTTATTCACATATTTTCTATTTACATAATGTATTATGGTTTTATCTCTCATCAACCAAACTATATATTTACCAAAAACTCTATAAATACTCTCTTCTATTCATGAAAAATATTTCCCTTGGGGGAGTTTTCACATTCTTCATCTCACCATAGTATTCTCTGCTCTACAGTCCTTGCCAGCTGCTTATTATAAATTTATATGACTAAACTTACCCAAAAAGACCAAAGAGAGCCAAACCTATAAGTTTGGCTGTTAGTCTTCTCCAATTGACTGGTCTGTATATCAGACTAGACAATTGTAAGGGTTATTAGGTTACCCTCTGTGCATAGTTTGGACACTACAGAGGAAGGGATATTTATTATTACCTTGATAACCATTCAGCACAGTGATAATATCTGGTCTTTTTTATAGATATCAAGCAAGAGTTTCATACACATAGCTGACAATATACATAGTGCACAATGCCAAACCAAACCTGCACTTGAAAAAAACAAAAATGAAAAAGAGCATCACCCATGAATGCTGAGGTTGTGTGTTGTACATTCTAAGGTGCACAACCTTTCTTTTCACTCAACCATGTGATAGGATGGTTCAAGGGATGATATCATGGTAAGATAGTAAACCAGCTAAAATGCCAGTAGTAGTTGAAGATATCAAGTTGACCTACAAGGAACAGATGATGGATGAGACCCTTACTGAAAAAATGCTTACGGTGTAGGAGAAATGACTGACTTGATTGTTTGTTAGTAAATTAATTCCGCAAATCACCACGATTTCCCGACTGCCACCCAATGGAACTTTGGACTTGGCAACCACTTTCTTCTCGTTCTTGGAATATATAGTCTGTTGCAAGGTAGCGCCCAAGACTGAATCGAGCTGAGGGACAAGTTTTGTTGAGAGCGGAAGATGGACGATTAATTCGATGGGGATCAGCTCGGAATTTGATCTTGAAGAGAAATCCCTACCATGGAACATAACAATCCAAAGAAACCACAGCTAATAATCATCGATTGTCTCGACTGGTGTGGTTCACCGATAATCGAGCTGACTCCTCCGACCAAGAGGCCCCCTAGGGTTGAAAAGACTAGGCCCAGGATGCTTACTGCTCCATTGGTCCCGGGTGGTACCTGAATTATTGAAATCAATGTGGTCAAGCAGACAGTCATCAGAGGGAATCCTTCCTATCATCCTTGCGGCTAGATGTTTACATAGATGAATACTGATTAGAAGGTATGGATGAAGGCTATCTGGCCTACCTCTTTGAGATTCGTGATCAGCCTCGGTTTGGATCGAGATAGTATACCGAGCTGCGAGAGATCAAAGAGTTGGTTACCGGATCAAAATGGAATGTTTCAGTCTATTGAAACTCTGAGCATGCAGTTTTTTTGTTTTAATTCCTGAAGGCTAATGGTGTATAGGAGCCGGTCAGTAGGACTAAGGTTTTCTGCTAGAAAGATTTTTAAAGAGTGATCTGTTTTGATAGGGAAATCTTCGGGACTTTGAATACATTGAAAGCTTCAGATCCAACTCACTTCGCTTGCAAACTAGATTTTGGTGATAAGAGTATGCCAAAGATTTTGGTTGGTCGATGGATGAAGTAAAAAGAGTCAAACGATTAATGTTCCAGTTGGATATAGTTCAGATGATTAAACCTTGCTGCTGACCGTGTCACCCGCACAACCAGCCCAGTATGCAAGGGCAGCAGAGACCAAGGCCTTTCGGAGTGGAGCAATGTCGAAGCGATAATTGTTATGAGAGCTTCCAGATAGTAGTACATGATCATTCGAGAGAGCTGATTGGGGGTCAAAGAAAGAGTAGGAGAGTGCACAGAGGGTACCAAACCAGGCATTACAGAGAACTTGTTTCCAGTCCCTACCAGTACTACCAGTAGGATGAGGATTCCCGAGGGTGGGCTGGTTGTGGTTGTTGTTGTTATGCTGTGCTTTTGGAACAAGCTCTTCTTGATCGGATTCATCGACCAGATTTATTTTGATCTTTTGTTTGTATCTTGTGGCGATCGTTCCCAGGGTAAAGAAGGAGAGAAGTGCGCCGCCGAAGATTGGGTTGGGATTAGCCAGGGTAAGGTAACCGATCAGGTTGGCTGCCAATGCACCAGAGAGTTGAAGCGACCGACGGCGATGACTGTAAGCAGCGACGAGGAGCGAGAACAGGAAGGTCTTGGGATAGAAGGCGTTGTAGCTGATTCTCTCATCTTGAGTTGTAGTCATCTTTGAGGGATAAGCTGCAAGGTATAAAAGATATGTAATTTGTACACTTTAATGAGTTGACTTGAAATAATTAGTGGCGACTGTACACATAAATAAACAAGAGAGCTTAATATTTAAATACGTATTTATTACTCTTTTAAGATAAATATATGTATCATATATTGTTGTATATTGATTAGGCCAGCCAGGGATCTAATTAGAGCAGAAGTTGAGATAAATAATTTCATGGCGTAAAAAGTTAAAATGTGGGTAATGTACATATGTACAATCTGAATTATCAATAATTATTACACGGTATTTTATAGTGTAAATAGAGATTGTCATAGCTTAGTCGAGTTTATGTACTTACATCTTACACATGGTAGTAATGAGTACATATAATCTGGTCACTGAACCTCTACTCTGTGCTACAACGGGATCGACGTTGATCGACTGGAATACGTTATTCAGGAATTTAACCGTAGGACGTACATTGTGTGACAGCTCAATCTCAACTCATGCGCCGCGGCTCACATCCGACCCTCAGCTAGTCGGTTCGGGCTGCGTAGATTCAAGGGATAAGCTGATATCCGAAAGAAAAAAGAAAGAAAAAACATCCAAGGGGTCACTGACAAGCGATCGATAATCCAAGCGGGATCTTACCGGTGCAGCCTGCAATTGGTCGCGGCAATCTAACAATGTCACTCACGCCTACATCGTCATCTGCGACGGTATGACTCAGACTCTCATAGAGGAAGAAGAGTACGGTGTAGTATCAAACATTTTCTTTTTCATTTGGCCACACTAACAAAAAAAAGGAAGAAAGAAAGGGGGGGGAAGGAAAAACAATCAAGATTTCTCATAAGTTGGTTTTTCCATCTTCTGTTCTGCTTGATGTCTGGCCCAAGTGGTTATACTATCGAAGAGTATCTCCGACGTCGTGATCAAAGATACATAAAAGATGAGTAATCTGATTAGAACAAATGGGTGTATAGATGATGAAAAAAACGAGGGGGTAACTCAACGATCGATCAGGCTTGTAGATTTGCATGATAATACCGACGAAAGTGGTGCCCCAAAAGCCAATATACCAAATCAATTCCCAATCCTCTCGGACTCTTTTCTGGCCAGGTTTTAATGGCTTTTCGCCGAACAGCCAGCCGGAGGGTTGATCTAAGAGTAAGTGGGTTGAAATACATCAGCCAGTCAGTTTGTTTTTTTTCTTCTTCTTTTCATTTGTTTGTATAATTTTTCAAGGATGGGTGAGTTGGAGTACTAAACTGTAATGGGCTTCGCCCGAGCCAAACCTGACCAACGACGGTAATGATCCTTTGATGTGCTGTTGAAGGAGAGAGGTTCGATGGAGGCGAGCAGAGACAGAGAGCTGATTGAGAGATGAGGATTGTAAGGTCCGAGTGATGTGACCAGAAGCCATGATGTGAACCTGGATGTGGTGGTGGGTCGATTGTCTGTCAAAGCGATGATGATAGAGTGTGTTATCCGAAAGGGGTTCTCTTCCCAATAGGACCCTCCCCGCTTCCCCGTCAGTAACCCAGAGTTCTGGGGCTTGAAAGCTAAAACATGTTTCAGCGCTGGTGACCAGCTTTTCTGTCCATGTCTAGATTCATCAAGACAACCAAACCACAGCTTAACAAGACCTATCACTGAGGGACCCCCATAAGGATCCATGTTTCATGTCCTGACGGCAGGTCGCAATTTTTGCATACCCCCAGCAGGTAGGGAACTTGTGTAAGGTTTGACTCAGTCGCCTTCTTTGTCCTGACCTTGCTAGTTGATAAAAACGCATTGCCATCCATACATTGTAACGTGGCCATATTACCCTCCTCGGCATTCATAGTGATTAATAGTGATCTACCTTTACTTGGACCGGCCATATTATCTTACTCGGTCGCGCCCTAGGTAGCTACGTAGCCGCCTCTAGAAGACCCGGTTGACCTGGCGCTGGATTGACTTGGTTGATGTTTTTCTTTTTTGGTACCTGTCCTATCAACCGCCCGATTATCTTTTCTGGGATGTGATACAAAAGGACAAGATGGACACCGTGTTCCTAATCGGTTTTGTACCAGATTCGACCTCCATTCACCCTCTCCATTGAACATAAATAAATCGTATGCCACTTCATGTGCAAAATGTTTATGACTAGACATGACTTGTTGGCGATCCTTGCTTTCCTTACCCTCATGGGCTATGTATGTGCAGCCACCTCCTTTAGTGATTTGAATACGCCCATCGAAGAGAAACTGGTTGAAAGACGGTGAGTTAATCAACTCCCTTCTGAAGTTGTCAGATTGTGGCACTAATTCTACAAAAAAAATAAAACCCGCGTTTTCAGTGGATTGGGTGACAACGATGAGCAACCAGATCACCCCAGGGGAATTCTTGTCAAACGGAAAGGTCGCTCAGGTGACCCAAAGCAGAGGGCGCAGTTTACAGCTCTTATTTTGGACAAGTTAACCAAGAAAATCGACCTTCAGTTTAAGGATCTCACCGAGATGGTTAGCGGAGTGCAAAAGTTTAACATAGGTATCATCAATCGCAGGATCGACACGATTATCAGAGTGGTGAGAAGTAGAAAGAATTGTTTGGAAAATCTCTTGAAAAGGCCTTCTTGACTAACTTTTTGCCTCTTGGTATGACGTCGAATTAATTTGGAATTCTCATGATAGCAAAAGCGGGCGACTGGTGCTAGAGCGAAGATTGTCCAGGGCTTCCCAACCGCCCAAGTCACGACTACAGTAGCTGAAATCACCCTAAATCAAGAGCAATATCTGTAAGAAGATCATCTTTCTTCCGTTATTCCTGATCCAGGCTAGATCCTCTAGAATCTTTTTTTGACCTGACATACTACCCTGACCAAAATCAGGAACGATATTGACCAGAAAGAAATGCGAGCGGCACCAGATCCAAATTCATTCGGAGCTGCACTAACCAAAGTGCAAGAAACGAGGAATAAAGTAGTAGATGGTCAGAACCTATCCCTAAATTGCTTAATTTCAAAATAAATAAAAATCTTAAAAATTCGACTCTAGACATCAAGCTGAACTTATCCTATTACTATCTTTTAACCCCTTCTTGATGTTTTTTTTTGTTACCCAAACAAAAAGGCGATAACTCATTAGTGGCTGCAGCAAAAAATGGCTGATCAACCCAAGAAAGGGACAGCCTCAAGCTTGACCAGAAAGTAAAGGAAAAAAAGAAGAAGAAACAATCTTTCTTGGATTACAGAATCACATGATACGCTTCTTGATGGCTGAAGTCCAAAGTCTAGTACACAGTTGTCCATACCGATAAATCTGTCACCACAGCTTTCAAACTTGGAAAAAAATCCATCAATAAGTGAACCAGTTCTCGTTCTCATGGAAGAAAAAAAATAGCTGTACATTTTTAAGCTTTTATGTTCTCTTCCAACAATAATATCTGCACAACCATGTAAATATATATATGATGCACAATACTGACTCTGGATAGTTGAAAGCCCTTCCCCCCCCCCCCCCCCCCCCCACCACCACCCCCAATGTGGATCATTAATTTTGTCTCTGTAGTATCTCTCTTTGTAACTAGAATTAATGAATAGTTAGTAGTAAAATAAATAGCAGGATAATTGACACTTTTTGAGATCATTCTGCTGCATCTCTGAATAAAAAAAAACTCCGTATTATGGAATAATAAATTCAGACTATGTATTTATATATATATAGGTAAATGTTTTATAAATGTTGTTGATGTAGATTTATTTTGGGTTCTTCATCGCAGAAAAAAAGAAAAGAAAGAAAGAACAAGACTAGTTGGGCCAACATCAGAAAAAACCCAATTATAAAGAGACCATAATCTATTGAGTTTCTTCTTGAAATAAACAGTAGCAACAAATGGGAACACATTGAACGGCATGTATGTGTGTTGTGTGTGATGCTCTAGACGATAGAAGAGCCAAAGTATGTATGTCTTACAATATAAGATGAGTGGGGCAGTTTCTTACATACCCTCCTGAAGCCCTCAAAACCTGATGTGAATTCTCTTTAAACGTTCATCAATTTGAGGGGCAGCGTTTTTCTATACATAAGCTATTCAGACTACCCCAAAATTCCAAATCACAATCACCAAAAGCAGATCTGAGCACACATGTACAGCCTTGGTTAAAACATGACTTTTGTCATGAGTAGTAGTACACCTCAATGATCTTTCCATTGGTGGCGATGAGTGAACTACTTTGTTGGCACATGCTTACCTTGAAAAACGCACAATCATTAATCACACACAAGACCAAAAAATGCACACCGGTTGGTGCGGACAGACGATGAGTAATTTATTGGTGTTGAATAACAGCCAAATGAAGATGAAATAGATAATTTTCTTTGAGGTTGGATAAATAAATATACAATTAACAAACTGGAGATTAAGATGAAGGGGAACCACATATGATACAACTTGCTCTGGGGAGAATTGGGTTGGGAGACATGCTAACTAAACTTGATTTCCATTCCCACGTGTTACGAATCCAGTGAATTTTGAATGACGATATAGTTGAACAGAAAGTGGAGAGCCATAATCGAATAAGGGCGGTCCAAGGGATCCATGTGAAATCAAAAAGGATGGTGTTAACGATCAACTTGAGTGGGCGTTCTTGAGATGATTGATAGGATGACGTCGGAGGTAATGAGCTATCGAGGAATTGATGTGGGAAAGGTAGAAATAGTCCTTGGATTCCTTTTTTGTGCGTGTATGTTTTGATTTAGTTAAGAGCAAGAGATGTGGGCGTGCTTCAGGGAGCTTAAACGACGTGTGATCTCCTGCCTCTTATGCAGCCCTGGAGTTGTAATTAAAAGAGAAAAGTTTGAGTTAGTAAGGATTCTAAAAATATATGTAAAAATAGATAAAAGGACAGAAGAGGCGACAATGAGAGCGACTGACGCCTAGATAGCCAAAGCAGGCGAAGAGCAAGAGACCATTGATGGCCCATAGTAGCCAGATCGCGTTGCCATATGAGGCGCTCATACCGAGAGTATCACGGTTGAGCTGGTGTTTGAGGATGCCGGCGATAGCAGTCCAGATGACGGTGCCGATGGTGTTAGTGATGAAGGCAAGGAGGCTAATGACGGAGAGGTTAAGGGAGCCTAGTCTACCGGGACCACGGGCCTGGATGAGCGAGAAGATGAGGATGAGGGCGACGAGACAGGCGGCTATGAAGATGAAGTAGAAGCCGATCCGACTCGAGGTGCCGAAGTAGCTGTCAGTGTTGTATTGATTATTGAGTAGACTCGCCGCCCGATTTCTGAGGCCGTTGGGCACGTCTTCCAATAGCGCCGCCGTCGGTTCGAACCTGTAAGCCCATGCAGTCTCCGTGCAGTACTGTGGGTCCGAGCGGCCAGTGTAACCGGCACATCGATCTGCAAACAAAGCACGGAGGCCAGTCAGCCACAATAGCCGATCTCCAAAACTGTTATTTTGGCGAGAGAGAGAGAGAGAGAGAGAGATCCTAAACCTACTCCATAGGCCCCAAGTATAAAACACTCGTAGACCATCACCAATTGTGCGCTGGTTGTTGGGCGCATTTGGGTCACCATAGACTGAGCGTGCTTGGGCGCGGGAGTTGGAGAGGACTGCGCCTAATCCTTCGGTTGTGAGTTCGAGGAATCTGATGTGTCGAGGGACGACCTAAGAGATAAGAGACTCGAGCTGGGTTGGTATCATGACCGAAACGGGGATCCGGGGGGAGGATTTAGGGGTGGAAAGGTCAAGAGAGGGCACTCACTTGATCGAGTGTGAAGTTTGCGATTCCAACAAAGATAAATAAGATGGCAGCTGCGAAGGCTAGACCACCACCAGCAGAGGCAACCGGATTGCTCATGATGATGTGAACAGTAAGGTGGAGGATGTATAGGCTGGTCTGAGGTTCTGTTGATGGTCAGTTGGAGGAGGGAGTGAAGGAAGAAGTGGATGAGCGATAGTAGTAGATGGAGGTAGGTTGTTAGAGATGGAGAGGGTGGAGAGGTTGTTATCTTGGTAATTTAGAGGTAATAGGGAGGAAGTTGTTGAAGATAAATATTTAAAATCAGTTATTTATTTATTTATTTACTAAGAACAAAACATCTAAAGCTCGGGATAGAGTGGCCAGGGGGAGGAACCGAAAAAGGTAAACAGTTTTTTAGGTGAGGGGGTGGTGGAGATATTTAAATATGTAGTTATCGAATTAGTTATCTAAATAACTTATTTGTGTAGATATCAACACGATGAAATTTTCCAAGGGTAAGAGGTATTTAAGTTGGCTTATAAATTTGTATTTAAATGGTTACAATTTATTGAAAATTATTTGTTTGGATTTGAATTTATGATTAGCTTGGCATGAAAAGGCAGTGCTTGTGTGGCCTCGGGTTGAAGCTGATGAGGAGAGAAGGATATTATTTATTTTGTTTATTTACCAACGGATTAAATTCATTGAACCTCCTATTGTTTTTATATTTACATATATCACTCTATCGTTCTGAGTTCACAGGATCACCATCTCAGCTCATACTACGTATTTCTATCTTCCACACATCAGTTTCCTTTGCCCGGAGAAAACTCCATGAACCCTTTTCTCCAGGAGTGATTTGACTTTTCCAGTGTACATAAATACATTACATAGTAACTCAACATGTGTACTCAGATCTACTTTGCCTTTTTCATCTGGTGGTTCAAGAAGAAGACGGTATTTATATATTTACATACACCTTGAGTAAAATTCCAACCCGATCTGTCTAAACAACCTTCTACTAAGATCCAAACTTCCATTTCTGTACATGTTAAACACATATTTACATCCATTAAACTATAAACCATTGCTCGTCGCTTAAAATACTTGAGCCATGAGACCTAGGTAATAGCTTGAAAACAAAAACTGGGAAAAAAGTTCAAAGACCTTAACGCCACCCGTAGCCGTTCAATTTGAACTGGGCTAATGACTAGGTAAGCCTTGCTCATTGGTTGAATTTTATCTGGTGAACTAGGCTATTTAAACACCAAATCAAGAGGAATGGTCCTCTGTCAAAAGAGCAGGAGCCTTGAAAATGAATTAGAATCAAAGAAAAATTTGTAGGCCTTCCATCATCCGAAGACAATTTGGCCGAGTGGTTAAGGCGATTGACTCGAATCAATGCGACTCGTCATCAATTGGGATTTCCCGCGCAGGTTCAAATCCTGCAGTTGTCGTGAACATCTCTTTTGTCGGGTGTCTCATGCATCCTCACCTTGGTTGCAATTAGAATTAAGGAGCAAACAGGATGGGTGCTAGACCCTGAAAGCCAAACATGAGGAAACAGTTCATCTGGGTACATTGTGGCCGGACCAATGTTTTATATTGCACTCTTCGCTTCGTCGGCATTAGACCGTAGAACTGGTCGCACATGATCTGTGCGAGAATTATCTCGACGACGATTTCGTGGGCACCCTACTACATTCTTAAAATCCTTTACATCTGCGCATACGGGGGGTTGATCAATTGACTACAGAATACATACATCATTTTACAATCCACAAGCAGTGGGCTTTCTTTTGTAATGGAACCAAGAGCCCGTCGTCGTAATAAAACTGGAACAGAAACTTGAATGCTTGGGTATTCAGATGAGCAAGCGGTGACGAGGAATCATTATCCCTTTTTTTTACCTGTCGATTTGGGCGTGGAAGAGGCAGGCTTTCCAATGATGATGGAACCGCCTTGAAGTTCAGAAGTAGCCCCATCGTTATTCTGAATCTTCGATTGCATCTCGATAAAAAACATCACTGATCAGAGTAAAATGCAAGCTGATGAGTACATTATAATAACTCGCTTGGCCACCAAATTAAATAAATAGTGAGCCACACTGACTATCTCGAAGTTGCTCCTTAATATCAACGACCTCTTTGCTCAGCTCCTCCGTCTTCTTTTTCTCTTCATTCTTTTCTTCTTCAAGCTTTTTAATCTGGGCCCGCATCCCAGCCGACATGATCTGTTCTTCTTTCAATTCATTCTCTAGTTTCTGACTGAGTTGTAAAGTCTTACCGGCTTTTTTGGCTATCGTCGATTTCTCCTTCTTACTCATCTTCTCTAAGGCTTGGCTTGACTCCTCCATTGTTTGTAGCTGAGCTTGAAGTTTTTGGACTACCGCCTTCTGCTCCTCTGCTTCTTGCTGAGTGGATTTGAGACGACTTCTCAGAATTTCCATCTCCTCCTCGTAAAATGCTCTCTGAGAATCCAATTGAGAGGCGACTAGATGGCCAAATTCTTCGGATATCGCCTCAATCTTGGATTGGTACGCAACTTCATTCCTTCCAGGACCTCCACCGCTATCAAATACTGCAGAAGAGAGTGCAGGCAGCTCGACGATCTGGTCGCTCCTCGTTTGGATCAAACGATGAACATAACTGTGGGTAGAGACGAAAGCGCAGTACCTTCAAAACCTTCGGGGATCAAACTCAACATGAATCGTCGATATCACTACTTACTTATCACCAACGTAATCCCACACCCGTTGAGAACCTAATTCGAGGGCATAGAGATGGGCACTTTCCTCAAAATGTCGATAGGCGTGTCCACCCTGGTACCTTCCACATCCAACATGACCGCAGATCAGGCAAATCCAAAGATTCGCTTGGCTTCCACAGGCAGCACACTCCGATTGGTCGGGTGTAGAAGATTTATTGAGCTTGGATTCGGAATAGCGACATATTGGGCATCTTGAGTCGCCCCAATTCGACAGGCAGTGACAATGGAACGTATGCGAGCATGTCTTTGTCATCAAGCCTGTACTGTGTAAACCACAACTCCTTCTTTAAGCATTTTGGCCAATGGATCACGAGGATTGGAATCTGGTTGATTCGCTCACACTGAGACATCCATACGTTCCAAACAAACCGGACAAGTTGGCAATTCGTGAGCCGAATGGGTCAAAAGGTCTGGGGGAAGTAGTGCAGGAAACGTGAATGGGGGGATTAAGGAGGACTTGAAGCGAACGGAGCGTATGAATGCTGTATGACAAATCTCTCGATCCTAGATGAAATTGAGAAAAGAAATCCATGAGATGTTTTCAGTCGCGTAATAGAGGAATAGAGTGCTTACTTGTAAATGCGAAAAAGGTTTTCCGTTGAACTCGCTGGCAAAGTGGCTGGCTGCTTGAGCGGTACGAAATTTGATTAAACCAATACATCGGTTCGGAAGTGAATCTCTGCGGGAAATTGAGGGACATCCGTTGGTCGGGGAAATGTAATCTACATCACATAATATTTTAGAAATGTGCAACATTAATCGATCCTCACCTGAGCATTCGCACACTTTCAATCGACTCGACAACGGACGAAATGAATGCCAGAAAATCTGAAAATTGAAATAATCAAGTGAATCAATAAATCATGCTTGCTTGGATTGAGAACGAAACACTTTTACCTTGCGATGTCATGTACGAGGGAATTGCTAAAACTCCAACTATCATTCCCTGTTCATCATCCAACTCGTTCCATTGACTGAAATGATCACTGTCAAAGGATTCTTTGCAAGAGCTACCCTTTTGGGGATTTTTATGGTTAGATGACACTGCTGATGATTCACCTTGTAATTTTTTTGCAGCCGAGGCTTCTTCAAAGTCGCGATAAAGGTGAATAGAGCCGTATCCGAATTCGGTTGAACCAAGTTGATATTTGACCTTTTCGGGAGATTCGGTGATAAATTGGGCAGTTGGCAAGGTTAGGTTTACGGATGATGATTTTCGGTCAACTGGTGGCAATGAGCTCGTAGATTGCTGTGCAATATGCTGGGAATTTTTGGCTTTCTTAGACTGAGTCATTTTCAGAGGAATATTTGCTTCGTGATGGTAACTTGAACTTGAGCTTGGTGGTTGACGCTCAGCTGGTTTGGCGAACGAGGAGAAGGCAGGATGACCAGCGGGATGATCGATCCAATCAAGACTGATAGGACCGAAGCGGTAATCTAACGTGGGTGCAGGTGTAAAAGACGAAGTTCCGGCGGTAGATGAGGGTATGATACTGTCGGGCTCGTACCAGAGGGCGGTCGGACTGAGTGGCGCAACTTCTTCGAGCTTGTCCCACCTCACGCCAAGTCGGGTGGTCGGAATTTGGCTAAGATCGGACCAAAAACTAGCAGGATCACTAGGGAAGTAACTCGGTGTGTCAGCGATACGGAAGTCCAGTTCACCCGGTAAACCGGTAGGCGTAGGATGTGGCGTCCGACCTGCAGAGCGAGTTGAGGCTGATCCGCGGAGGATTTGTCGTGATGAATTGGGATGTGTTCTGTCCAGGAGGGTGATGATGAGATGATAACCGGTCATTCGAATGTCAGGCGATTCAAAGTATGACAATGGATGACCCAAGTCCTGAAAGTCAAGGGTGAAGCAATCTGAATAACAGGATAAAAAAGCAAATCACCATTAGAAAATGAAACACCCATGAAATGGTCGAAAGAAGATGAAGAAGCGGGTATGTACTCACATGGTGTATTGTTATCAACCTGAAGCCCCAGTTAACCCAATACGACATGAATCTCGCTTTGACTTTTGAGCGCCCTGATCGGCCCCGTGGAAGAGCAGCGAAGCTACCCGTGTCCCGAAGCACCGCAGTAAAACCATCTTCACATTGCGCCGGCCTGAGTCTGAGAGAAATACGGATTTGGCTGAGGACTTGTTTAAAACAAGCCTGACAGCCCCATTTCTGGATAGATTTCCTTCTGGTTTTGCGTCCTGAAATCTTTCAAGTTGTCCCCATACACGTACTAATTTTCCTCGGCCTAAGCGCATCTCAATGATTAAAGTTTGGGGTTGTGAAATCTAAACTTTGGATTTTGTCTAGGGTAAGGTATGCGCCAAAGGATCAAACCAAAGAAATGGGAAATCACTGAAAATTAAATCACACAGCAGTCAAGACCTAAAATAATCAAACAAAATGTGGAAAGATACCCCCTCCGAATTTGCTCCTCTTTCAAAATTCCCACCCTTCTCTCATCCTCCAATTCCCCCACCAGAAAAACTGAATACCTGAAATCTTGCATGTGTAACTCTTCACTTTCAGGATTGGGTAGGTTGTGGCTCCCTGTCTTGCAAATTTCCTCATCCAAGTTTTGGAGTAATTCTATCAAATTTCCTCATCCAAGTTTTGGAGTAATTCTATGAAAATTTTATGGGCCAGAATTTCCACAAGATGGTGGAAATCTAAACACATGAGAACTAATTTTGGCATGGATTAAACTCCTCACTCACTGGCTAAAACAGCTTCATGACGGTACTCAACTTCCTACTGATACGCCCTAAAAGTGAACAAAGTAACACAACCAATCCAATCATAAGAGTATGTATGGTAACAAACTGAGCATACAAAAATATAACAACTCGAAAAAATACCTTTTAACAACAAACTAATGAGTTTGATTACCTACAGTTATATAGACAACAACCATACCACACAAAAAACACGCCAAGATAATCCTATCTCATAAAATTAGGGTCCAAACTACAAACCACCATCAAACTTTGACCCGTTACAGTAAGTAACATAGCCAATAAACCAGCATAGTCAAGTCCTCACAAACAGTGATGAAACTGACGACATGCCAACAGTCTGCTTAAAACTACAGGTACAAGAAAAACCGGCCGATTTACCCAGCTTTCCTATTTTATACGCTACACTACACCAGCTGATAGAATCCACTGGGAACCACACACCCACGGACAAGTGTAAGTCTGAACCACTGCAGTTTCTACCAATAAAAATACAAAACTGACCTGCTTTTTACACTTAAAAGTGATATGAACACAATCATCAAAGCAAATAAACAAAAGGTCGACATACCTGATACCTTGTGTGATGAGTCGGAAGCCAACAAACGCTCTTCACCCCCCGAATCAGACGCTGAGACTGAAAGCAAAGCAGAACCTACTCCCAAAAAGCAAACCCTGCACCGCTCCAATACCAAAGACACAGCCATGTACGATGTCATGCCAGCGGTATACGTAGAACAGACAACTGGCCAATCCAGCTCTTCATCTTGGCGAAAGCTACGAGAGGAAATCGTCAATCAAGCCTCACCAGTGGTCAGCTACCTAGCGGAATTCTATCATCACATTCCAAATGCAATGTTCAGCTTTCAACGACAAAAGGAAACGGGACAAATCATAGTCAATATATGGACGGGATTGGAGCTATCCCGTCCAAAACTCCCTTTAATAATCTGAATGATTGCTTACTGAAAGCCCTCTTAAAGCAAGGCATTACGCCAATTCAACTGCAAAGACAGCAACTTCAACCAAAAAAATCCGACGACTGGATTGCGGTTCTCAACACCACGGAAGCGCTCAAATTACCAGCCTATTCGTCCCCCTCTAAAGGAGTTTTTGGCCACAAGATCGACAATATACTAATTGCTTTCTTATGGACAATTCCACCGCTAACTGATGCAGAAACGAGACGCTCTTCCTATCAATTTATACGGTTCGAAGCGCACATCCCGGCAATCGGCCCTCCAATAGAAGGTCTCACCGAAAAAATCAAGGACAATTTTGTCTTAGTTGATGAGGTTGGACTTAATCCAACTCCTCTCAACATCAGTCTAGCCCAATACCAAGGGACTTTGGCGGACAAGAACAAAGGGGGGACTGTTAAGGATGGTAATATGATCCTCGAGGTAACGAATCTCCCTACTGCCCGTCACTTCCTCAGATACTGGCGAAACCCAGTCACCCGCTTCCTCACCGGCGTATGGAAAGGGACCAAAGTCTGCCTCCAACTCATGAGCCCATGTCACACATGCGGGGCCGAGTCGCATAAAGGCCAGCCATGCAAATACCAAATGGTACTTGAAGACCTCAAGCGAAACCATCTTAACATTACAACCATTGAAAACCCCATCGACGTCAACTGCTATGTTGAACAACTCAGCCTCCCTGTTAACAGGAACAAAGACCAACCAGTCAACAAGAATAAGCTGGCTTGACCAAGAGAATTAGAAATGCCTCCAAATAAAAATAGAGTCAACTTCACTAACAGAGCATAAAAACCCTCCATTTGTGAGTTCTTACACGCTCTAATAAGCTAACATAATGTGAGATTGCACCAAACCAACTAACATTATGGAGTCGTTTAACAGCATCTGCATCGAGCTAAACAAGCAATATACACATCTTTTATAACCCATGCTAACAACGACTTAAACATAGGTAGCACTACACTCATAAACATATACGCATTAGTATCTACATATCTGCCTTCTGCTTCTACCAAAAGATGGTACAAAACAATCTGACTACTGCCTAATAAATAACTCATCTAAAGTATCATCGCGCTGTCCACCAAACTTGGTAATCTATATAATACACTATGAAAATCTTAAGAAATGCGCCCCACCCCAAAAATAATATGCACAACTTAAGAGAAATACCTCTCTGCTACCATGTAAGCAACCAAAAGAAGAGAACCAGCGTTTCTCATAAAGAACATTAAGTGACCAATTGAGATACCTACAATATGATCAAGACAACACACTTTTAGTGATATAATCTGAAATCATAAAAGGTTGAAACCAACAACAACTGAATTGAAAAGCAGATGTTGGTCTCCCCAAATCAGCTTACCCTAATAAGCCTATTAACTAGATGTATAACTAGGTAAATAATATACAAACACAAACCCCAATGACAATACAACCAAAATTAATACCACAACCCACCCCCTTGGAGTCCACCTTTGCGGAGAGTGGAGAAGGGGGGGATGCACAAAAGGGCGTGACACTTAACTGTTCATCAGGATTAAGTTGCAAGACCTTGCCGCCTATCACAGGTGGCTGGGCCAATGCCAGAACTACCACTGTTCAAGGGCGCACTGATGTCCCTGATGATCTGGGGAACTTGGGATCTGAAGGGTCCCATCCAAAATGGGAAAACACTACAAGGCCAGAAGTTTCTCTGAGGGGAAACTGGCTCAGGGAAAACAGTCTGAAAGAGAAGGAGACATGCTCAACAAGGACCAGAACAATTGAAGCCCCAAAATGGAAAGGGGCACCTAAAACCACATTAGCCACCAAACCTGTAACCAAGAATGCTGACAAAAAGCAATACAGGACTTATATGGCACATAAATATGGTCATGACACAACGAACACTACACGTCTAATTCTGACCAACACAGGGCCTTTAACCACCCAACATTTGCACCAGGCACTGAAACATTCTGTAAGACACCACCCTGAAACATATCAGGCTATTAAAAAAGTCAAAAGAGTATTCCAACCTAATAGACACACCCACTTTGACCTATGGGTACAACAAACTAGTGTTGCTGGGCTACAAAAGCAGCTCAAATTAGATTACATGGGAAGACAAGCACTGCGCAAACACATTGAAAAAACAGATATACCTTTTCAAATGCTACTTACCACCACAATGCTACCAAGATATTGTCTTGCCAAATGGAAATCCTGGAGAGACCAACCACTGTACAAAATGGGCAAGAAACCCCAAACTTTCTCTCCAGAGAAACTATCCACTATAATAGGGGGTATCAAATATGACCAAATCCACCATTATCTAATCAACTGGTTTTGAAAATCCACCATTTTTAAAAACCATGGATATCTATATAAAATGTTTCAGAATTCTCAAAGGTGAAGTTTTGTCAAAAAAACTAATTCACTGGTTTTAATTGTGGATTTGGTCATATTTGATACCCCCTAATGACATGGAATATCAATGGAATTGAGTCCAAAATACCCACTCTAAAGGAAATACTTGAGAAACAGGAAGTTGCCATAGCAGCCATCCAGGAAAATCTGCAAACAGCCGCAAACCACATACATGGCATTGCCAAATATAACCTATATGAAAGACCAAACGAACAGGGATTTCGGGGACACTGTGTCTACGTTCACCAATTGCTCACAAGTCATGAAATACACAATGACTGTAGGAATATTATCCATCTTAAACTGTTTGGCCTATCTGATGAAAAACCATGGCACATGCTAGCCATATACATGCCATCAGGATCATCCAGAAACAAAGACCGGCACAAAGTATGGGAGGCAATAGAATCAACTATAAAGGGACTCCAAAAAGAACATCATCCACTCATCACACTACTTGGAGATCTAAACGAAGAACCAGACCAGATTTTGGTAAGACTAAGAAAATCTGACATCTCTACCTATAACTTTACTATACTACAGGACCCTAATGCCGTAGCAACTAGAAACGTTGAACAAGGAGCCAGATACATTGATCATATCATATTGACTCCTGTTACTATCCCATTACTAGGAGATGCTGAAGTTAAAACCAACCATGCCAATGTAAGTGATCATTGGCTGGTATTACTCCCCCTCACCTGGACTAAAACTATCCCAAAATCCACCAACAAAGTTTGGAACAGGAGAAAATTAAAAGGACATGGGATGCAGCTAAACCTATCATCAAGATGGGATGCTCTACAAACAGAAGAAATCTCCAACCAGGAAGAAATAAATGAAGCAGTCACCCATTGGGTCAATACACTAAACCAAATAGGAGAGGAACTGGGAATACTAGAAACAACCAGTGAACCCAAACAACACCACTACAACAAACGCACCAATAAATTGATCAAGAGGGTCAGAAGAGCCCGGAAAAAATTGATGAACCTCCCTACCGATACACCACTTTCAACTAAGCAAAAAATGAAGTGCTGTGTTGAGAAATGTGACCGTTTGGCAAAAAGGGCCATAAAGATCTTCTCCCAACAAGAGAAAGAAAAAAGAATCCAAAAACTCAACAAAAACCTGCTACACGCAGAGGCAGCAGATTTCCATAGCACTATCCAAAAGATGCAAGGAAAAAACAGAACCCAGCAGGAAGCTATACCCTGCTTCAATGATGAAGGGGTTCTAGAAACGAGTGCAGAAGGAATCCTCAAAGCACAACGCACATACTCAGCTAAATTGGCTGATGACCCCACCAACATCTCACAAAACGAGGATAGTTGGAGAACATACAGGAGCACCAGTCCACGTAAATTCCCCCCAGCACACATCAATAGGACAGGGACAGGAAAAGAACCTCCCAACCCACACAAACCCTTAGATGTACAGGCAACACTAATGGCAATAAGGGGAATGCAAAAGAATGCGGCACCAGGAAAAAGTGGAGTGCTAACAGCACACCTCAAGAAATTTCTTGAAATTGAATGCCAACTACAAGTTGCTTCTGAATGGGAGAATACCCCCACTAACAACTTTGGCTCAAAGTCCTACCCACAACCACTTGACTATTCCACAACAGCACTAGACAGATGGTCTCTCCCATCAACCCTAATCACTCCACCACTTATACACCTTCACAATATCCTTAATCACTGTAATAGAATGGAAACTCAACCAGAAGAGTGGAATGAAGAAGTACTCATAACTCTACCCAAACCCGGCCAAGACCCACGCCACTTAGCAAACACCAGAGGGATTACTCTCTCTTGCACAGAGGGAAAACTACTTCTCACTATACTTGCTAGAGAACTCTCTCAACAACTAGAAAGAATTGGATTCTTCACAACAGCCCAGGCTGGCTTCCGCGGCAGACAGGAAGCTGTGAGCCACGTTGTTGCACTAAATGAAATAATACAGCGCAGGCGCAAAAACAATGATGCCACATTTGCTTTACACATAGACTTCAAAAAGGCATTTGACAGAGTCCTGCATGAAGGATTGTGGGCCAAACTCCAACACATTGGGGTTCACCCCACAATAATATCTATTATTAAGAAAGGATACCAGAACTCCAAAATCAGATGTAGGTTAGGTGAAAAATTATCTGACTCATTCCCACGACTCATTGGCACCAGACAAGGTTGCCCCCTCTCCCCCCTACTATTCATCATATATGTTAATGACATACTTGAAGACACCACAGTGGGAATAAAAATCCCAGGTGTCCCCCACAAAATCAAAGGACTGCTATTTGCTGATGACACTCTTATACTAGCAGACAATGAAAAAGAGATCAGAACCATATCACAACGGCTGGATACCTTCTGTGATAAATGGCATTTTGCACTGGGCCAACAATAAATGTGGAGTTGTGGAATAACTCCCACTAGATATCCCTCCCAGAAGCCAACAAACATCACTGCCAGCATAATTTCCTAGGATGAAGTCATCCCAGTTAAACTGGGATGAACTCAATCAATTTAAAATTGGTTGAAATCAACTGATGAAATATAAATCCAAGGGACCCCCCTTGGTTTTATATTTCAATGGTTGCAGGTCAACCTACTTTAAATTGGTTGTTTGAATCCTGGTGTTAACTGGGATGAACTCAACCTAGGCAATTATGCTGGAAGTGCATACCCCACCAAAGAGGGTGTTATAAATACAGTCTACCACATACAAATATCTAGGATGCCTAATACCAAGCATACCTAAAAACCAGACAACACAACCAGCCTACTACATGGAAATTGAACACGCAAAACTTCTTGCTGAAAAATCATCCAAACTGCTGTTTTCATGTCTACCAATACTACATGATACACTAATCCACCCTATTTGTAAGGCTAGGACTATACAAAGCTATATCATGTCAGCTGGTACCTACGGTGCTGAATGGATTGGAATGAATCAAAGAAGAAAGAGACTCATACAAACTGTGATAGACAAAGCACTAAGATTGTCCTATGGCTTTAAAGCTTCTAATAGAAAAATTAGCCCCCTACTGGCTACTATAGAGCTAGGTGTCAACCCACTATCCATCCACTGTACCAAACAAAGAGTACAACTTTTGCTTAAAGGGCCTTCCCTAAAATCAGTCCTTAAAGATCTAATAAAGCACCCTAATAAGGGAAGTACCACCAAAACATGGACACAAAACACCAAAACTAACTTGACCGCTCTGAAAAACGAGATAAAGAAGGATAACCCCCAACTCTCTACCCTATGGGTAAGAGAACTATGGGCGCTCCAAACAGCACTACATCCTAAATCTCCCCAACCCCAAGGGGCAGATGAACGACTCTCAGATAAGGACTGGGAGCAGCAACAACTGGTAGAGGACATCCACACCCATCTACTCATAAAATAAATAGAAAGGGAGAAAAAACTCTGTAAAGCTATTTTCCGCTACACAAAATTCTCCTCAGGACGCACTGCCAACTACATTAATACCTCACTCAATGTAACATCAATACTGATTGGAGTAGGCTACCTCTCACAACTCCGAATGAACTGTCTACCAACAGTTCTAGCAAGAGTGAAATCACTAAATGCACTCAATAAGCCTCATAACTTGGATCCACTCCGTTGCCCATGCTGCAACGAACTGTTTGAACCCAACTTTGAGGAATGGTCCCACATCCTCCTAAACTGTGATGCCTTAAACAATGCCAGAAAGGAGACTATAGGACCTCTCATCCTTACCCTGATGGAATGTCTTGAAGAATTTGATGAAGTAGATGATGAAAACCTCTACACCCTGCTACTAGGGGGTCTTCTCAGGGACAGGTACCCGCATCAACCAATTGCGTACCTGAAAGACGGTTCACACAACTTTGAATCCCCCAATTACGGTGGGGAACAGTTAACTGTGTTGATAAATGGTTATGGGCACATACCCCACTTATATCCACCCAACTATAGTGAACACGGGTATGTACCTGTATGTAAATTCCTACAACAGGCAGTACCCAAATTTAAGAAGGCCCTATACCAAGATTGGCCAGACATTGCTCTGGAGGACTCTTCACCCAACCTGGAACTCTGTGACCTTAACGGAGATAACATTGCACTGGAACTAACAACTGTTAGCTCCTCTGATGACTTAACCACGGCCAGGCCTAACGGTATGCCAAAATCCTCTCCACTAAACGGGATTGGATGACAGAAGGGGGTTATTTACCGGGTGGAAACCCTGGGTGGTGAGTATTGGGGAGTTTTTCTCCTCAAATACGGCAATTGACCACTAATTTGCCAGGCAGTTATACTTTTCTCTGTCGCTCACTTTTGGAGCCAAATTCCCGCAAGGGAACTGGTGGACAAATTTTTCCTCCTATAAATTCTTTTGGCCATCTGCGCTACGCACAGATGACAGACAGGATCTGTACAAAAAAAAAAAAAAAAAAACTTATCTTAAATCAGCGGAATGCTCTTTTTTTTGAATTAAAGTTGGATTCCAAAAAGAATTCCACAGGTGAAATTTCTATAAACACAATGTCAGCCCCCGTCTCTTATGTGACGCGGGGTTGAATGTAAATATATGTAATAATACTGTAACAGTATTATTATCAATCTAAAAATGGTCTCACTATAGCCGGTGAGGCCAGTGGAAAATAGCTATTCAACACTTGTTACAGTGGAAATGCTGGCACCTCTGTGTAACAAAGGAACACGGCTGCTAGTGTAGCTCTGCGCAAATTGCCTCAACAGCTCCCTTTGAGTAGGAGAGGACTTCTAGTCACTTGAATAATAATTCTAGTGACTAGGAGGGGGAAAGGTTTTGGAGAGAAGATGGAAAATTGGTTTTGATTATAATATAAAACCCCACTCACTAATTTGTAGTAAGGTAAGCAGGTTTGTATGGTGATAATCTGGGGAGAAATTCCCTTTAGAAGGAAATCTCAGCCTATTTAAATATTACAAAATATGTTCCCCAATGTAATAACTCAAAGAGCTTGTATTACATGGGGTAATTCAAGATAATAGTTTCCTTGTAGGAGACATAATCAAATTGTAATATTAAGGGTAATTTCATGGAGAGTTATTAATCTCTCCTTAATTTGGAATTTCTTAATATTAGTTAGTTTATTGAAATTATAAATATTATATAAAATAAGTACGAAAATTTATGAGTCTTATGGGAATTGAACTTGTAGCTTTAAGATAATTTACTTAGTTCAATTTATTCCCCTTTTTTACAAACACAAGTCCTTAACCATTGGGTTATTTGACTTGTATTATTTTGGAGACATGTGGGCCAATTGTCTCAATGTCTGACATTCGCCCCCACCAAAAAAATTACTCAAACAGAGGAATTTCTTGATCTTTTTGAAGCTCTAAATTGTCTTAAAAGAACTGAGCTATTGGTTATTTGTTCAGCTTGTAACCATAAATCATGCTCAGACTGGCAATTTTTAAACCTTACTAGGTACAATTTACAGTCCTTCCCTTCTTTTCTAGTTATCTTTTCCTTCAAAATTTTTAGAGGAATCCTCTCATCACTTGATTTGTCCATTGGAGGTTGTACTTTAGTAATTGTTTCATTGTTAATTCCATCACTTGGATTAATATACTTTTTACATAAACTTATAGGGAAAGTAGGATGCTTTTGGTTAAATTCTCCTGTCAAAATTACCTCTACTGCATTTTTTCCATGGAACTTTTTAATAACAAAAGGTCCTACATAAGTGTCTTTTAGTTTTCTAGGACCACCCAAATTATCAAAATTTACAGTGGAAATTAAGACCTCATCTCCCACTTTCAAATCATGATCCTTATGGGTTTTGTCCCATCTTTGTTTATTGTATAATGTCGCTTCTTCTATGCAAGCTCTAGCTTTTTCCTCTGCTTGGAAAATCATTTTCTGAAAGCTTTCTGAACTAGGATGCAAGGTTATTGTTTTAGATAATAAAAAATCCTTTGGCATATTTGGTATCCATCCTCTTTCTAACTCAAATGCTGTAATACCTGTTATTGAGTGTTCACTGGAATTATAAGCAAATTCCAAAGCAGGGAGCAAAGATACCCAATCATGTTTATATCCATCAGAAGTCTTAAAATCTATCCCATAAGCACAATATCTCCTGATCATATCTTCCAGTGTTTGGATCATTCTTTCTGCTAAAACATCTGTTTGCGGATGATAAGCTGTAGAGAAAGCTAACTTAGTTCCCATTATTTCAAACAAGTTCTGCCAAAATTCAGATGTGAATTTGGGGTCTCTATCTGTTATAATGGTTTTAGGACAGCCTACGTCACTTACTATGTTGTTCCAAAATATTAAAGCTATGTCCCATGCACTACTATCTTTGTAGCATGGTAAGAATCTAGCTCTCTTAGAGAATCTATCACATACTACTAAAACAGCATTGAAGTTGTCTGTTCCTGCAGATGGTAGAGCAGTAACAAAATCCATATTTATTACCTCCCATCTTCCTCTGGGTTCTTCTATCTTTTGTAGGAGTCCAAATTTCTTTCCAGTAGACCTGTTTGCTTTTTGACATCTGTCACATGAATCACAGTACTGTGTTACTTGTTTTCTCCAATCTGACCACCAAGCCAGGCCTTGAAACTCTGGCTACTGTCCTATCAGTGGAGAAGTGACTGGCTGTAACAGAGTCATGACATTCATTAAGAACAATTTTTATGTGTTCATCCAGTATTAATACTACAGAACTATTATGTTCTCTCCTGTGATAAATCAGTCCATCTAGAAGAACAAATCTGCTTTCTTTGAAATGTTTCTTCCAAATTCCTTCAAGGCCTTCTATAAGTCCTTGATCAGAATTTTTGGACTTTAATAATTTAAGAATTATTACGGTGTTCTTGTTAGTTTCATAGCTTTTTTCTATCAATTCCCAAAAGGTTGAAGACAATCCAGACATTTATATGGCTAAAATGGGATTTGTGTCTTCAACATATTCTTCTTCAAATGCTGGGTTGGACTTGTCATTTGGCAATGCCCAATTGGCCAAAAATTCTGACATGGTCATTGGGAAAGGTAAAATTGATGAAATTGTACTTTCTGAGGTATCCTCATCATAAGCTGGGTTGTCAGGGTTATTTGGTAATGCCCACCTTGACAGCCCATCTGCATTTTTATGAACAATTCCGTCTCTGTGGATTATTGTCATTGAGCCTCTCCACTCTTGGATGGCTATTTGCCACCTAAGCATGTGTCTGTTAGGTGTTTTCATATTGAGAAGAGACCTAAGGGCCATGCAATCAATGATAACATTGAATTCACATCCATCTAGATAATAATACAATTTATCTAAAGCCCATACCAGGCATAAACATTCTAGCTGAGAAGCTCCATACTTTTTCTCAGAGTCTTTCAGCTGTCTTGATATAAAGCAGATTGCACCTTCTAGTGGTTTATCATTGAAAATTTGTACTTGATGTAAAGCAGCTCCTATTCCTTCCATGCAAGCATCTACATATAGCTTAAATCTCAATTTGGGATCAGGATGGAAAAGTAAGGGTGCATTTGCACTGCCAGAATAATTGCCTAGGTTGAGTTCATCCCAGTTAAACTAGGATGCAAACAACCAATTTAAAGTAGGTTGACATCAACCAATGAAATATAAAACCAAGGGGGGTCCCTTGGATTTATATTTCATCAGTTGATTTCAACCAATTTTAAATTGGTTGAGTGCATCCCAGTTTAACTGGGATGACTTCATCCTAGGCAATTATGCTGGCAGTGTTGTCAATGCAAACTTGATAGACTCATATGCTTGTATTCTTTCTGCAGTCATTTCAAAGACTACTGTGGGACTACAAAGTTTATACAAGCTGGAGGCCATAGTACCAAAGTCCTTTATGTGGAGTCTGTAGTATCCTGCAAACCCAATAAACATTTGCATTTCTTTCACATTTTGAGGTACTGGCTTAAGAAGCACTGCAGCTACCCTGTGTTTATCTATTCCAAGAGAAAGTCCACTAACCATATGGCCTAAAGCTTTTAATTCAGAAAAGCCAAACTGGCATTTTGATAGTGAAATTTTCATATTCATATTTATAACTTTAAGAAGTATAGTTTTCAGCCTTATAATATGGTCATCCCAATTATCCAAAAAAATGATAATATCATCTATGTAGATAATGAGCCAAAGTTGATTTAACTCATTAGAGAATTCTGTATCCATCATCCTTTGAAAATGGGATGGTGCATTTTTAATACCAAAGGGCATACATAGGTATTCAAATATTCCAAGATGGCAAACAATGCGCAAAAATTGCCTGCTGTCTTTATGGATGAGGTTTTGATGAAAGCCTTTAAGGACATCCATGCATGTAATGTAATTGGATTTATGTAGTTTTGCTAAGGATTCCATTATTTTAGGCATTGGGTACCTGTCTGGATTAGTGTACGTGTTCAGGGCTCTGAAATCTCCCACTAATCTAGATTTATTATTGTGCCAGGCTATAATCACTGGAGTTGTAATATCAACTATTTCATTTGCCCCCACTTTTCTGATGACCTTCAATTTAAGGAGTGACTGTATGTGTTCTTCTAATGCTTCCTTACTCCTGGGACTTGCTGGATAAGGTGCTTTCCTAAGAACAGGTGGATAAGGTCTATCAATATTAAGGCTAATTTTTACTTCATGGCCCTTGATAGCACCAAATTGTTCCTCTACTGTAGCAAATGCAGTCTTGCATTCAGATAGCAACACAAATAAATCACTTCTCTGTGAATCAGACAGAGACAAATTGATCTTTGAATGTTGTACCACTTCTTGAATAAAATCTTCATGTAGTGCATTATTGAGCCTACATATAAACTCTAGATTTATCTCCATAAAAAAAAACTCTAAAAAACTAACGCAACAGGTCGCATCAAATCCCTTACTGTCATCAACTCTTGTCAGACTCCATCAACACTCAACTACTTCCTACTTTCTGAAGTAATCTCCCTTCAGGCTCATCAATTTGGTGAGAAAACTCATGATCTAGTATTGTATCTAGTCCTGTATCAAAACCAACTGGTGGTAAATCTCATTTTTCTTTTTCTATTTATTCAACCATCATTATTTTTCCCATTTATAAACTCCTTAATTATGAGCTAAACTCCATCTACATCACTGGTCATTCATCAAGTAATCAACCACTGCATTCTCAAGAACAATAAATTCTGTTGGAAAAACATATTCTCCAAATTTCAGATTCACCATGACTATGCCCATAGTAGTCAGCTTATCTGAACAACTATGGAATTTGTCTTTGCATTCTGATCTGACAAATGTTTTCCAATTTGCGCAGAATTTAGACAAGTAATGTTGATTGACAACTGATTTAAAAGCTCCTGAGTCTAAAAGTACTTTGAAATCTTTATCTCTACATTTCATTTGTACAATTCTATTGCTTCCACTTACAGTGGTCACAAAGTAGTTAACCTCCTTAGGTATTACGCAAATTATAGCTGCAGAGTTATCTTGCTGATCTTTATTACTTTCAGATTCTGCTTCAGAATCACTCTGATCCTCTATGGTAGTTAATTTCTTAGAGTTTTTTGGGCAGTTCCTAGAAGTGTGGCCCATTTTATCACAGGAATAGCATTTAACTTCTAGAACTGGCTTTTGTGTTGATTCCCTTTTATCAGGGGTATTGTTGCTTGGGTATGTTTTACTTCCCACATACTTTTTTCTTTGTCCTATGCTAGTGTATTCAGTTATATCTTCTAAGACATTAATTAAAGAAGTGAGTGTTTGATTATCCTTCATTGAATTCTGAGCTGCAAAGCTGACTTCTCCATCCATTTGGTTGAATAATTTGAACATCAAACTCTCATGGTTTGTTTGGGGTTCACAAGCCATAGTTCTTTTGTATTGTCTGGTGACCCAATTTGCAGCTGGTGTAGATCCAGGGATGAACTTTTCTTTTTGGTAGCTCATTAGGAGCTTTCTTCTCCATGCTGCTGTACCATATTTCTTTGTGATGGCATCTTTCCAAAAGGACCAGGGTTGATCTCCTACCATGGTCCTTACACTTGAAAACCATTCATGGGCTATACCAGTGAACATATTCTTGAGTTTAGAAGTAATCACAATGTCTTCTATTCTAGTATCTTCCTGGATAGTATCTATCCATTTGATAAAGTCAGCATGATTATATTCACCTTCTCCAGAAAATGTTGGCCAGGCTTCTAATTTTGAAAGTCCTTGTAAAATGACTTTACTAGATTCTGGTGATATATTACTGGTTGCAGTATTTTCTCCTTGTGATTTTATAGGAACTTCAAAAAATTCACTAAGTCTTCCTGGGTCTAATTCAGACTTGGGATGGTTTATCCCAAAAAAATTATGTTGATTATCTTGGCCATTATTTTTTGAAGTTGTTGGCTCCATTACTTTTGGTGTGTTATTAGATTTCTTTATATATTCCATTAGAGTATTAAATCTTTCTTCATTTTTCTTCTCTAAGGTAAATATTTTCTCATTGATATCTTGTATTGGTTGAGAGCCTAAACTAATGAGATAATCAATTTTATTATTGACTTCATGCAGTAACTCATGTTCCGATTTTAATTCAGAAATTTTTGTGTGACAAGAACATACATTTAATTCATTTATTGGATGTAATTGCAGATGACTCTCTGGGAAAGAATGTTCATTAGGATGAAATTTTTCAGGAGTTTTTCCTTTATTAGTATTTGGAGGATCAGGCTTATCCTCATTCTTATTGATGTCAGATTTCTCATTTATCACTGATTTGAATTTGTCTCCGGATAAATTCAAGATAAAATCATCTAATTTTTCTCGATTATTTTCGAGTTTGTCATAAACTAAACTAAAAAGTTTATCAAAAGCCTTTTTAGACAAGTCTTCTCTGTTGTGTAAAGCAGTTAGAGAAGCTTGGACTTCTTTAAACTTCAGCGATTGTTGTAGTTCTTGTAAATGAGAAATCATATTATCATTTTTTGTTAAAATTTTAGATACAAGTTCTGTATTTTGAGATAACATGGAAATTACATTTTCTGATGAGAATAACAACGATTTGAATTTCTGTTGCTGTGAATCAAAATTGAGACTGATCACATTCTTAATACCTAAAGAAACCTCTGAATGTATCTGTTCAGAAAGTTTAGAACAGTTATAGTCAAAAAAAATTCTATGCTGAGGAACAGCTTCTGGAGGATAGGAACTAACATCTCCATCGTTAGTTGTATCACATTGTCTTGTCCTCTTGGGGTTGATGACGATTCACGTTCCCTGAGTTTTGGTTTCGCATTGCTTCCAAGGCTTGGAATTGGGCCTGCAATGTGCGATTCAACCTGATCATCTCCTGATGTATAGACATCTGATGATGGAGACGTCGTCGGTCTCGCAACGTGTTCTGGATTTGAGGACGTCGTTTTTCCTTGTAATTGTTTCTCCTCGTTTTTCTCTTGCCAGATCGGGGCGCACGAGGCGTTTGCCGGTTCTGAGGAATAGAGTGACTTGGTTCTTGCTTCTGATAATCCTCGGAGTACTCCTGAGGTGGGTACTGGAACTCTCATTCCCTTGTCTCCGGGTCTAACTTCATCAAGAAGGGGGCTTCTTGCGCCAAACTCCGATTTTCAAAGGGAGGTGATCTGCTCTTCTGAACCGGATTCTCTGGAGCTGGCGTGAGAGGAATGTTCCTGCTGTGGCTTTGTAGGAAAGTGCAGCAGTCCTTTGTCCGACAGAAGGCTTTGCCTTCCGCTAAGTAGTCCCTCGCTCCAAACAGACGGTTGAACTCCTCTTGTCTGATCTTCTTTGCCAATAGAAGCTGCATGTTCGATGCAATCTTTAGGCAAGTTACTTTCAGGTCCAGATTGTTCGTCTGCTCGGCCAACGCGAGGTAATCCACATGGGATTTCATCGATTGGAGGAGTGGACAATGCGCTGGAAGGTGGTTTGATAGAATTCCGTCCCCTAGGGGCCCCGGTAAGATCTTGGGCTTCGTAAAGAGTTGGGCGGTTGCTCCTAGTACGGGACATAGCTCAATCGTTAGCTTTTATCAAGTTATCTTATTGGTTATGTAACGTAACTAACCGGTAATAACTTCTAACTCGCTGCTGTCGGCTCGGTAAGGTCCCTTGGTGTAGGTAAACTCTGAGCTGGGATGTATCGATGATTCCAAGGAAATTGATTCGATGGTTCTTCCTTGAGGAATAAAGTAGTTATCTTTAACCACGGACGACATTTTCTTTTTGAAACTAATTTCTTTCACAGTTGACGCTGGTTTCAAAACGCTCGTGGGAGGTAGTTGCTTGGGCTTCAAGAATGGGGAGGGTAAATCTCCGTTATTTGAGTCCCAATCGGTGGGTACTACCTCAGGGCCAAGAGGTTTCTTCGTTTGTTTTTTCTTGAGCTTCTTGGTGTCTGAGGGTTCTGACACAGTAGCGGGCCTCGTAGAAGCGGTCGTCTCTCGATTCAAATCAACTGACTTTGTGCTAATTGACAGTACGGGCGATCCAGTTTTCACTGCCTCTGCGTAAGAAGTCTTCTGATTCGATTCAGACACTATAAGACAAGAAGAAAAAAAATCAATTGTTTTTTTTTATTTTTTATTTTTTACTTTTTGTGAAAAAAGAATCTTATTTGACTCACTTTTGTGTTGAGTATTTTTCTTGACGAAGGAAGGTGTTTGTCAAGATTTTTTGTTCTTGGTCGGTCTGAGACGAGAAAAAAAAATTAAACAATATTAGTGTGGTTGGTCTTGGGACAAGATTTCCCGGCCAGACCCCCAAATGTCAGCCCCCGTCTCTTATGTGACGCGGGGTTGAATGTAAATATATGTAATAACAAGTACATAGCCCCCAATTTTGGGGGGAGGGACTTGTAGAAAGACACGGATCGACGCCGAGATCCGTGATCCGTGTCATGCAACCTAACGGGCCGACGTCGACCCGTTAGGTTGCATCAATTGAACCTGTACACTCGGTACAGGTTTTGTTTGGCTCCAGGAGCCTACACCACGGGTGCACCAGGACGTTTCCAAGTCGATTGGCCAGACGACTTGGGAACGGCTTTCCCACAGCCAGGACTCGACGTCCTGGTCGGGTGCCCAGTCTTCCGTTTCCAAGTCGACTTGGAAACCGGCCCTAGAACCAGCTCGAAATCGCTCCCAAGTCGGTTTGGAAGCGACTTGAAAACGGCTCATGAGCTGAGCCGTTTTCATGTCGACCTGAGAACGGGCGCAAACTCGCCTGACAGCCGACTTGAAAACGGCTCAGCTCGTGAGCCGTTTTCAAGTCGACCTCTTTTTGGGGCCGCTGTGAATTGGCGCTCGTGGGTCTCTGGCCCACACCGGGGTCCCGTATCATCAAGATGAGGTATAAAAATGATTTGAATTACTTTTATAAAGAAAGTAAAAAAAACAAAAAAAATAAAGAAAATAAAAAAGGTAAAAAACAAAACAAAATAAATAAATAAAATAAATAAAAAAGTAAAAAACAAAACAAAAAAATAAAAAATAAAAAAATAAAAAATGAAAAAAATAAAAATAAATAAAAATAAATAAAAAAAATAAAAAAAAAAAAAAAAAATAAAAAAAATAAAAAAAAATAAAAAAAAATAAAAAAAAATAAAAAAAAATACAGACAAGGGATAAAAAAAACCACCTCCTCGATGAGAAGCGTGGAAAAAATCCCTGTGAGAAAAGATAATGAGAAAATGGGAAAATGGGAAAATGGAAAAATGGAAAAAAAAGGATTCATCATCCTGTTGGAGTCGCCATCTCGGGGGCCTCGGCAGAAGCCCGTGCTACCACCTCGGCTTGGGTGGGGAGTCCCTGGGTCTCCTCCGGCAGGTCGTTGATCGTTCGCTTACCATCCCAGAGGCGCATGTCCTGTTCAAGGACCAGGTGCGCAAAGACGACGTTGTAGATTTTGGAATGTTGTCGGCGAGCCTCGAGGTCCTCATCGATATCATCCCAGAACGACGGGAACTTCACGACGGCGGGGTTGGCAATACGTCGGATGCGGTTGAGGTTGACCATTGTTCGTAAGTAGGCAATCCGCGCCTTTTGTGTAACATGGAGCTTTTCGTCGATATGTTCGGCGCTGGTATCTTTGAACTGGGGGTCCATAGTGCTGTATGCACTGCCGATGACGGTCAACAAGCGGGGTACTGGAATCTGCGGTGTAGATGGGGTCAAGCCGGTTCGAAGGATGTTGGCAAGGTTGTTCTTCTCGCCTTTAACGATGTGGCCAAGAACGACGTCGAGATCAGTTTGATATGTGGGGTTGGTGCGCCAACCTTCAGGCAAGTAGAGGCTCTTGAAATGATTGCCCTGCTGTTCGATCCGGGTCTGATTAAGGGATGATGGTTAGTTGAGACTAACCTGAAATAAGAAGGTGATGGCTCACCTTGATAACTGAAAAGGGTGATCTGGCTACCTGGTTGCGGCGTGCAGAGCGTCGGCCATAAGACTGGAGATCGGGCTGTAGGAGAATCTGTCGGATATTCGTTCGGAGGAAAGCCTTGAAGGTTGGATGGAACTCCCAGGATCGGTCGGGTTGAGTGACCGAGGTTCTAGGCTCGGGTGGAAGAGATCGAGGCAGCTGCAAATGGGAGTTGAGAGTGACCAACATGGCCATGAGCCACTGCTCATTCTCGGGCATCTGTAGGGAAAAAATATTAATACACCATCCCAACCGTATAGAAATGGATCGATGAAACTTACGTCTAACATTGTGTGCGCCCATCGCACAAGTTCTTCGTCCAGGACATAAGGGCGGCCCATTGATTGAAGCCTTGCCTGGACGGATTCGATCGATTGGTGGGTAAGGTTGCCCGCAGACAATCGGGTAGAGGACCGCGTCGAGGGAGTCTGGCTGTGGCTAACGGAGGTATGAGTATCGGACTGATTGGTGAGATCAGTTTCATCGTTTTCGATGACTGAAGGCCGGCCTTGGGGATAGGGGTCCCTATTGGACCGGAACGAGGTCGGCAACGTGGGTCGGTGACCAGGAGGGTGATGCTCGGGCCGAATAGGGCCCACGTGGCTTGGTCGAGGGTAGGTGGTCCTGGTGTCAGGCGTCCTATAGGTCTGGCCGCCTTCGATGTCACCTCCCGCGAGTTTGATGCGGTTGTTTGGAAGAGAGGCCCAGGTATCTGCAGAGGGGGATGGATGGGGTACTGACCCTCGGATGACGGCCTGGAGTCCATTCCTCGGCAGCGTTTCACGTATTGGCTGGCCTGTATCAAGCGCCATCGATGTGTCGATGCTTGATACAGGGGTGGGTCCATATGCGGTTGACGTTGCGTATTCGTAATTGGTCATCGGGGTGGGGGAAGAAGCGGAATGGGTGATGGGGATGGGCGGGAAATCGTGGAATGGGGAAGGGGGTTGATGTTTCCGATTTCGGGTTGATCGATTCCTGTCGTGCGGGTGAGGGGGTGAGGTGATGGGAGGAAACTGGTTTCCATATGCTGTACAGCATCTCCGAGAGGCCGGGTTTATGATCAGAGGCCCCTTTTGCCTGCGCCGCAGATAAAAGGGGCCTCTGATCAAAACCCGCGCTCTTGAATGGTGAACACCTTTCACCAGACAGAAGGGAAATTGGACAGCTCAAGTCCTTCCACCCCTTCATCTGCATAAAATATTCTTCTCTTTTTATTCAGAATGCTAACAGAGATACCAGGCAAGTGACTCATACATTTACTTGAATCATAAGTGCCTCATACATTTATTTAAATCAGATGTCCCCTGTTCTGACTTACTTATCACTTACTTATCCTTCTGAGCAGGTTTTGAAACTGAGGTTGATGCTGATGGAAAAGAGAAATTCAAGTGTCTTGCATGTGGTGGAAGATCATTGGAATTGGTTTCCATTGGAAAGCATTTGAAGCTTGCCACCCATGTAAAGAATTTTGCAGACCTGTGCCGCTTTGAATCTCAGCTCAAAGGGGGGCCACCACATGAATCACCATCAGCGCCACATCATGAATCACATCCTCCATCACATTTGATAGGAAATTTGGGGCCTAATTATAACATGAATGAACCTGTTGAGACTAGCATGGAGCATGATGAAATAGGGCCAACAATTCCACCCCTCAACCTGTATGAAGAGACTGGCATGTGTTTTGGGGGTACAGGGGGTGATTCAGACAGTGAATCAAATATTCAGATTGATTGGAATCAAGCTCTCTTTGGAAATAATGCTCAACCTTGGCTGTTTGAAGATCATGTACCACAACTAGGTGACAGAGATATGGAATCCAATGATGATCATGTTGACTCAAGGTCTTGGTGGTACCCCTTTCCATCTAAAGAGGTGGGTGATTTATGTTGGCTAGCCTTTTTCAAATGCAAAAGAGTGTTCTGATGATTCAATGTTATATAAAAAGTATTTGGTGGCCTCACTTATGTTGGGCCACTTGCACAACCTACTGTCACGCACAATGTACCACCAGATTCGCTTGGTACTAAACCTTTGCAACTTGACCCTTCCCCACTGGGATACTATCAGAAGAAGAAGAGCCAAAATTAGGGATATGTTGAAGGTAAATATTATTGAAAAGACCTCTGTATTGAATAACAAGTGTTTTTCACTCAGTTTAAAAGACATTATTGGCCATGTAAGTAAATTTCCATCAACAGGCAATGACAGCTTTTCCATTGTCCTCAGAATTCTGATATTACAAATTTAGGAACTGGGAAACCCATGTGTGAACAAACATTTGGAGTTCTATCCACACGAACCTATGGGGGAAAATGTCTATGCATTGTTCCAAAGTCAGAAATGGAGGGAAGGCCTCCCTCGAGACACAAGAGTTCAGATGGTGGAAGTTGGGGCCAAACACTTCTACATCTTTGAACCCATCACACTCAGGAGTCTGTCACAGGATATCTTGGTTCCAATATTTTTCTTCAAGTTTCAGAATGAAATTTATGCCAAATGCATTGCACCCAAGTTGATCACTTACCATGATACTTATGGGAATGAGAGTATTTTGGTATCTATACCTTCAAACCTTCATTACCAATCACCTCTGCTCACAAATGTTCCTGTATCAGCATTTGATAAGACTTACTTGGAACTCAAGATGAGAGATGGTCGCTCCTTTTATGACCAGATGGGACATAAGATTGTTGGTGAGTTGGCTTTGGTTGATAATATTTTATCAGTTTCATTTTGGATCCTGATACCTGGAGGTTTTCAGAGATATCAGACTATGGCCAAAATATTGATATCCCAGTCCCAAATCCATGGAGAAGGAAAGCAGGGGGCAAAATAATACGCCATGTTCCAATTAACCTATATGGTGATGACACCTCAGGAAATATCTCAAAGAGATGGAACAAGCACATATCATGCTACTTCACATTAACTGGGCTCCCACCAGTCCTAACCAACATGGAGTATAATTGCCATTTCATCACCACTTCCAATGTAGCCAGTATTTCAGAACTTTTAGAGTCAGTGGTGGAAGAGATGAAGTGAGTAACTTTTTTATGAATTTTTGAAACATGTGTCACACACACTAAATTGATATTTACATGACTGATCTACCCTTCAAATCAAATAAGTGATTTGTCCACCAGTGGAGCCATTGCATTCGACTGTGAACTCAGAAAGGAGGTTTTATTTATGAGTGTCCCATTCTGTGCCCTAGCTGACACACCCATGGCAGCTGAGCTGACCAATACCCCCATTCCTGGTGGCAACTGCAATAATCCTTGCCGGGTATGCCACCTGGGAGTTGATGAAGCTGCTGACAGAATGGGAATTGACTACATTAAAGCCTTCTTTGGCGTTCACTCACAGCCAGTCCGGAGGCTCTGGGAAAATACAGTTAATTGCACCAGAAGTGCTTGGAGAACATATGAAACTCAAACAAAGAGTGCCTATGACAAGCATATGCAAAGATTTTCAGTCAAGGATAAATTGCAAGAAGAATTGATAGATTTGATAAAAAATAATCCAACTGAACAGGAGCGTGTGCAGAAGATTTACCAGGAGCAACCAATGCGGGTGACAAGTCCTATGGTTCAACTTAATTCATTTGATGGGGTGCTTGATACACCAGTGGAGATACTACATGTCATTCTTCTAGGAGTTGTCAAGTACCTGACAATGAATTCTTCAGTAAAATTAAGCCAGGCCAATTAACCAAAATGCAGGGATATTTCCACTCATTTAACTCAGATGGCCTGAATATACCACCAATACAAGCAAAATACATGATTGATCATCACAGCAGTTTTTTGGGAAAGGATTATCGTACGATTCTTCAGGTTGCACCATTTGTATTTTTCCCATTTATGGAGCAATCACAAAAGGAAGTATGGTTGCCCATGTGCCATATTGGCAGCCTGGCCTTCCAAACACACATACCCCATATGAATGATTATTTAGGTGAACTTGAAAGTGTCATCAAGATGTTCATGTATCAAATTGTCAACATGTCTGCTAGATGGGCAAATAAGCCTAAATTTCACATGCTGTTGCATCTCCCAGACTCTATAAGACGATTTGGACCACCTAGTCTCTTTGCCACTGAAAAATTTGAAAGCTACAATGGAATCATGAGGACTGCTTCAATTCACTCAAACAGACAAAGCCCTGGTCATGATATAGCAATAAGTTTCAGTAATTATCAAACTGATAGATTATTGCTATCTGGAGCATACCTATATGACCATTCAACTCAAGAGTATTTTCAGGCATCCTCTCATGTCACTGATATATTTGCCAAGAATCCTTTAGTTCAACAGGCAATGGGATACAATGCCAAAGCATTGGCTGAGAATCAATACCCATATGTTCATAAGGCCAAATTGTCTGAGGAATATTACAAGGCAATACCCCACGAGCTGATAATATCCTATCCCAACCGTCAATTCAGACAGATTGCAGAGCTGAGGCTGAATGATAAGGAAATAATCAAAATGGATTCCTTCATATTGGTAATTGGATTGGATTCAAAAACTCTCATGGACTGTGCTATGCTAACATAAACATGAATTTAGGAACAGGCCCCCTTGGCTCCCAATGGACAAGTTATGTGCATTCAATCCATGTGGGAAATGCTTGGGGCCAATTCATTCTTTGTGGTAGTGGAAGAATGTCAAAGGCTGGGTATCCAGGGAGATTGTCAGATGAGAATAATCAAAAAGATGAATTTGTTCAAATGTATTCCAGTAAAGGTGTGTTTTCTTTTATGGTATGGGTATGCAAAAACATTTTATATAGTTCTAATTGGGATTTTAAACCAACCATTAGCAAATCCAATGCTGCCTCAATGTCCAACACAATTGTTTTGATGGTGGATGTGAATCTGTGACATCATTGGCACAGAGAGGCAAAAGACAAGAAGGCACATCTGTGGCCCAGCAGATTAAGCACACAAACCTCAACAGTTACCTTTTGAATGCATTTTCACACCATGCACCTACCTACCACAGGTATCTTCAAGGCATGCACCCAATTCATATTCCAGAAGCAACAATGCTCCAGGGGGCAACTCGCGGACACATGATATGGCATCAATATGGCCCCCACACTCGAGCGTTCAAGGAAAAATCCAAAAAGCAGGCCAAAGCTAGAACACAAGCATCCAATGTTGCATCTACATCTCATAGTCATATATAGTTCAGTCAAAAAAAACATGGTATTGTCAGTTTTGTGGTTGTGAACAAAAATCCTATCTTACAGATCCATTAATTGCATTCATGGATAGAAGTCACATGAAGCTCATGGATCACTTTCTCACTTTCTTTTTCCAATCAGGTTTGACCCCAGGTAGTTTGCATCAATTTCACATAAATACAAAAATAAGCCTCTATATTGTTTTATCATCCATCACAAATCCACTAAAAATACACCCAATTCAAAAATAAGACCATATATTGAAGACTGACCACAAAGAATGCACCAAATACACCAAGAAGCCCATATATTACTGTCTGATACTGCATTCACTTGGAATAAAAAATCTGGAAGATGTGAATCCGCACACACATCAAAAACAATCAATTATTTTTGATGTGAGGTTATTGATTATTTTTGATGTGTGTTTATTTTTGATGTGAGGTTATTTGTTAGGGCAAATTGAGATGAGTCTGGATTTGAATTCTTCCCACTTTGGGGGAAGAATTTGAATTGTGCATTTTTTTAGTATTTGTCACTTATGAGGTTGTATTTGTAGGGGGGTTCACGGACCTTGTCCCTTTGAAAAAAAAAAACGGGGCTTCTGTGCATCCGGGGTTTGAGGTGAGCGCAACTCTGTGCCCCGGCCAAGCCCCGGGTCACCAAAGGACGCATCGGTGGGTCCGGTCGCCGGACGGCTCCCAAGGCGTCTGGGGAACCAAAATGGTTTGAGAGTCGTCCCAGGAACCACTTGCCGTTCCCGTGACGGATTCAAACATTAATTTTTTAGCTCAAAACCTTGTTTGGTTCTGAAGTCGTCTTCAGAACCAAGCGACCGACTTCAAAACGACTTGTTTTCTCAAGTCGTTTCGAGGACGGCCTGAAACTCAAAATGTGCACCCGTGGTGTATTCTTTTAGTTCTATAGTAGATACTGTAACAGTATTATTATCAATCTAAAAATGGTCTCACTATAGCCGGTGAGGCCAGTGGAAAATAGCTATTCAACACTTGTTACAGTGGAAATGCTGGCACCTCTGTGTAACAAAGGAACGCGGCTGCTAGTGTAGCTCTGCGCAAATTGCCTCAACAGCTCCCTTTGAGTAGGAGAGGACTTCTAGTCACTTGAATAATAATTCTAGTGACTAGGAGGGGGAAAGGTTTTGGAGAGAAGATGGAAAATTGGTTTTGATTATAATACAAAACCCCACTCACTAATTTGTAGTAAGGTAAGCAGGTTTGTATGATAATAATCTGGGGAGAAATTCCCTTTAGAAGGAAATCTCAGCCTATTTAAATATTACAAAATATGTTCCCCAATGTAATAACTCAAAGAGCTTGTATTACATGGGGTAATTCAAGATAATGGTCTCCTTGTAGGAGACATAATCAAATTGTAATATTAAGGGTAATTTTATGGAGAGTTATTAATCTCTCCTTAATTTGGAATTTCTTAATATTAGTTAGTTTATTGAAATTATAAATATTATATAAAATAAGTACGAAAATTTATGAGTCTTATGGGAATTGAACTTGTAGCTTTAAGATAGTTTACTTAGTTCAATTTATTCCCTTTTTTTATAAACACAAGTCCTTAACCATTGGGTTATTTGACTTGTATTATTTTGGAGACATGTGGGCCTGTTGTCTCAATGTCTGACACACAATATTTTTTGATGAGGATATCTTGGGCATACCCAGCTGATACTGCTCTCCAAAAATTGTAACTTAGAATTTTAAATGAATTAGAAACAAAACCCACCACCTAAAATTGCAACTGTAAGACACGGGCATGTTTATTTTTGGCACAGGCTTCTCCCACACTTTGTAAATTAAAAGGAGACACCGTACAAGCTTTCAGGATCATCCATAACAACATCATATGAAACACAAGTTGAAAGCAGGGTGATAAAATTGTAATATGAGTTCTTAAACAAAGATAATCATTTAGCATACCAGGTTTTAGAAATAGCATCATTAAAGGTTTTAATTTAATTTAATTTAGCCCCCAAATTGTTTCAGGCTAATTTTTTTTATCTACCACACCACTTCAAAAAAACCTGGCTCAACTGCAGGCAATTGAGCCCTTTTTTTTGCAGTACACACTACACAGGGCTAATTGTTGATATTTTACCTTCAAAGATTCAGGCTTGAGGATAGACTGTGAGCCTGGGTCTCTTTAGTGACTGCAAGACACGGTTAATTAGCTATTTTGAATCTTGGAAAAGGGAGTATAATTGTGTAATTTCAGCTCTACCTTTAGTACAAAGGGAGAAAGTTGTCTATGGACAACCTCCAACATAGGAATAAGGATATAGGCCTGCAAGGGTTACATTCAAGGGAATGGAAGGTTTGTTTAACCACAAATGAGGAAAATTTATCCTTTTTTGTTTAAGGGCCATGGTTGGTGGAATATTAAGGTAAAAAATTGTAAGGACAGACAAGCTACTAACTAGAAGTTTACTTAAATGATTTATTAAAGAAGTAACAAAAATTTAATTCTTGGTGATCACTATAAAGCTGGGGAAAACCCAAAAATTTAGTGTGTTCATATATTTATTTTTCCTTTTCAGCTCAGAGCCCTTTTTTTTAATGCTTGGCTGGCTGATTTATTGCCTGTACAATTAAATGTGTAAATTTTAACCTCCAAGTTAAATTATCATGTGGGTGTTAGCATTATGTATCCACTTGATGGCTAATGTGTTTTGTCATTTGTCTATCACATGGTGTTTTTTGAGGCTTATAATCAAGACTACTGGCTTGGAATTCTTAATCTGGAAGAGCCACTTGGCTTAGTACAGAATCCATTCATTGGTACTGTTTATTATGTTTTACAATATCATATGTGGGTTATTTTATTCATCCAGCGGATAATCCTTATCTTTCCATGTATAAATGTGATTATCCCATGGGTTTTGCATAGTATAAGGTACATGTTTATTCTTATGTATTTATTCTTATGGGTTTTTTCCTGTTATTACACATGTCACATAGTATTATTACCTATTGTAAGGTATGGTTTTATTTATTTGAAGTGCTTAGGGACATATTTTTTGGCTTAAAGGTAATTTTAGAACAGCTTTATTGTCTCTAGAGGTTTTTTTTTCCCTAGGCTTCTGATTATCTCTTGCTCCATTCTCTTCTTTTTCAAATTTCTCTCTTGAGCACTAGTTAGGATTTGAAAATAAGAAGGTACATAAAAAACTCTTCACTCTTTTTTTTATCACATTCTTCCACTTTTTCAGTTCTAACTATCTCTTTATTATCTAAATTTTCAAATAATTTTCATTTATATTTTCAGTTTTTACTACTATTAATTTTTGTTTTGAAGCTGTAATAAAGTTTTATTCCATACATTAATAAAAATTATCCACTGTCAGAATAGTTTCCTGGGTTAAGGCTTCTTCTGATTCAAAGAACAAAATTTTGCATTTTCTATGAACTAACTGGTCAACGTTTCAAATTCATAACAACCAACCATCTCCAAGGAAAAAATCAGTGGAGAGCTTTGTTGTAACCCAGTTATGGGTTACGTGTAGGTCGACTAGGCCCCCTTTGTATGATAGAATTCGTGTATATAAACTACTCTAGTGATTATATACAAGGAATTCATCATCACCTTCGTTTCCACATTTGCCATAGTCGTACCTGTTCTCCATCAAGCTTCCTGTCTGAACTTCAGCCCCAGCATAAATTAATTTAGAGCAGTAAAAATCTAAATCTTTCGGGGATAAATCCAGTGGACTTTCCACTAATCAGTCGGCCTCAATTGGAAGTACACTTTAAAGCTTGTTTGCTGTGGAAAACTCAGTCTCGATAAGTCTTCACAAGCAAAAAAGGTTTGGCAGTTCTTTCTATATCAACCATTTTAGGAGTCCTAGAATGTGGTCCCACAGGCTTCAGGGCCTGCTGCTAACCTGCCATGTTCCCATAGCTGAGAAACATTACTCCTTGCTCCAATGTCGCATTGCACCAGCCGGAGGTGGGGGGAGGGGTTCCTCCGGGATGGATTTCCCCCTGGAATCACACAGGGAAGTCAAGTCAAAGTAAAGCTGGAGTGGCTTGGCGTGAAGCCAAGAGGAATATAAATAGGTTTCTGTCTGATATCACTGGCGCAAGTGCACAAGAACATCTGATGTGGAGGCATATGACTATCTCATCGACCTATGTGCTTCCTAGCCAGGTCATCTCAATTTCTAAATGGGGTTAACCAACACGTGCTTTTCGGGGATTCCAGCCAGCTTGATTGAAACCGCCCCCAAATTTAAAAGAAACCCCAATTGTGCCAATTTTTCGTTTAAACTGAAAATTTAAATATCCAAGAAACCAATATCCTCTTCAGAAGACCCGTGATCGGGGTCGTTTTAGCCTACCTTCCGTCCTTCAACCCGACACATTTTTATATTTTGTCGCCCATTTGTTCGCATATCATCATTTACTGCTTGTTAGTAGTGATCAACTGATTCAGCATAGGTGACGGTATACCGGTCAACACAATTAGGAATGTTTTTATAAATCACAGATATCAGCTATTTACCCTGATAGGAAAATTCCTTCACTTCCAGGGCTTTCACCGAAACATCCCTGCTTGAAAACCAATTGAAGCTTGGCGGCAGCTGAACCAGTCATGACCAGTCTGGACTCTGTACGGTCTAGATACTCCGAGCTCAGGTCTGACTCACAGCTCAGTGCGGCTACCCGAAAAGTGTAAATATCTACAAGGTGCATACATATGCCGTGCACTTTCAGTCACAGTCAGATCTCTTGCGCGCTTTGAAACTTCCACGCTGATCTTTATCAGGTCTCACTGGTGTCACTCGGTGTGCCGAGCTACAAGGGTGTGTAAGTGCATAGGCTGACCGGTGCCCTATCGGGTAAGTCCATACGCCTCTTTATCCGGGCTGCATGTCTTACGTAATCCCGCAGAGAGTCGTGCCAGTGGTGCTCTTGAGTCTCGATTGCCTCGATTCTCCGTGGCGCGGATCACAAACTTTCATGAAGACGTCATAGGTTCACTTTGAAGCTGGTTCGATTACCTCCCTCTTGCCAACTATCTTCATTCATCCCATATCCTCCTTCCATCCTCAACCTCTCCTCAACCAATCCGGTACTTACATATTAGTTCCAGCTGAGCATCTGCTCGACTGACCGACAGCTGAGTTTTTCCAATCTCAGTGGACATTGAAGTAATTACAAAACCTTGCTACCTGTTCACCAATTCTCTATTCCTCATTCCTCATCTTGGACGTCTGAAAATTGTATTCATATTGCGATTTTATCGCTCACTCTACTCCTCAAAAGTAGCATCTTGCCTTACTCCCTCTGCTTGCCTGCCCCCCCATCATCATTCTCGAATCCACTCAAACTATCACCACCACCAAGCAAGCAAGATGGCCCATCTACTTCATGGTCATGCCGGATCTCCCTTGGCTCGTACCGGATCCCCTCTCACCAGAACTGGCACCCCGATGCAAGTTTATGAGGAATCTAGCAGCCATGTCTCTGGGTGAGTTTTTGTTATCCGTCAAAGACCGGTCTGTCTGGCCAAACTGAACATTGATCCTTCTCATATTAGTGGGATGCCTCATTACCATCTAGTTGGCAAAGACATGAAAATGTTTTCCGAGGCTGGATTTGATATGGACAAAATCGTAAGTAGTTACGAATTTAATATTCTGACTATAGCCTCGATCACCGACTTTTCTTATGCCGTCCTGACTCGTTCCAACTGGATTTTACTATGACGAGCAGCACATCAAGCGTAATGCACCGGTTGCCCAATTATATGAAGATGCGATCAGAAATGAAGGTGCAATCATCTCTGCATCCGGAGCTTTGATCAATTTTTCTGGTAAAAAAACTGGACGGTCTCCCAAGGATAAACGAATTGTTTATGAGGAGACCAGTAAGGACCACGTCTGGTGGGGAAGTGTTAACATCAAGATGGACGAGCACACGTTTGAAATTAATCGGGAGCGTGCCATCGACTATCTCAACACAAGAGAGAACGTCTACGTTTTTGATGGCTTTGCTGGAGTCAGTTGGATTACTCAATCGTATCTGACGATTTTGCCGACTGACCTATTTTCCTGTTTCAACTCCAGTGGGACCCAAAATACCGAATCAAAGTCCGAGTCATTTGTGCCCGTGCTTATCATGCACTCTTCATGACCAATAGTAAGCCCCCCCTGTTTCTGTTTGAATTTGATAAAGAACTGAAACTCCATTTTTCTTGAACTTAAGTGCTTATTCGACCGACTGAAGCCGATCTGGAAGACTTTGGTGAACCTGATTTCACAATTTACAACGCTGGTCAATTCCCTGCAAACCGTTTCACGAGTGGAATGACATCGGCCACTTCCGTTGAAATAAATTTTAAGAGGCGCGAAATGGTCATTCTTGGAACTGAATACGCTGGTGAGATGAAGAAAGGGATCTTTTCAGTCATGGTTCGCATTCGCTATACAGTTTGTGTTGAAATTGTTTGAGATTGAATTTAGCTAACTTTAGTCTGCCTTTTTTGCAGCATTACCTTCAACCAGTCAAGTTTGGCCAATTGTCATTGCACTCTTCGGCCAACGAAGGACCAAACGGAGATGTTTCTTTGTTTTTTGGTCTTTCTGGCACTGGGAAAACAACTTTATCGGCTGACCCAGCCCGCATGCTCATCGGCGATGATGAACATGTGTGGTCTGACAATGTAAGTCTGATCCTACTTTTGATTCCAGTGCGCGGGACGAACTAAGAATGCCTTACTTCCCTTTGTAGGGCGTTTTTAACATTGAAGGCGGGTGTTACGCTAAGTGTATCGGTTTGAGTGCAGCAAAAGAGCCTGATATTTACCGAGCCATTCGCTTTGGAGCCATCCTCGAAAACGTTGTCTATGATGGCGACTCCAGAGAGCCGTGCTATGACGATGCCAGCATCACTGAAAATACACGATGTGCTTATCCAATCGAGGTGAGCTCACTGAATTAAAAGAGTCGACACTGGGGGTATAGTCTGAATACATTTTTCCTCTTTCAAGTTCATCCCCAATGCGAAGATCCCGTGTTTGTCAACTGCGCAACCCTCAAACGTCGTGTATCTCACTTGTGATGCGTATGGCATATTGCCACCCGTCTCCTTGCTCACTCGTGCGCAAGCCCAATATTGGTTTTTGATGGGATACACGTCGAAGACCCCCGGCACTGAAGATGGTGTTACTGAGTAAGACTCGGCAGACTCTGAAAAGGCGGTACATACTTAACTGCTTGAACACTACGTTGATACACATTGATCTTGTTCGCACAGGCCCACCCCAACTTTCTCCACCTGTTTTGGCCAACCTTTCATAGTTCTTCATCCTTCCAAATATGCGACTATGTTAGCTGAAAGAATGGACAAGGTCCAAGCCAAGTGCTGGCTTATCAACACTGGATGGGTATGTTTTTTTTTGCCTTGAAAAAGTATCGGACTAGACTGATTTTAAATTATTCTCAGGTTGGAGGCAAGTTTGGAGTTGGGTCGCGATGCTCTCTCAAATACACTCGAAAGCTAATCGATGCGATTCATGACGGAAGTCTAGCAAGAGCCGAGTTTGAAAACTTCGATGTTTTCAACCTTTCCATTCCCAAGACTTTGCCAGAAGTTCCCGACACTGTGTTAAATCCAGCCAAGGCATGGAAGAACACATCTTCTTTTGAAACCGATAGAAAGAAGTTGGCTACTATGTTCAAAGACGCATTTAAGAAATATGAGAAAGAAGTGTCTCAAGACGTCAAAGATGCTGGTCCTCAAGTCTAACAAGCTAGACTTGGTACCAAGTGCAACCCTCACCTGATGTGTAACATTCAGCCTGAGCAACTACAATCATCTCATTTGAAGAACCTATCATTCATGACTTCGCTGTACAACAACTTCCCAGTTTTTTTTCCTTGGACTATTTCAATTTTGTAATCATAGCTCAATAGTGCTTGAACCTGTTGCACTTCTGTATGTATTATCTATGCGTACATTGATCAGTTAGAAATTAGAATTGCAGCTCATCTTTTAAACTGTCTCATGCCCTGACTTGTTAGCCGTTCATTTCAATGGAGAACAAACATATTGTGATTGTCCATTCCACTTGATACCTCCTATCATCAGGAAGAAAAGATTAAAGGGACAACAGTCAGGTGGCATGAAGCAATTGAATCAATTAATTCATTTGCTTCATGTTGTTAGCATATACAAGATTACTACTTTTACATGTTCAATAGCTTATGGATTTTTGCAATAGTATTATCACTTCTTTCATAAATCCATAACCCCCAACCCGTTGCACTCAGTATTTAAACTGATCTGTCCTGGGATTGCCTCCATTTCTCTTTCCTAACTGAGATTGGAGACTAGGATCTTGCACACACCAATAGCTTACTGTGACTGGAATGTTACAAACAGTACCCATTTTATTTGAGCATCTTACAAATGTTGCCTGACTGATACTCCCCTCAAATTTTGCCTGATTTATGGGAATAGGGTTAGGAGCTGTTTTGCGCAGTGTTCTCTATGGGCTGTGAAGTTACAGGAAATAATTTAATGTTCAAGTAAAAGCAAATTTCTTTTGGGGTTGTGGACCCAGCCCACTAGTTGCAAGACTGCCCAAGTAGACCATGACCTCACCAGTTGAACCAACAACAAAAAGGACCTGGCTCCTGGTCTTTTAGATCTACCAAGCATAAATTCAATCAACTTCCTTTCCTTCCAATGATTGGAGCAGTCTATCCACCTCCCAATATGCCATATCAACATTAATTTTTCTTGCCATGCCAGACCAACTACTATTCCAAACCCCATATTAACAGAGGTCCCAGTAAGTGTCCCATCACAAGATTGACACCATCTTCCCTTCCTTTTAAAAATTCCCCAGCCAGCAACATAAAAAACCATTAAAAAGTTCAAACAAATTGTCTCAACCAGTGGACTTGTATTGCCCCAACTACAGCAAGACACCACAAAAACAGTTTGGCAATTCTCATTGAAAACTGACTACCAAAAACTATCAAGTGAATGGAGTTTCAGCCAAGGAAGCAGAGTCAAAGAGCTCAATGGGGGTTTGCCAGAAATTGATTTTGGAGCCATGAAGGCAGAAATTGTTGTGATCAAGGCTGCTATTTTATACTTGGGAGCTACCCATAACCTCACTGGGGAAATCTGTTTGCTTCATAATTTTTGTAGACTCAAAGTTCCTATTTCTTCAAAAATACAAACTCAAGGAACTGGAGCCTTTATATCAGGTTCCAGAGACTTATTTTTCCAAGTATCATCCGGGGCTACAATTAAAATGAATGGAGTATTCTTTTGTGAGAAGGCTTTTTCTACTCTGATATCATTAGAAGCCCTCAGGAAAGCTAACTGGTCTATATGTTATGAAAACTTGTCCAATACTTTCACTTTGTCTAGAAAAAAATGTGAAGCCATATTTGTGTGTGCATTTGAATGCACAAGGAAATGCTGGAGAATTCCCTATCTTTTACTCCAATGGACAGTCTATGAGCCTAAGGAAAAAAATGAAGTATCAGCAAAAATATTGAAGGCTACACCAATCACTTCCCTTCCATAAAATCCACCTTACAGTGTTTCTTTCTCTTCTCAAACTGATACAAGTCCTCTGTTTCCCTTAAAATCACAAAACCCTTTCCAATTTCTTCTTTTTATTTGACTCATGCTACCAACTCTTGCCCCACATCATGCAATTCATCTACCTATGCTCATTTAGAAAATTACAAAGGTTGGAATTTTTATGTACCTTTGGAGAATTGGTTGGTTTCATTGGAAATGGCCTGTTTTGTGGACAGTGTTCCAATAGTTTTGCCAAAAGGCTGTTCTAACCTTCAAAATGAGCTTTCTAATGTCCTAAGAGAATAAACGAGTAACCTACTAACAAAATTTCTATAGATTTCATTGCAAGGCAAATTTTTCTCAGAAATTTTGTCAATGAATTGGGATTAAATAATCAGGAATTTATAGTGGAAGCAGTGCTTCAGAAATTTTCTGTCTATGGGTTTAACTTTGATATACCAAAAACTTACAAGCAAACAATTAAATTTTTGGACAAGACAGATTGGGAGATTTCAGTGTTCAAATAATTATCACACTTACAAAAAATTGATTTTTGGATATTGAGAGCTTTTCCATTTGGTATAAATACTCTGGAAAGTCGTTGGGTGTTTGCCGAGAAGACAGGTGACAATGGGAAGATAAAATGATTCAAAGTGTGTTATGATGCAAAGGGTTTTAAGCCTGGTACACATTATTAAAAAGAATGTTTCCCCTGCAGCTAAGTTTGTGCCTTTACACTTATTACTGATGATTTCAGCTTGTCTTAACTGGCCAGTCCATAGTGTCAATTTTCTATCAGCATATCTTAACTGGATTATTGATGAAGAATTTTGGGTAAACACCGTGGAAGGAGGGAGAATACCAGATGGCCATGCTTTCCTGCTCAAGAACGCACTGGATGGGACCCAAAAAGCAGCAAGATGTTGGTGGTTACATCTATGGGCCATCCTAGACAAACTTGGTTACTCATCTTCCAACTAAAACAAAAGCTTTCAAATCCTAAGGCATGAAACAAAATTGGTAGTGATCTGGATACATTGCAAAAATGGTTGCAAAAATGGGGTTGTTACAGCATCCAAAGGCAGCCTCCTGAGGAAACTGGAAAAAGATCTCAAATATTTTCTAAAGATAAAATGGAGCCAAGCACTGGATTAAGTTTTGAAATTAAGTATACAGAGACTGATGGTTTTTTATTTTTCAACCTTAAATGATAAAAGGACTGATTTAAGAACCAGAAAACTAGAACAATGTGTGATCTTCATAGTTTATAAAAATTACTATTAAATTTTCTACATCAGTTCTGAACAGATGACACAAGTTTCAAGCCAAAACTGCCAAATATTGTTTTGGAATCAATTTTAGGCAGTTTATATGCCATGGCTTAATGGTCAGTAAATCAAATTTTTCCCACTTTTATATGTGGTTTCATGCTGCCAATAAGATTATGTTGGCTTTACTAAACATCAACCTGAATTGAAACATGATTAAATAAATAGAGGGGGTCTTGATAAATGCATGCCCATGCCAAGGGCACAGCCTTTTTTGGGTGTCAGAACACCAATGGATGGGTGTGCAGGCCACACACCCATCCAGAAGCTTGCAACAGCTACCAATGGATGGATGTGCAGCCGCACACCCCTGTAAAGGAAAGAGTGTGCAGCCACACACCCATGTAAAGGAAAGGTTCTTCAGCCAGCACATCCTTTCTATGTGTACATGTATGGGCATAGCCCATACATTAATATTGGTTGAGCTTTTCTTCCATTGGTCCGGCTAAAATCTTGTTTCTTCCTTGAAGTATTCTTGTGGACTAGAAACCCTTAAGACTGTATGTATTATGGCCTGAAAAGACTACCTGACTTCCTGAGAAACTAGCCATTATTCTAAAACCTTCCTCTGGCTGTCCCATGGTAAGTGTACAATAAGATGATAGGATCCCCCCCCCCCTCCATAAGAAAATGGAACCCTAAACCCCTTTTATACCACACTCTGCAACCCTAACCAATACTCCTGAACTCCGCTGCATCCATTTTTGTCGTGTAGAACCCCATCCCTTATAGCCACTCCCTCCTCCAATTGCCCCTGTGGACATCCTTCTGGGTGAACCCTGGGTAGTTCTGCTGTGCCTCTGCAAAACCCTTGGATGTGCTATGTGGAGTTCCACCCCTGCAGCACCCGCTGTGCTTCCCTCACATGAATTTGAGTATCATTTTCCGGCTGCTTTAACACCAGTGCCTATATAGGTGGAAAAAGCATGAGTACTCCACTCTCATAAGCATGCATGTGATTTTCAATTGATTTCCTCAGCCTCCTGCCCCACTGCAATTTCTTCTGAGCACTTGCTGCACCTATCCAATATACAATCCCACACTGCACACACATTTTTATGTGTATACAAGTGTATAGACCCCAATTTTGGGGAAGCTCTTTGCTGAGAGGTTGATGGTGACTTCTGACACAGATCAATTCCAATCCGTGATCTGTGTCATGCAACCTAACAGGCCAATGTTGACCCTTTAGGTTGCATGTATTGATCCAGTACAAATGATGCATGGTTTGTTTGGCTTGCAAAGGGCATTCCCTTAGTTATATGTAAATGTATGGGAGATAGCCCATACATATAAAAAGCAGTGCTTATGTAAGAAAACATATATCTGTGTTTGCTTTCATATGCAATCCCTCCCCTGCCCTCCTATATGGCCTTGGAGACCAGACAAAATACCTCTATTCCAAAAAACTTTATAGCCTTTCAACCGGAGGGAATTAAGCCCTAGATGATGAGGCTTAAAATTTATTTTCAAACTACCAAAATAAAAACCAATAGAATTCTGTCAGTTGAAATGTGCATTTGATGTTTTTTCAGGTCAACCTGCAGCAGTGGTAATGTATATGGAAGTTAATATCCAACCTGAAAATCCATTGAGATGGGACGATCACCCAGAATGGACTTATAAAACAGGAATATGTTTGAAAAAGAAAATATTTTAGTAGAAACTTCCCACCAAGCTCTAATAACAATTACTTGGCTGAAAAAAAGGGAAAATCAACTGGAATTCTACCACTATAATTTATAGGAAGGAAAATGTTATCTCAGAACACTCAAAGAATATTTTCTTCTGGGTTAATTTCCAGTCACTTTCTTTGAGTTGGTTGAATGATCACTTAATCAGGGTAGCCTTTGACTAGTGCATTGATTATGCATCTGTTGATTCTTGGACCTAGGAAGCTACTTATGCAAAAAATATTTATATGAATAATAAAGAAAAGGTCCTTAATGTTAATAAGATAATTTTTCTAGCTGAATTGTTTTATAAAGATTGGTTCCATGATAAATGCTTCATTCAATTCAATTCAGGCCTGTGACTCAAAGATCAGAATTTTTGCTGATTTATGTAAAGATAAATGGAATCAAAAGGCATTTTGACCTTGGGTTAAATATCCTGGCACCAGAATGGGTGATAGCTTCTCTATATCAATGCAAATGTGTTGATCAACAAATATGCTTTAAATAAGAATATAACATGCTTTAAACTAGCTCAATTTCAGTGTTTGTTTAAGCTTATATTATATTTCCTTTCTTATCCAAATTGATGGTCTCAGTGGAAATTTTAATTTTGATTTAAACTGGAAAATTTTATCATCATTTGGAAATACCATCTGCATTAACTACTAGATTTATATATTGTTCCTAGTATTTGTGGCTGTTCTTTAGACCCTGAATCTCAAAAGCCACATCAAACCACCAAATTCCGGAACTAACTTATTTCCAAACCTCACAAAAATGAGCCCATTCTTTATGTTAAGAGCACTCAGAATAATCAATCATAAGTTGTTAGAGAAGGAAAGGGCTGAGATACAGGATCAATAAGAGAGATCCAAGAGAGGAGGATGGACAACGAGGGATGGAGCTTTACCTGTCACAGAGAGTGAAAAAGAAGATGATGAATTACTTTGAGAAGAATAAAGAAAAGTAAATAGTGAACAAACCTGAGGTACAGGATCAATAAGAGAGAGTGAAAAATAAGATGAAGAGAAAAGCAGAAACAGAAAGAAATTACAAGTATTTAGACTAAGTACACATAAATCTAGACCCAGTAAAAATCCTCCAATTAAACCCCCTTTTTCCATCTCTTTTATTTCATACATTCTAATATAAGTAACAAAAAAAGATAAAAATCTCATCTCTCCTCTCCATTTATCTTAGTTGTATTACTTATCCTCTGAAATACAACAAGTAGTTTATGAAACATTGTCTCTTTTTGTCACTTTAGAGACCCAGGATCACACAGGGCAAGAAAAACTTTACCACTGTTTTTGTCCAATTTCACCTCACAGCTAGTGACATTTCTTTTTTACTGGTGCAAGAACCAATTGCACACCTCATTCCACTGGAAGAAGAATTGGGCCACTTTATCCAATGTATTTCTTGGCTTCACAAGCTCAAATATTCAACACTTGAGTTTTACTGACAAAATATCTCAGGCTGATTAAATCAGCTGTTTTGTCTTGCTATTTCTGGGTAAAGGACCAATTTGGAAATTGGCCTATTCTTCTAGAAATTGGATTGACCAAATGATCAATGATGGATCTGATCATTAGTATGCTGGAAATTTAGTTACAACTGATTTCTTCAAAAGATGTGATATATCCAAGAAGTAATATGAGTATTTGAAATTCCTCTATCATATACTTGAATGAAGGCATTCCCTTCATTCAATTTCAAATTACAATCAAATCTGATTGTGGTTTTTTCCTGAAAATAATAAAAATGGTTCAGATGACATATAATTTAACCATTACACAGACAAGAGTGGTCCTTCTAAAAACAGAGATAATAAGATGAAGAAGTAAAATGATGGAGATTGTCTGTAAATGTAGAAAGATGATCAACTTGCACCAGGAAAAAAAATGATCCTTGTCTACAAGTGAAATAGAAAATAGAATATAGGAATTTTTAATTTCTGATGTCACCTGTAGACAAGTGATCATTGTTTTTTCCTGGTGTTGTGTTGTGGAAGGAAATTTCTTGATTTTTATTTTTTCAAGTCTTAGTATCATGCTTCAATTTACTGACTGAATTAAATTTCAATTTTGCAATCACACAATTCTGAGTTCCCTTTCCTGAAAAAACCGTTGCAAGTGATTCTCTGGCTTTTTACTGCCATATTTAAACTAGTATCTTGGTAGCGGTAGATGTGTGTGAAATAGGTAGGAGTAACTTGGATGCAGTAACTTCTTAAAAATGTGTGAGTAGCCACATGTGTTTAAAAAATGGAATTTAAATCTGGTAGAAACCTTTCTGAATGCCAGAATGTTATTGATACTGTTACATAAAACATAAAGTTCTTTACTCGGGTTGCTATAAACAGCACCAAACAAACTAAAGGCCACAAGATTGAACATGTGGAATCTGTAAGAAATGGTTGATGAATATTTTTCTTTAAAACTCATTATCCTTCCTCTCCTTTATTTCTTGCTGCACCCTTTTTACCTTTGACTTTGAATCAGAATCTTAAATTTCTTGATTTCTCACCTCGACCCTTGTTAATAGTCTCAGTTTTTCTCAAGCTAATAATACAGCTGTTACAAAGAGAAAAAGGTCACTTATAATGGTAGACTCACACTAATCATCATATCATTAGCGTAGCAATATGCCGCTAGAGAATGCTTAATACAGATTTTGGCGAGTAAAAAAATAACTAAAATAAAAACTTACTATACCTGAGTCCCGGTGACTGTAGTAGTACAAGCAATGCAATTTCGGGTACAAAAAACATCATTCTAAGCTAGCAAAACATTCTGCTAAGCATAGACTTAAATTAAGCCACAGCTCTGCCGAAGGGACTTGGGTTTGGAGTTAAAATGGACCGACCAAGCTTTGGAAATAGTTCTTGTTTATTATAAGCCCAGTTTCCAAGTAGAAATTTCTGATTAGTTTTTTTCTTCTCAGCCAGAAGGTTTATTTAGATGATAAGGTTTAGTGCATCAGTGGTGATGTGATGATGAGCTGCCGAAAGCTTATCCGAATCGACCGGAGGATATGTGTGTTAGATAAGGAGGGCTGAGCCCTGAGCCCCTGGACCCCCCGTGGTAAGGTGATCGAGGGTCTAATAGGATATTGTTGAGGTTGTACATAATTTCTTTGAGAGAGTTCGGTCAACAAGATAAGAAGGAACCTCCAACCAACCAAAACGTAAAACTTATCTTCTTCTCTTTCTTCTAAAAATTCAATCAGATGAATCAATCAAACAACAACAACGATAACAACAACAACAACAACAACGATAACAACAACACTAAACCTATCTCAATCGATTCACTTCAACTACCACTACTATCGATCACCTCACCAACCTCACCAAGTAGCCAATCACCCTCCAGTAGCCTAGATCAACAACTCACCACAACACCAACTGCCTCATCATCAACGTCCACAACTATCCTAGCCAATCCATCATCAATATCAGCAACCACTACCACCTCAGACTACTCACCATCCTCCTCACCTACCTCATCATCCGCTGCCTCATCCTCATCCATCACAACCAACACAACCACCCACTCAAACTCAAACTCCATCAGTCCAACGCTCATCAAACATCCTGCTAGCTTACCCCATTCAACCCAACAACATCAACAACCAAACCATCCCTCAAAACCCAGCCATCGACCTCATCCTGGGAACCCTGGCGGTGTCAAGGTCCCACCCGGTCTGGTTGCCAAAATGGCAGCCGTTAGTCCTTCTTTCATCTCTTTCAAAAAAAAAAAAAAAAACTCACAAATATATATATATAATATTTATATCGTGCTCCTCTCAGATGACCAAGCGCAAGGATCACCTCCCGTCTTCCTCATCAATGCCACACAACCAACGATTGGATCCTATGGCCTTCATGGCCGATCGACCCTCGCCAAACAGTGCTCTCAACATCAATACGCTCTCCCGACCGACCCCGAGTCCATCGGGCATGCTGACACCGTCCATGAGCACCCGGCGAGCCAAACCGATGATGAAGCTTGGAGATATGCACTCTCAACCCCCCTCGTCCTCATCCTCCTCAACTAATAGCCAGACTAAGTTCCTATCCGTCTCTGGCACTGCAGCTGCAACCCCGTTCGCTAACTTTAGTAAGATCGTCGACCCCTCCGGAAGACTTAATTTCGGCGGAAAAGCCGTCGTCCATTCTCATGGCGTCGACTTCTCTAATGGCTCCTCCTTCTCTATCAACATGAACGAATTGACTCTCTTGGAAGAATTGGGCAAAGGTAACTATGGTACCGTCCAGAAAGTCTTTCATAAACCCACCAAGGTAGTCATGGCCATGAAAGTCAGTTGAACCAATCTCTCTTTTTTTGGTGACTGATTCCTTTTGGGATTCATGGGTTGATTGATTGATTGTAATATGGGACTAGGAAATTAGACTAGAATTAGATGATTCCAAGCTTAAAGCGATCTTAACCGAACTCGACATTTTACATCGAGCCACCTCAGACACGATCGTCGAGTTCTATGGGGCCTTTTTTATCGAGTCTTGTGTCTACTATTGCATGGAGTATATGGACGCCGGCAGTTTGGATAAGCTGGCTGGCGCCGATGTCCCGGAACCCGTACTGGCTCGAGTCACCGGTCGGGTCGTCGAGGGGTTGAGGTTCCTCAAGGACGAGTTACAAACCATTCATCGAGGTGAGAGAGTCTTATTGATTCTGTCATTGGTTGAGAGTGATCACTAAGATATATATAAATATATATCTTTTGGACTGTCTGGTAGACGTCAAACCGACGAATGTCTTGATCAACCAGAAGGGGGAGACCAAGCTATGTGATTTCGGAGTTTCTGGACAACTGGAACGATCCTTAGCAAAGACGAACATTGGATGTCAGTCTTACATGGCACCCGAGCGGATTCAGGGCGAGCGGACGGGTGAGGTTAACACGTACACGGTCTCATCGGACGTCTGGTCATTGGGAATCTCGATCATCGAGTTTGCCATCGGCCACTACCCTTATCCACCCGAAACGTACTCGAATATCTTTGCCCAACTCAACGCTATCGTTCATGGAGAATCACCCTCACTTCCTGCTGAACTCTACTCTCATGTCGCTATCGACTTTGTCAGCCAATGTCTTATCAAAAACCCGAAAGATCGTCCGACTTATAATGACCTCCTTCAACACCCTTTCCTCCGTGAGGAAGCCAATAATCACGTCGATATGGTCGCTTGGGTTGCAACTGCCATCCAACAGGTTAAGAAGTAGCCTCTCCCCCCTTTTTGTTTTCTTCACTCCGTCTTTTCATCATTGCAGTTTCTTTTGTTTCTCGTTGTCTCTTGTGATTTTTTTTTGTTCTTTGTTTGCATGTTTCATTTTGTGGCTTTATGTATGCATGTGTGTTTGTTTGATGAATATATATATATAAATATATACAAATGATATGTACGCTTTTCTTTTTCTTTTTGGTATGTATATGGGTTGGTTATCACAACGATATAGTGTCATTATTTGATTTTTGAACACATTTCTTTGGTGTGGTTTTCTTTTTTTTTTTTTTTTACAAAGTTTTTTTAGGCCATGGTTGTTTATCATTGTGATAAAATGTTAGTGTAATGATTGACAATTAAATAATGTTTACTTTGCATATTACTCTCAAGTTGCTTTGTACACTGTGAATTTTGTTATTGCAGCATTGTGGATTGGGTGTGATTTGTTTTCAGGAATATTTGTTGTCCTGAACTCTTATTGGTTATTGTTACTAACCAATAAAACAATATTCTTATATTGGTCTCCTAGAAATCCTGGCCATCATTGATCATGGAGACTGGCCATGGAGACTGGCATAATAGGATGATCCACCTTTGTTGTATTTTTATTTTTTTTAGTGCTTATTGATTTGACATTGTGCACTAGGTGAATACTAAATTATGTAAATACATAAAATGATGTTTTGAAACCACTACATGATTGAATAATATTAATTATCATTTATAACTTTGAATGTGTTTGATTTTTCTCCTCGTATATATATACATATTTTTTTTAAAAAGAAGAAGAGAAAAACTGGAAAAAAAAGGAAAAAAAGGAAAAAAAAAACTCAAACGTCAGAAGAATTAAATTGAAATTCCATCTCTTTTAACGATTCAAGAGCTTTGCAGGATTTGAGTTCAATCAACTCTCGTCACGACTGCGTCCCAAACAGTGTGTTATGTGGTTCCTCAAGCCACATACCCAAGTGATTTAAACGGGCAGATAGTTGATCAAACTCAACCCCCACTAGACTCCAGCCCAATTTGTCCCCCCTATCACATATTTTAAGAACTTCTACATTTTTTTTTAAAATTTCTTCCTCTGTTATTGATATTTCTTGCAGTTGATAAGAAAATGTTTGACAGTTTCTGGAGATTCACAAAATTTCCAGTCCGGTGATTTGAAATAAAAATTCATTAAGTGGAAAGTGGCCTGATTGAAGTTGGTAAATTATTGAGCTTGAACCTTTTTTGAGTTGGTTCAATGCTTCAAATATCTTAATTGGTGAGTTGGTTAATGAAACATGATTTCAAATAATTGAAGTTTTCTTTTTGTTGAACTTAGACTTAGATCTAATTAATTGTTGAATATTGGAAAGTGATCTAGATTGAGGATTGAGATTGAACAGCAAGTTCCCTCTTGTTGCGTTTTTTGTGAGTTGATTAACCTTTTTGTTTTCTGAAATACCTACATGTGCTGGACAATAATAAAGGGAAATTGAAAATCTAAGAGTTGAAATAAAAAAAGTAAGTTTTTCAAAAATCTGAATAAGAATTGCTTGATTTGAAGTTGGGCAAGGTGGATTAGCAATGACTTGTAGGATAGCCTGGTTATCCAAATAGATATTGATTTTATTAGTAAAAGGTAATGTATTTAAAGTAAAATTATTTTTGATTAGATCAAGCCCAATGTTGATCACTTGGATTTCTGCTTCAAATGCTGACGCTTTATCAGCATCATTAATCCTACAGGCAAAATGAAAGGAATCAGTGTTGACAAATCCGGCAATGGTGGGTTAAGGTTAGGAACAAATCTAATATTTGGATACAAATTATTTTGACTCATGATTGATAGGGGATGATAAACTCACTCCCCCCAGCGCACGCCCACACCCAACGCACGCCCTTAAAAAAAAGGAGTGCAGCCCGCACACCTTTTTTTTATTGGCTTGCGGGCTGCACGCCCACTTTTGGGTGTCAGCACGTCTGGTTGCATGCCCTATTCAAAAAAAGGGCGTGCAACCTGCACACCCTTTTTATGTATATAGGTAGGGATGTGCGTGCCCCTACCCATATACATAGAAAGGGCATGCAGGCCGCACACCCTTTCTATGTATATAGGTAGGGGGATGCACACCCCTACCTATGTACATACATGGGTGTGCTGACAGCATAGTCTCCTTCTTTGGGACTGTGCTATCAGCAGCCGCACGGCTGACCGGGGGGGATCCCTCCGGCCAAGGAGGTTATACAACCTCCTTGACCAGAGGGATTCCCTCCGGTCAAAGGGGTTATACAACCTCTTTGAATGGAGGGGAATCCCTCCAGTCAAAGAGGTTGTATAACCTCTTCAACCAGAGAAATTCCCTCTGGTTGAGGAGGTCATACAACCTCCTCAAACGGGGGGGATAGATGTGTCCATTCATGTTTATGTTCAAGCAGCCAATTAGCTGCAAACCTGGTTTGAGTAAAGAATTTAACATCACCCAAAGGTAATATAGCCACTCCTTTAATTTTAATCAAGGAACCATCCAATGTGGCTGCTTTGATATCCTTAAGAGCATCATTAACTTTGTTTATTATCTCTTGATGAAAAATTTGAAAGAAAAGACGAGAGTCTGGGATGGTCTTGCAAATAATAAAAAAACCAGGTTTAAATTTGTTTAATACCCTGGGGGATTGATAAAATCACTCCCCTTGGTGCATGCCCATAAAAAAAGGGTGTGCAGACCGCACACCCCTTTTTTGACAGGTGTGATGATTGCAGGCCCTTCCTTGGGCGTCAGCATGCCTGTAGATGGGCGTGCAAACTGAACTCCCATCTACAGGCATGCAACACCCACCCAAAAAGGGGTGTGAAACTGCACACCCATGTTTGGGCGGGTGACGGCATAGTCCCCATTTTTGGGGACTGTCTGTCACCCTGCAGCTGCCGCATGGCTTGACCAGAGGGAATCCCCCCGGTCAAGGAGGCTGTATAACCTCTTTGACTGGAGGGAATCCCCTCTGGTCAAAGAGGTTATACAGCCTCTTTGACCGGAGGGGATTCCCTCTGGTCAAAGAGGTTATACAACCTCTTTGACCAGAGGGGATTCCTCTGGTCAAAGAGGTTAGGTTATACAACCTCTTTGATCAGAGGAATTCCCTCTGGTCAAAGAGGTTATACAACCTCTTTGACCAGAGGGAATCTCCTCTGGTCAAAGAGGTTATACAGCCTCTTTGAATGGAGGAATTAGTGAGGCTCTGATCAGAGGATAGGTTTGGGGGATCACAGAGGAGTAGGCTGGGTTCTGTTGAAATCTAATTGTGACATGCACCCTGTTTTTTTTCTCCCCCTAATCTTGAAGACCACTAAGAAGATTATGACATCATTTTTTGATCTATCCTCCTAACAATCATTGCTTACAAATCTCAAAGGTCCAAAATAACTGTCAAGATTTGCTTCAACTTATAAAATTCACTTTCATGTACTTCTTTGCTCCTCTGATTCAAGGAACTCAGAAGAAACCATTATATCTATCCCTATTATTGTGTTTCCTTCATTCAACAAACATCACCATCATATCTGGCTTATCTCCCATCTCTTATCTACTTCCTATCACAATCCTCTCATCTCAGTAATCCCTTCAATTGACGAACATCACCATCTTCTTTTTTCTTCCCTAAAATCACTCATCTCTGAAATCTTCTGTATTGCCCATCTGCACATCCCCTTCCATCGACTGTCCTCCAACTTGACCAGCGTGCTTCCCTTCTTTTTTAATCTCTTGCCAATACTTGACCTGTAAACTGGTTCCTCTTGCAGTCGTAGGTTATCAGATCTAAACCAACCCTCACATCATCACCTTCATCAAACAAATCATTGACTTTTTCCTTTTCTTTTAGTCTTTCTTTTCCATCCTCTTTTGTTCCAAAAGTGCTGTTGTTTTTCATTATTATACTGTTGTTTGCCTTAAGGTTGGCCTAAGTGTCTCTTATTTCATTTCTTTCATTTCTTTCTGTTGGATTTTTGGCAAAGAGAAAGAAGGAAGGGAATTAGTGAACAGAATCTGGGATACTCAAAAGATGGGGACTTTGTTTTATGAGGAGAACTGATGATTGTTATTGCTTGGACTAGGCTAAGTTTTTATAGACTAGTTACAAGTGGTTAATTTGTGGTTGAGAAATGAAAATGAATAAGGAGCAATTTGAATAAAAACTGAGAGGAGTATAATATGAGTACTTGGAAGAAATAACTAGTCAGGCCTTCTCAATCTCTTTTAGTCAAGCTAGTATATTAATCAAGAAAAAAACATATTACAAAAACCACAAATACTCAGAGGCGTTTATTCTAGTAATCAGTTTTTAATAATCAGAAAGTGAACCAGAAAAAAGAATAAACAATCATTAGAACTAAGAGTTGTAAATACAAAAAACTTAGTATAAAAAGATGCATTCTAGTCTGAATCAAGTTGATTAAGAAGATGAATTTAAGGGATTGATTTTTGGTGATTTTGGGAGGAACAGAAGAATGAAAACTCAACACTTTCTCAATCATTTCTTTTTTTAACTATTTACTTATTAAGAAATAAATCCTTCAGTTTGATCATTCACAGGTTTGGGTACACCAATGGTCCATGTTGGCAATTTGACATTGTTGGGTGACTAGGTGAGTGTTGAGCTTGGCTAGTCAACGGCTTGTATTTGTTTCCGCGGCTAGTCAACGTCTTGTATTTGTTGCTGCCTTTGACATTCAGTAGCTGAAGAAAGATATTTGTTACCGCCTTCAATAACAAGATATTTGGACATTTGGTAGCTGAAGAAGTATATCCATTAGAGACCTTTGATGTGGGAGTTTGGCTGGTGGTTGAATTTGTGGTGTAAAGCTGGCCTTGGAAGTGAGCGTGCTAACTGATGGTGTTTTAGAGGGGAAAACTGAACATGAGAAAGGAGCTTCTGGGTTTGCAGGCAAACATACTCTGATCTGGTTCCCTGGGCAGCAATGCCGCGGCAGGACTGATCATACACACATAAATACATATGAAATAGATCAGACTCCTGAGCTAAACAATGTAAATACACACATAGAACAATAGAACAACGCCATTCAAAACCGGTGACAAACAACGGGAGCCTTTGCGGCAAGCATTCCCTGTTGAAGGCAAGGAAGTCAGGAGTTTTCTGAAGTCAAGCAGCTCACCAGCCCCAACCAGCTTACCAGGCCTCTGATTCTTCAAATCCTTACCACACCCGGTTTAAGTACACTACTTCTTTACATATCCCAATCCCCAATGATGGAAACAAACTCAGAAGGTGCAGAACTTGCCAAAGGTATGCCAAGTACAACATACATAAATACATATTTACACACTACAGATGAATGTTCAATGTCCATCACTTTTTTTAGCTTTAGATTTTGTCTTTGTAACAGCTGAACCGGGGGATTTAGATCTTTATGGTATGTAAATTTGTACATATTTCTACATAATATATCACTTGACCTGCTGATCACATACATATAAACATATTTAAATACAATTGTTTGAATTAATCATCTGTCTTCAGATTACGTCCTCATTGCAGCAGCTGGAACCAAATCATCCAGCTCACCGTCAGATTATATTGATGATATGCATTCTAGTGATGGTATGCACATATTGTTATAGTTTGATATCAACATATGTTATGTCATTGTGAGAATGTAGCGACTAGTCCAGATGATGTCGGGAGGATGTTTCAAGAGGACAGTAGTGAGATGGAACATTCTAGGCCATAGTTGTAGATTAGGTTTAGGTCTAGAGATTGTGTATTTAGTCTACACTCTGTTGTTCCATTTTCCTCTCTCTCTTCACTCATTCTTCTCTTGAGTCTCTCTTCATCACCCTCTGGGTGATTCTCTTTCTAGCTCATCCAGTTCCCTTCCTTGATCCCATCACTCTCTCGGTAGCTCACCGCATTTGCCTGGTTGTTTCATAGGTCTGCTTCTTTTATTCTGTCTCCCAGTCTCATTTCACTTCTTTCTTCCTTCTCTTGTAGTCACTCTCATTCTTCCTACTTTTCCTTGCCATGCAATGATACTCATTCTTCTCTCAAGTCTCTCTTCATCACCCTATAGGTGATTCTCTTTCTAGCTCATCCAGTTCCCTTCCTTGGTCCCATCACTCTCTTGGTAGCTCACCACACTTGCCTGGTTGTTTCATAGTGATTGAACTTAAAGTTCAAATAATTGATTATTTATCTATAGGTTTTGTCCTTGTGGAGGCTAATACTCCGGCTCCTCAAGTCATTCCGGCTCCTCAAGGTACTCCAGCTCCTCAAGAGTCACACCAACAACAACAACCTTGGGCCCCACCCAAGCACGACAAGCAAGATATCACCGTGGTTTCTGATGGACCATTCAGCAAGTTGGTCTTGGAGTCTTTCTTCAATCTTTTTATACACCATGGCGCCTTTCAAGGTTGCTTATTAGAGGATCAGCTCAAACAAATCATCAACAGGCTTCAAGCGGTGCATGGCTTCAGCAGCCCTGTGGGAAGGAACTTGATTCAAGGTCCAGAACCGGCCACAGCCAACTATTTGATTCACCTGAAAGATTGGTGTAGCTCTCAAGCAAGGGCTGGTCACTCTGATGATCATCTACCGGACTTTCTGGTATCACATGATGGAAATAATGGCAATAGTGGTGAGTCTCATCACATATTCCTGAGTGTACTTTCAGATGAGCTGAAATAGCCTACCTTTGCAACCAAAGAATTAATTGGCTTCTATAAAGGTTCCAAACCATCAACTTGGACGTTGGTTCATCAGCCAAATTCAACCAAAAAGGGTTTATTCCATTGAACCCTTTGTTTTTCAACTTACTGCCTACTTCCCCCCTTCCAGTCTAATTTTCTATCTTTTCATGATTAGTTCTGTTCCTCTGTTCCTTGTTGCTTTGTTTTCAGCTCTAGGTGCTTGGTGTTACCTGGTGTGTCTTGGTTTTTGCTTACCAACTCTGTACATAAATAAATGTTTATTTATATAAAAATTTAATTGATTAGAAACTCAAAAAATTCAAGCTCTGGGCCCAGATGCCTCCGGGGTCTGGACATATAATATGTAACTCAAGTCTAAATTCTTCAACCGCTGAGATGATCACAGCAGGCACAACATACAAAGCAGAAGATTTCCAGAATACCAGGGTGATTATTCATTTCCAAATCAACTCCTGATTATAGATTATAGTAATAGTATGTCATGGTAAATGAGTACAGATAACCAAAATAAAAGTAAAGGTAAATACACAACTGACTACCAATAAGTATCCTGCCCTTCAAGTCCAATTTTTGATACCAATAGCATGAGCTTCAATTGCATTGTTTTTTTGGTGAGTTTTCAAAGTTTGCGCCAATACAACCTCCATTGGAAATGCGTTTTTCAGCCAGTTGTGAAATTCCAGAGTCACTTGCTTGATTGAGATGCATACCATTGCCACAATATGGTCTTTGAGGGTTTGGTGAATATTATCTTGATAAGTAACTAACAATTGCATTTTGGTGTTATTCAGGCACCCATGGATTTTTTCAAAGAGTGACATCTCAAAGCCATCTGTCCAATAATTGTTTCTTTCCAAGGCTTTGCGGACTTTAGCAAAGGAAGTGTGGCGGCTGATACCGTTGGTGGAGATATGATTTTTCAGGTTGGTGAACATTTTACGGAAAGGTTGGAGACACTTTAAGCTGAATACACTTCCTTTCTCTGATCCTCCTGATAAAGGTGCCACACGTCTTCTAGCTGTCACCATGATTGTAACGTCTGAGCGTATGGTTCCTGATCGCCATCACCCCTGACCATATTATTCATTTTCCCCTTTCCCTTTGGCCTTTTTTTGGGAATTCCACCACTACTTCCTTCTTCTACCCCATTCAATCCACCATAAACTATTTCTTCACAATTATCTCACCTACGTCCTTGATCCAAAAAGCCATGAACAACAATTTTGACCTGTATGATAAGCACTGGAAAGGGCCTGACATCATCTCCTTTATCTACACCAACTTCCCCAGGACTGTTATTCCAGGCAGCACTACAGTGCCAAAACTACGCGACCTTGCCATGGAACTCATTGGAAAACACCAATAAACTTCTACATATCCTTCAGAAAGTCACAGACAAACAAACCCCAGGACCGCAAGGCGCATATCTCAAAAGGATTGACCTTGGTTTGTTATGCAAATAGTTACAAGTTGCTCAATAAAAGATGAACTGACTCTCCTCTGTTTTGTGTTGCTCTCAAGATTCTGGATGCCCTGGCCTCTACCAAAGTTTTCTCTTCTGTCCAGGAGGCCAATCCGGTCTCTAAACGCTCATGTTCTGGTCATGCTCCTGTTGCCAAGAAAGTTGTTAAGCGCCCACGCACCATCCAGGTAGCCCCAAAGTCAAAGAAAGTCGATGCCCCCAAGTCAAAATCCACCAAGAGTTCCATATCAACTTCAACCCAAGCTGCCAAGTCCACCAGTGCTGCCAAGTCCATGAGTGCCACTTTCAGCCTTAGAGTCAGTGCAGCTGACCTAACGTCTGTCTTTATTACTCATGATTTTAATACTAGTCCCAAATGCATTATATCTTTTTACCCTGAGGTTTAAACCTTGTTTTGACTTCAAATTATGTTTCTTCATTAAAATTTGACGATAGTTTTCACTGAACACTTTGTAATTGCTCAACTCCTTCATGGAGTAATTAAATAAACAATTCTACGCTACAGCTGGCTGGGCAAGTGAAACAAGGCCAGCAAACCACATCTACATTTTAGATTACATAAGCAAACCTTGAAAATTTTCCAAGTTGGTGCATCCCCCATTGCAGGAGGATCCACAACCTCAAGACACTCAGAACCACCAACTCAGAAACCCAAGGATTCAGCAAGTTACAGCTCACCACTCTAACCAACAAAAGGCCTCTTTCACCCAGTACTTCAAGTATTTCAGTCAGTCCCCTTTTTGAACCTTGTTTCTCTGACATTAGTCCTTCTCTGTCTTCCCCTTATCCTTCCCCTCTTCCCTTATCCTTATCCTTCCTCCTTCAATCAAAAGATCAGATCAATTCTTCAACAGCTTACCCTTTTAGAACCTTGACTAAACATCTAAAAATCAGGGAAGATTAGTTTACTAATTCTGTTGTCCCTCCACTGTTTACTTAGTGTGTGAGGAGGCTGTTGAACTTCTAAAGACTCTGGCACAGCTTAGCCAACTTTTCCAGGTTGAGCTCATTGATCTTCATAAGAGCACTCTAAACAATTAAACAAACAATAAAAGATCAATCAATTCCCTTTCCCCTTTTCTTTTCCTCTTTTCCTCTACTAGTTGTATCTCTTATCCTTGAAATACAACCAGTAGTGCCCCCCAAACTTTGCGACCTGTTTCCACTTTAGAGACCCAGGCCCACAGCCACCAAGGCAACGTCAACAAGTGCTGACAAGCCAAAGTAAATTTTCGGGCCTGTAGCTACCCACAATCTGAAATCCGCTCTCAAGACCTCATTGACTACTACCCCTGCCAAACAAAGCATACTTGCACCCTTCCCTTTGACCAGATCAGAGCAAGTGACCAAGTCAAAGGCCGTCCAACTTGCCAGCTCAACCTCAGCCCCTGCCACTCATTTGTCAAACCACCCATCCAATTCCAAACCAACTGTCAAGCCAGCTTCAAAATATCAAAGCCATTCCCAGCCCTCCGTCTCATCATCCAAACAACCAGCTACTGTCCAGGCCGCACCTGAGAATGATCATCTGTTGATTCAATCCAAAAGAACTTGGCAACAGGCTTGCTCACTCTCTCCTACTGGTCTTTCACCTACTAGCGCCTCTACCTCTGATCAAGACAGTGCAACAGACTAAAGCAGTCAAATTCAGAGCCTCACGGAAAGCAATGTGCCTGAAAGTGTCCTGGATGCAATTCTGGAGATCTCTGACTTGGAAGAAATGGAGGCATCCCTTGATGATCCAGGATCAACTAGACATCAACATGTTGCTTGGGAAGAAGACTCAGCTATCAACTCCTACAATCTATCTTCTTCTGCATCTTGTCAGAATTCTGATGTGAGAAGCCATGTTCAACAAGATATTGCCACACGTCACTCAAAGCACTCCACAGGTTGTACCAAGAGGGGGTGTTGATAAACGCACGCCAAGCGCGCACGCCAACGCCAACCCGCACGCCAATTTTTTTTGGCGTGCGGGGCCTACACGCCAAAAAAAAGTGGCGTGTAGGGTCTACACGCCAATTTTATTTGGCGTGTGAGACCCACACGCCAAAAATGGCGTGTGGTTCCCACACGCCAATTTTTTTTGGTGTGTGGGCCCCGCACGCCAATTTTTTTGGCGTGTGGGCCCCGCACGCCAATTGTTTGGCGTGCGCTCCCACACGCCAAACAATTGGCGTGTGGGAGTGCGCGCCAAACAATTGGCGTGCGGCTCCCACACGCCAATTGTTTGGCGTGTGGGAGGATCCCGCTCACGTAATCGAATGGGAGGTCCCATTTGATTACGTGAGCGGGCCGGCTGACAAGGTTATACAACCTCGTCAGCCGGGAGGACTTCCTCCCGGCCGACAAGGTTGTATAACCTTGTCGGCCAGGAGGAAGTCCTCCCGGCCGACGAGGCTATACAACCTCTTTGGCCAGGAGGACTTCCTCCTGGCTGACGAGGTTGTATAACCTCGTCAGCCAGGAGGACTTCCTCCTGGCCGACGAGGTTGTATAACCTCGTCGGCCGGGAGGAAGTCCTCCCGGCCGACGAGGCTATACAGCCTCGTCAGCCAGGAGGACTTCCTCCTGGCCGACGAGGTTGTATAACCTCGTCGGCCAGGAGGAAGTCCTCCCGGCCGACGAGGTTATACAGCCTCGTCGGCCAGGAGGACTTCCTCCTGGCTGACGAGGTTGTATAACCTCGTCAGCCGGCCCGCTCACGTAATCGAATGGGCCCTCCCATTCGATTACGTGAGCAAGGGGGGACCCGCACGCCAAAAAAATTGGCGTGCAGGGCCCACACGCCAAAAAAAGTTGGCGTGTGGGAACCACACGCCATTTTTGGCATCTGGGTCTCACACGCCAATTTATTTTGGCGTGTAGACCCTACACGCCAATTTTTTTTGGCGTGTAGGCCCCGCACGCCAAAAAAAAGTGGCGTGCGGGTTGGCGTTGGCGTGCGCCGTTGGCGTGCGTTTATCAACGCCCACCAAGAGGGCCTAAGGCACAAACCAGCATGAGCCATTCCCGGATTTGTGCAGTCATCAACGGCTGCATGGCAGATCCCAGCGCAAGCCCACTGCTCCCTCAGCACCCCTTCTTCCTTCTCCAAATTCTTCAGGCAAATCTCAAGGACAACTGCATTCTGGGTCCCAGCACAACCCCAGCGCACACTCAGCATCTGGCCATCCATCTTGATCAGGACAATACCATGCTCTGCATGGCTCAGCAGCATACCAAAGAGATACTCATTCAACATCATGTTGCCCCTCAACTTCATTATGCCCTCCTCCCCGCTCAGCCTTGATACACCCATCTAGCCCGCCTGCACCCACTTGTTACATCAAGCCTGCAATTCAGCCAGAGCCTCCACTGCTCTCAGCTTGTCTGGCCTCCATGTCGGCCACCCTGCATGCAACTCACGCGCCACCCATACTCTTTCAGAACAAGCCTCCACTCAAACTTCCAACTATGCCTGCCAATTGCCCCAAACCACCAAACCCTTATATTGTCAACCCCCCTTTCCTACCTTCTTTGCCTTACCATGCACAGCCTCCAACAGCCCAGCCGTCATTGAGTCCAGCTCAGCTTGCCAAACTGGACCCTACACCCCTTCCAGCCCCTTCTGGATCACCATTTATTTTTGGGGCAACAAGCTTGCAACCAACCAGTCAGATTCAAAAAACCAGTGTAGCTCCAACCCAGCCAAGCTCTACTGCACAGGCTCCATTTTTTTACTATTCCCGGAATTGGTGAGCCCTTCCACTGCTTGTCTAATCATCCTTTACTGCCCCATTACCAGCTACAAATCCAGCCGGAGATAGACCTAAGTGGACTCTCTTACAGTTGACCAATGCCATCATTGCTCCCCATGAAACAAACAAAGAACAGACTCCTGCCCCCTCAGTTGATGGTGCCCCCGCAGAATATTTGGCCACCCACCTTGGAACTCTTGAAAGCCTACTGTTAAATTTAGTCAAGCAAAGAGTATCAGAAGACCCTCCTGCCACTCCCAAAAATCCTCCTAATACAACCAAAGACCATTCTGCCCATCCTGCAACCCCTTCAAGGCCAGACCAAGTTCAGCCAACCGCTGTTGATACCACCCCCTCACCTCCATTCCAACCTTCTGTTGCTACTATTCTTCATCATTCCGCTCTGGTGCCATTGCTGGTGAAGTCCCTCATTTTTCCCACAAGCCTCTTGCCAATTCCCACAACTGCACATGCCCAACCCAGCAACCAACCTTTCAACTTTACATTTGGAGCAGTACCTAGCAGCCTCAGAAATGCTGTTTTTTGCCAAACACTTGCCCCTGAAACCCAAACCAACTTTCCTGTCATTGACTGATTCAAAGCCTTCCCTTAAAACCAATTGGACCAAGGGTAAAGAAAGTACGTTGATTTCTGTTTCACCTCACTCACGTGTATTTATTTCATCTCAGGCTGACCCTTTTGCATCAGTTAAAGCTCTTGGCATCTGCCCGGCTACCACGGTTGCAGCTACCTCACTCATCACCTCGTCCAACCCTATTAGAACTACTGCTGCCTTAACCCTGACATTGTCCCAGCTTATACTCCCTCGCCCGTCACCTTGACTCCTGATGCAGTTACAGCTCCTATCTCATCCGTCCTGTTGGCTCCTGGCATAACCCCAGCTACCACAATTGCAGTTACTGCCTCACTCATCACCTTGCCCAAGGTACTGTTTACCTTATTTCCTTGGCTCCCAACACAATCCTCCCAGACACCGCCTCAGATCACTGCACCTTCATAATGCCAACCACTGCCTTTCCCATTGCCTTGGATGATAAAATCACCAAAACGGTTCCTAGTCCCACTTCTGCTCCTACCTTGGCTCCAGGTATTTCTTTGCCCATCTTGGATTGCCCGGAAACATCCTTGGCTGTTAACACCCCCCGTAGATTTTAGCTCAAACAACAAAACTGAATCCAAAAGAAAAAGAAGCTCACATCTTTTCCTGTCCCTCCATGGTTTCCACAATTTTTTCTTGGTTCAATAAATCTTCTCCTTGATCATGTACAAATATATATTCTTCCCATTTTCTTTCCCCCATGTACATAATCCCTCAATTAAAGATTGAGAAAAGCCTGTTTTTCCCCCATGTACATACTCTTGCCCAATGCCCAAAGAGGAAAGCCCTTTTTCATGTACATACTTCATGTCCAAAATTGAGAAATTATCTGCTTCATTCAATTACCAAACTTGAGAAAAGCCTAATTACATGTCTTATCTGCTTGAACGTTGAGAAAAATTGGGGTACCATAAATGGAAGACCCTGGAACATAAGCTGAAAACAACAAAGATTTGCTGAGTCCCCCTTTCATTTACCATTTTCTGCACTAACTTACTCATCTGAGCTTAATTGACTTACTCATCTGCCTCTGCTTCCTTTGTTTTTCACCATGTAATCTGGCTCCTTACCTTTGCCTTTCAACACGCAATATGGTCCCCAACCCTTGACGGCCTCATTATATCTTTTGCTTTGTTGTCCCTGGTCCCTCTTTTTTTCCACAAGTACCTCTCATCAGTGTCATGCCTCAGCCACAAAAATATACCAAAAAACAAACCACAATTCGCACTTGCTCCAGCCTAAGTTCTCAACATATTTGACAACAAGGAGTTGAACTTGCTGTTAATTTCAAGAAGCGACATGAAATAGCTGATACAATCAACCACAGGTCGTCTAATCATGAACTGTCATCAAATGAATCAAGCTCATGCTCATCAAGTGAATCCAGCAAATCTGATTTCAGTACTGAAGACAACAAGTCTCAAGCCGATGGAGGTCCTGACAATGGTTAGTTTGCTTTTCTTTGTCCCATTTCCAATCAAGCTTACATCCAACAAACCAGACTCCCATCCCCCTGATCTTCAGCAAACAGACAATACCGTTCTTGAAGGCGTTCCTGACATTTCCCTCTCTGATAGATATAACTGTAGTGCGTATTTAATGGTTCCTCATCACTTGATTCCTACTGGGCTAATCCAAATTCTCAATTCATGTCAGGTAGCTTTTATCAAATTAACATTGTTTGGTCTCATCCTACTATCCTGCATGTGTGCCTGTTTGCAGCTATTTGCCACGTTTCAAAACTTTCCTCCCGGGAAGCTTCATCAAACATCCTGAAAGCCCAAATAAATCTTGTCAAAATCAACCTCTTACATGGGTTCCTCAACCAGCCACCGCGGAAGCTGTCAGTCACCCAACAGAAAATGATCTCAGATATCCCTTCTGACATCTGAACAGCCATTGGCTGACTCAAAATAAATCCTTGCATCAATCTCTATGTGTGTTGCTCTATGTGTTTTGCAATATATCCCAGCAGAGAGAAAGCCCCCGGCCTATGCAATCATTCCCACGTTCAACCCAGCAACAATAGATCACACTCTAGTCTTAAAATTTGTGGCACTCCCCTCTTCAAACGCACCAAGAAAACCCAAGGCAAGAATGTACCTGAACTCCGCACACCTGTTTGTCAATATGCCACTCAGGATCTTCATCATTGGATTGCACACCTGTTTTTGAGGCCACTTACAGAAAAATTTTTGGACCTTGTGGCGAAGAATTCTCAGAAGCCCTACAACCAATCTCACATTGAAGATATCCATGATTCTTGAGTATGGAAAGAATTCCAGGGACCCAATGGAAGGCAGTTCACTTCCAAAAGCAGCAACCTTGTCTTTGGAATGTTTACCAATGGAATCAACCCTTATGGTAACCGTACAGCCGGGAAGCACAATTCAATCACTTTCATCATACTCGACTGTCTAAGTCTTCCCATTGAGCTCCACCGGCTACTCAAGAACGTTTTCCTGGTTGGAATCGCTCCCTGTCCACACAATCCAACTGTTGAACTGATCAACTAAATCCTGATACCCATTGTAGAACAGCTGTGTACTCTTTGGCGCACTGGCCTTAATCTCTTGCAAACTTACCAGTGCAAAGGCGGCCAGAAGATTTTTGCTGCTCTTTTACCTTTTTGTGCCAATCTGCCCGCCTTGCGGCGCTTGTTAGGCTTTGCAAGTCCTGCAGCCACTCAAATGTGCTCTTACTGCTTCTTGTCTAAGCAGGGGATTACTAAACTTGACTTGTCAAGCTGGCCTAAGCGCACATTCGCTGAACATAGGATATGGGCAACGGTGGGCCCGCTATGCTAACAATAGCTGTAGCTTAGCGTAATTTTAGCTTTTGTTGCTACGCTAACACAAATTTACTGTTAGCTGAAGACTTTTTCAGCTAACAATAAAAAAAAATTGTCAAAAAAAATGGTGGGTAGCGTAGCGTTAGCGACTTCAAAAAAAAAGTTAACGCTACAGGAATTACCTGTTAGCTGATTTGTAGCGGTGTTAGCTGGAACAAACACTACGCTAACTGTTAGCATAGCACTCTTTTTGGCTACGCTAACTGTTAGCGTAGCACCTATTTGCGCTACACTAACTGTTGGTGTAGTACATTTTTGCACTACACTAACTGTTAGCGTAGTGCCTTTTTGCAGTACACTAACTGTTATTTTAGCATTATACTTGTAGGAGTATAGCAATAATGTCTTGTATTGAGGCTTTGATTCTTTCAATTATTATTTGCATGAATCCTGTTGAAGCATTTCTTTTCCCACTTTACTCGCTTCCTTTGAGTTAAATAAGTGTTTCTCCTCATTCTCTGATGGGCATGTTGATTACTGTTTCACCAATTTCCATATATCAGCAAGATGTATTGCTCAAGTTGAAATTGATTAGACAGCAATCCCAACACCCAAAGAAATGAAAGAAATGCATATCCAAACATTGGAAAGAAAACAAACCATTTTTTTGAAAGAATAAAAAACAAAATAAACATAGAAATTAAATAATAATAAAAACAGAAATAAGCTGTTTTGATTGCTGTAGTTGCGCAAGTACAGGTGTTAAAACAGAATCTTGATTGCTTGACTCGTGCAAGTAGATATTTTTGATTGCTTTACTTGTGCAAGTACTTGTCCTAATTGAGCATAGTGGACCTGCTTTGACCTGAGACATGGGAATTTATCACTCCTGATATACTATAAGTAACTGCAACAGAACTAATCAATGTCACCCTTGTCAAAAATCCTGCTTACCAATGAGGGTGACACTGATTAGGTATGTTGCAGTTACTTATAAGTATAGCAGGAGTGATAATTTCCCATGTCTCAGGTCAAAGCTGGTCCACTATGCTCAATTAGGATCCAGTACTTGCACAAGTCAAGTAAACAAAAATCTCTACTTGCACAAGTCAAGCAATCAAAATTCTGTTTTAACACCTGTACTTGCGCAACTCCAGCAATCCAAACAGCTTATTTCTGTTTTTTTTTTTTTTTTTTTTTTTTTTTTTAATTTCTATCTTTATTTTTGGGCATTAATAAAAAAACCTGGGTTTTCTGCGTTTACACCTGGTTTTACGCAGCAGCAACAGAAAAATTGCTGCGCAGTACATCCGGTTTTCCGCGTTTACACCCGGTTTTTGCATTTATTTTTTTGCGGGCTGATTTTAAATGTTTTTCAGGGTTTTATATTTATTTATTATACTTTCAGCGTTTTAGAATTTTATAGTATTTTTTTTTTTTTGCAAAAAAACCATGTCTGCTATTTTTGTTGGCCAATCCACCCAGTTTTTTCAAAAGAAATCCCCGCGGCTTGATTTTCAGGGTTTTTCAACATTTTAAATTTTTTTACAGCACTTCAAGGAGGGTAGAATTTAATTTGACTATTTGTTTTTTTAAATCATTGGTTGGAATTTTATGATTTTTGGACTTGATTTATTTCCAAACACCTTCACGCCTGTCTTTCAAGATATTTGGGGAGTTTTTAAATGGATTCATACACTTTAGAGGGTTAATAATTCATTGGAAACAAATACTGATTATATAAAATTAACTTGTTATCAGATTTCATGACAAAGAAATGGAAATATAATGATACACAGAGGTATGGTACATTGTAAGATGCTTTGGAGTGTTACATGTAAGATAATTATTACACATTACATATGGGTTCAGGAATGTAATTCAGGCGTAGATTCACCATTGTTAAGCATTTTCTAGTTGTTATCAGTAGTGTTTATAACAATTTCTCCTTCTTATACTTTTATTTGTGTGCACATTCTTAGCCTGTACTAATGTCTCTTTGTTGTTTATCACATTTATTATTTATTCATAAATTATTAACTTGGAATTATGTCTCTTGCTTTATGTTTTATTTATTTATTATATTTTATTTTATATTATTTATATTTTATTTTATATTTATTTTATTTTATTTTTTTATTTTATTTTATTTTATTTTATTTTATTTTATTTTATTTTATTTTATTTTATTTTATTTTATTTTATTTTATTTTATTTTATTTTATTTTATTTTATTTTATTTTATTTTATTTTATTTTATTTTATTTTATTTTATTTTATTTTATTTTATTTTATTTTATTTTATTTTATTTTATTTTATTTTATTTATTTTTATTTTATTTTATTTTATTTTATTTTATTTTATTTTATTTTATTTTATTTTATTTTATTTTATTTTATTTTATTTTATTTTTTTATTTTATTTTATTTTATTTATTTTATTTTATTTTATTTTATTTTATTTTATTTTATTTTATTTTATTTTATTTTATTTTATTTTATTTTTTTTATTTTATTTTATTTTATTTTATTTTATTTTATTTTATTTTATTTTATTTTATTTTATTTTATTTTATTTTATTTTATTTTATTTTGTTTTATTTTATTTTATTTTGTTTATTCTATTTGTTTTAAATAAAATTTTGAATGAGGATGATGGGGGAGGTTGTGCACATCAAATGCCGCCCTCCATTATTTTATTTTATTTTATTTTGTTTATTTTACTTGTTTTACTTATTTATTTTAATTGTTTTAAATAAAATAGTGAATAGGGGGTATCAAATATGACCAAATCCACAATTGAAACCAGTGAATTATGCTTTTCCAAAAAATTTGACTTATGGGAATTCTGAACCCTTTTTTACAGATATCCATGGTTTTTAAAAATGGTGGATTTTCAAAACCAGTTGATTAGATAATGGTGGATTTGGTCATATTTGATACCCCCTAATGAGGATGATTGAGGAGGTCACGCGCATTAAATGCCGCCCTCCATATGCTATTTGCATAAAAATCAAAAATTAAAAAAACCGGGTGCCCTGCGGAAAACCAGGTGCACTGCGCAGAAAACCGGGTTTAAACGCGGAAAAACTGGGTTTTTTTATTAATTCCCTTATTTTATTTTATTTCACTTTGTTTTATTTTGTTTATTTTACTTGTTTTACTTATTTATTTTATTTGAAGCAGCTTTTGGACGACTGAAGGCAGATGAATGGCAAAATCTTTTTACCATTCAGCTGGGGTGTTGATAAACGCACACCAACACCAACCTGCGCGTCAATTATCTGTGGCGTGCGGGTCCCCCACGCCAATTTTCTGGCGTGCGGGTCCCACACGCCAATGTTTTGGCGTGCCGGTCCCACACGCCAAATTTTTGGCATATGGGATGCTCACGTAATTGAACCGGTCCACTGGTTTGATTACGTGAGCAGATCCCCACACGCCAAAAAATTGGTGTGTGGGAAATCTTGTCGGCCGGCTAGGAGGAGTTCCTCCTGGCCGACAAGGCAGTATAACCTTGTCAGCCGGGAGGGTTCCTCCTGGCTGGCAAGGTTATACAGCCTTGTTGGCCAGGAGGGTTCCTCCTGGCTGACAAGGTTATACAACCTCATCAGCCGGGAGGAACTCCTCCTGGCTGAAGAGGTTGTATAGCCTTGTTGGCCAGGAGGAGTTCCTCCCGGCCAACAAGGTTATACAACCTTGTTGGCCAGGAGGAGTTCCTCCCGGCCAACGAGGTCGTATAACCTTGTCAGCGGGGAGGAACTCCTCCTGGCAGGCCAACAAGATTTCCCACACACCAATTTTGTTGGGGTGTGGGGATCTGCTAATGTAATTGAACCGGAAAAAATTGGTGTGCGGGTTGGTGTTGGCATGCGTTTATCAACGCCCTTCAGCTGCCACTCATTTTACCAGTATTGTGGATGGGAAAATGTTCACACAAGCGCTCACTCTTGCACAACTTTGCCCATCTTTTTTCACTTGTAAATCTGGCCACAGGACAATCAACAAGCAAGGATAAAATCAGCTGCTACCAACACCGCACCCAATCTTATCTTTCAAGCTCCCTTTGTATCTTTCCAGACATAACCCTGGCTCCCAACCACCACATGGCTGTGAAACCTTCTCTCACAGGTTTCAAGACATACTTACATAATCCAATCTTCTCAACATTATATCTACACTCACAGCCCGGCTCTCTCCTAGCTCAGCAGAGATTTTGACTACTTACATTTATTATCTGCTGAGCTAGGGAAGCACATACCTTTCCTCTTTCCATTCTATTTGTCCTTTCTTCCTCTTTCTTGATTTACTATCCTGATGTATACTGAGAGAGATTTTGACTACTTACATTTATTATCTGCTGAGCTAGAAATACACCCATTGGTTCTAGAATCTCTCCTCAGCGCCCCTTATCCAAACAGTTCTTTCCATAAAGATTCAGTGAAGGTATCAAACCCTTACAATGGCAATCCACCTTGCAGACTCTATGGAACAATTTGGGCCCAGTCGGGCATACTGGTCTTTCCCAATGGAGCATTTGATGGCCCAGATACTCAAATCAGCAGACAACAATCAACCAGGTTAGTGTTTTTCTTTTCACAACTTTTTTATTCTCACAAACTGTGTGATTTATTTCTTAGGCAAGATGGAAATCACATTCCTTACTAATTTCTGTGAAACAGGCAATCTGAAAGCCTTAGTAGAATTATCAAGCCTCCCATCCTCAACACAAGCCTTTGCTAATCAGCTATGTGCCTGCTAAATTCCCATCCCATTCATACCATTAAATTATTCTTGCAGATATGAACAAAATCTAGACCAAGAATCATACCAGGCTTTGATTCACAAACTAAACAATAAATTTTGTTTGCAAGACAAGTCTTAGATATCATCAGACAGCTACTCTGCAAAAGGTTGAAGTCATCAAGCAAACTTTGCACCGGTTAAATCACAAGTACACTTCTTCAAGAACCACACAATTGACAATGTAGCATATTCAACTTTAAGTTATAATGAAGATAACAGTGTTGTAGGTCTTAAAGATGGAACTTATGGTCACATCCATTCTATCTTTGAGCACTTATGTGTGTTGCCAGACGGGACGGTTTCATCTGATTTCTTCTTTGCCATTCACCTGCGCTCACCCATACCCGCCGGTACCAGTAATCCATTCAACTTTCCTACTTACAAAATGCAAGTCTCTCTTCAAATGCTTAACCTGTACCCACATACAATTATTGCTCACCACAGTGAGATACTTTGTCACTGTGCTTGGATGAACTTCAAGCCAGACAAGATTTCATTTCAGATTTCTTTTAAGACCATTGCTGTAGTATTGCTAGATAGGTCATAATACATTGCATTTAATTTGTACATACTGATTTTTACATTTGAACTAATTTTTGCATGAATGTTGACTTTTCTTTTACATGTACATGAATATTGACTTTTCCCTACTGATAGTTTTTCTTTTACATGTACATGAATATTGACTTTTCCCTGCTAATAGCATTGGTTTTTATGAAAAAAATGAAATAAAATAAAATAAGGGCATTAATAAAAAAACCCAGTTTTTCCGCGTGTACACCCGGTTTTCTGCGCAGCTGCGGCTGCGCGGTGCACCCGGTTTTCCGCGCAGGCACCCGGTTCTTTTTAATTTTTAATTTTTAATTTTTATGCAAATAGCATATGGAGGGCGGCATTTGATGCGCGTGACCTCCCCAATCATCCTCATTCAATATTTTATTTAAAACAGATAAAATAAACAAGTAAAACAAGTAAAATAAACAAAACAAAATAAAATAAAATTATGGAGGGTGGCATTTGATGTGCGCAACCTCCCCAATCATCCTCCTTCAAAATTTTATTTAAGTCAAATAAAATAAATAAGTAAAACAAGTAAAATAAACAAAATAAAATAAAATAAATAGAATAAATGAAATGAAATGAATAAAATAAATAAATAAAATAAAATAAAAAGCAAGAGGCATAAATGCAAGTTAATAATTTATGAATAAATAATAAATGTAATAAACAACAAAGAGACATTAGTACAGACTAAGAATGCGCACACAAATAATAAGTATAAGAAAGAGAAATTGTTATAAACACTACTGATAACAACTAGAAAATGCTTAACAATGGTGAATCTACGCCTGAATTACATTCCTGAACCCATATGTAATGTGTAATAATTATCTTACATGTAACACTCCAAAGCATCTTACAATGTACCATACCTCTGTGTATCATTATATTTCCATTTCTTTGTCATGAAATCTGATAACAAGTTAATTTTATAATCAGTATTTGTTTCCAATGAATTATTCACCCTCTAAAGTGTTTGAATCCATTTAACAACTCCCCAAATATCTTGAAAGACAGGCGTGAAGGTGTTTAGAAATACATTCTGTCCAAAAATCATAAAAAAACAACCAGTGATTTTGAAAATAACCTGTTTGTCACATTAAATTTTACACCCCTTAAAGTGCTTTAAAAAGATTTAAAATTATGAGAAATCCTGAAATTTGAGCTGTAGGGATTTCTTTTGAAAGAACCGGGTGTATGGGCAAAAAAAATAGAAGCCATTGTTTTTTTGAAAGAAAAAATACCATAAATTCTACACCCCTGGAAGTATATTAAACAATTTTAAAATGTTGAAAAAAAAAAAAAATCCGCCTGCAAAAAAATAATTGAAAAAACTGGATGTAAAAGCAGAAAACCGGGTGTGCTGTGCAGCAAATTTGATGTTGCCGCTGTGTAAAACCGGGTGTAAACGCGGAAAAACTTGTTTTCTTGTATTAATGCCCCAAAATAAAATAAAAATAAAAATAAATGAAAAAATGAAAAAAATGATCAATATACCTTGGTTTTTCATCAATACACCTTAGGAAAAAATAAGATTTTTCCTGTAGTGTTAGAGAATCTCCAACGCAAAGCAGCCGACTTGGCAAAGAATGTTGAAGAGACTGATATTATCATGCATGAAGTCAACCAAGTAACAGCCAAATATCTTCCGTTGGCTCAAGCATCTAGTTCAATATTCTTTGTTCTCAAACAGCTCAATCTTCTCAACCATTTCTACCAAATCTCACTTTGATATTCCTTGGACATCTTTGAGTTTTTCCTGTTACATAACCCAAACTTGTTGGAAGTCCAAGACCCAAAGGAACAACTTGCAGTGCTATCAAACAATATATTCTTGGTGAATTTCAAATGGACTTCCAGGGCACTCCTCCATTGTGATCATTTGATTCTGGAAGTGAAAGCTCAAGGTTTAGGTCACAAGATCAGCAATGAGGAATACTCATTATTTCTCAAGGGTGGTAGCGGCTGCACCGGCAGATATCCCCCAACAAGTTTCCCATTCCTTTTGGCGGAGCAACAGATCCGTTTACAATCTTTCCAACAATTGGCTTTCTTCAGATATTTCATTGATCACATGTCTACTCAACCAGAAGATTGGGAGACCTTTGTGAACTCAATGTTTCCTAAAAATGTTGTACCTAACCTCTGGCCGGAAGCTTCACGTAAGTCATTGATTTAACTCTTCTTTCTAGTTATTAGGCTAGTCACTTATTTTCTGCCTGGCTGTGTATATATGCAAACTCCAGCTTCTGTACATTTGATCAGCCGGTTGCTAGTCCTAAAACGCTTGAGGCCTGACAGCACCAGGAAAAAAAAGTTGGCACCTCTATGGAGGTGCCTTTGCTTATCTCTTACCCATCCTCAACATATCAACACTGTATCTTGACTGTATCCCCCACTTCAACAGAATGTATCAATGAGGTATCTTGTTTTCACATGACTGCTCCAAAGTTGAAGTATTTCCATATATTTAATGTAAGTAAATCCCCAATAAACTTCATGCAATTTGACTAGTGATCATGAAAAACCACAAGGAGGGGAATTCAGTGTATGTCTCCATTTGTCCCCCACATGTTATGTCTTGCTAACTCAACTTTGATCTTCAGCGCTTGATACAACAACATGTCGCCACCCTGATAGGGTCAAAAAGCAAAACTCTACCTCATCATGATGAAGAGGAATTGCGCATGGATATTGATGATCAGGTGGAGGATCTCTTGAGTGATCCAGACTACCCGTATCCTTATGGTCCTGGTCATCCATCTGCTACCCCCAAAACATTGGCCATCAAGCGCAGGATGATGACTGCTGTTATGGTCTGATCTGTGGAGAGGAAGGCTCTGGGGTTCTGGGGTTTCTGGGGTTTCGGGATCCTATAATGTAGATTGCAGGATGAGGAAGAGATGTGGATCCTCGTCCTGACAGACTATATAGTGGTCTGTCTGTGACATGTACGTGATAGACTATCTACATGTGGTGCGGGCTTTGGTGCGGGCAGGCCCGCAATACGGCTCATGACATTATCCCCCTTTTAATGCTAAATCCTCCACTCATTCACCAATCAAGAAAAAAGAAAAAAATTACACCTCTTATCAATTTTGTTCCTCACTTCCTTCTCCGCCTCCGCCGATGAGTAGTTGCCGCATTCGGAAATCTTGAATTAAATCCCGCTACCAGTTCCTCGCAATTCTTCAAGTTTTCCGCCAGTTCCCATGAGTTGTCTTCTGTTCCAAATCCCTTCCAGCTGACCAGGTATTGGGTCTTCCCGCGTTGTCTTCTACATTCCAGTACCTCTTCGACCTCCCACTCATCCCCGCCGTCCGCTGTAATTGGTTCCGGGTCTTCCCTCCGTCGTTCCGCAATTTCGTCGGGTCTGTGTTTGCGGAGTATTGATACGTGAAATACGGGGTGTACCCCCCGCATGGATATAGGGAGTGTTAGCTTATACGCGGATCTTGAGATTCTTTTACAGATAGAGAAAGGTCCCAGCCATCTATGTTCCAATTTTGGGCTGGGGCGGGTCGTTGAAATGTTGCGTCCGTCTAGCCATACTTTGTCCCCTACGTCCCATTCCGGTGTTTCCCTTGTTTTCTTGTCAAATTGGCCTTTCATTGTTTCTTGCGCCTCTTCTAAGCAATGCTTGAGTTCTCCTTGGACCTCCGCAAGTTTGCGGAGTCATTCCTCTACTGCGGGGATGCATTGTTCAGTTGAGGGGGTTCCGCTATATGCCGGGTTGAATCCGTAGTTGGCTTTGAACGGGGAAACTCCTGTCAATGTGTGGTCGTTGTTGTTGTAAGCAAATTCGGCCATTGGGAGGAGTGGGGCCCAATTGTTCTGTTGGTAGCAAACAAAGTGCCGCAGGTATTGCTTGACTGCTTTGTTGGCAATTTTGGATTGTTCATCTGTCCTTGGGTGGTACGCTGTGGATGGCTGTAGTCTAATCCCCATGCGGGAGCTCAATTCACGTGTGATTTGGGAGATAAAAATACTTCCCCGGTCTGAGACAATTGTCTTGGGGGTTCCATGGAGTTTCCATACGTGTTCTGCCATCAGTTCCGCTAGTGGCTCCGCGTTCATGGTTCTCTTGCATGGGATGAAGTGGGCCATCTTGGTCAGTCGGTCTACTACTGTTAGTATGCTGTCACTCAAGCGGGATTCAGGGAGATCAGTGATCAAATCATAGCTAATGTCCGTCCATGGGCCTGCGGGGATTGGGAGGGGTTCTAATGTTCCAAACGGCCGTCGAGTGCTAGATTTGACTCTTTGGCATGAATCACATCCGTCTATCTACTGGTTGACAAATCTCTTCATTCCACTCCACACAAAACTTCTCCGTACTAATGCCAACAAGCGGGATCTGCCTGGGTGGCCTGCGGACTTTGTGTCGTGTTGACTTTTGAGGATCATCGTCCGTAATGCCCAGTCCGCTGGTACCACTATCCGTCCCTTGTCATAGAGTACCCCGTCGGCTTTTGCATACCTGTTGTGGTCCCCTGTCGGTTTCTGTAACAGCTTAATCCAGTCAGCCAATTTTGGGTCATGTGCAGTTCTCTAATCCTGGCAATGATTTCGGCGTCAGACAACGCTAGGTCGTCCGTTCCCGCATCTTCCAAATCAGTCCCCATCACGTCCACCTCAAACCAATGTTCCCCATCATCCATTTGAATTGATTCGTCCAGAAACCAGCTGTCCAATTCCGCACATTCCGCAAGCTCCTCAAAAGTCCGCTCGGTGATGTTACCTGGCTTTAAAAGCTGACCAAAGGTCAGCTTCTCTCCCGGTGCTGGGGCGAGGTCCGGTCTGCGGGATAGGGCGTCGGGTTTTGTCGATTGGCGTCCTGGTCGGAATATGATCTCGAAGTCAAAACATCCCATGGTCTCCGCCCATCTTGCCTGTCGTCTCGTGAGCTGCTTGGTTGTCATGAAGCTTTCCAAATTACGGTGATCGGTGTATACAATTGCCGTCAAGCGGTGTGGGTTCCCCTCCAGGCATTGCCACCACTCTTTGAAGGCAGCCACAATAGCCAGTAACTCTTTGTCAAAGATCTCATAGTTGCGTTCTGCCTGTACAAGGGATCGGGACAGGTAAGCTACTGGGTGAAGTTCCTGGTCCTTGGTGCAAACCTGGGACAGTACCGTGCCAAGTGCGAAATCGGAGCAATCACATTCGAGGACAAACGGTTTGTACGGGTCCGCAATTTTCAGGATCGGAGCGGATGTGAAGGCGGTTTTGAGCGATTCAAATGCAGAGTTGCACTTGGCGTCCCACACGAAGGGGGTCTCTACTCTTGTCAGGTTGTGGAGCGGTCTGGTCTTTCCTGAGAAATGGTCGATGAATCGGCGGTAAAAATTAGCAAATCCAATGAATTGTTGAAGTTCGGTGACATTCTTTGGGGCGGGCCAGTCGGTTACTGCTTGCACCTTTGCGGGGTCCATTCTGATCCGGTTGCATGATATCAATAATCCTAGGTATTCCACTTCCGGCCTTGAAAATTCACACTTTTCGGGTTTCAGCCACAATTGGTGCTTGCTCAATGTGTCCAGTATACTGCCCACCGCTTCCGCATGGTCCGACCCTTTCCGCGTGTAGATCATGATGTCATCTAGGTATGCAGCGGTGTCTTTCCCAATCCGTCCAAGGAGGATGTCTTGCATGAAGTATTGGAAGTATCCTGGCGCTCCCGTGGGACTGAAGGGCATGGTAAGCGGGGCAAATTGTCCTGCCCTGCAGATGAAAGCCAGCTTATCTTTGTCGCCTTCCACAACTCTGAGGTTTCCATATGCGTTGCGGAGGTCGAGCTTTGTGAATGTGTCCGCATCCAAAAGGCTGTCAACTAAGTCCATTGTCAGTGGGAGCAGGTACTTGTTCTTCACCGTTACCGCGTTGAGTCTCCTATAGTCAAAACAGGGTTGCAGGTTTCCGTCCTTCTTTCCAGTGAATAGTACTGATGCCGCCCACGGGGATGTGGTCCGTCAAATGGTCCTGCTCGTCAGTCCTTCGGCAATCATAATATCAAGTGCCTGGTTCTCTGCTGGGGATAGCGGGATGATTCTTCCGGCCTGTGGGGTGGCTCCTGGGATCAGATCTACGCGGAAGTCATACTTTCTTCGCGGGGGAAGTCTCATGGCACTTGATTTCCGGAACATGTCAAGGTGTCGGTGGTAGCACCGCGGTACTAATTCTTCCGTAGTCCGCTCCGCAGTTGTGGCTTTCCCTTTTGCTGCCAATCGGGCCGATGTCGACCACGATGTTTTGGCCGTGCTGATAACTGCAGGGGTATGTCCTAGGGGGAAAAGAGGCTTGCCAGCTGTTTTGGGATTCAAATGCGGGGGAGATCTATCAGACTCACATTGCGGGGGTGTTATTGTGCTAACAGCACACACCCCCTCGTCACTAATCCTAGCTTTCCCCATGGGCCTATAGACCATATGCGGGGATGTTGGCGGAGAGGACGATACTGCCTTGGCAGTAGCAATAATTTCATCGGGTACCTGGTCAGAGTGTCGAGTCTTGGGGTTCCTGGCGGGGCTTGTGAATCTATCTACAAGGCGTACAAGCTTGCCAGCTGTCTCGGGCAGTAAAGTATGGGGTGGGGGGTTGTCAAACTCACATTGCGGGGGCGTTATTGTGCTGTAAGCACACACCCCCTGGTCACTAATACTAGCTTTCCCCATGGGCCTTTTGACCTTCTGCGGGGATGTTGGCGGGTAGGACGATACTGCTGCCGCAGTAGCACAAGTTTGGTTGGATCCGGTTTCATTGGGTACGTGGTTGGGTGTCGGGTTTTGGGATTCCATGTGGGGATCTGGGGTCTATCTACAGGGTGTACAAGCTTGCCAGCCGTTTAGGGAATGATGTGGGGGATAGGGATGTCGAACTCACATTGCGGGGGCGTTATTGTGTTCAAAACACACACCCCCTCGTCAATCTTCCTAGCTTTCCCCGACTTTCCGGTTGGGGTGTTTTTCGGAATAGACAAAACCGCCGAAGCGGCCGCAATGTCCGGGGTCCATAGGGTACGGTTTGTCCAATTGATTCGGTGTCCATATTGGCGGATCCAGGGCATCCCTAGGATCCCATCATACGAGTCTGTCAGTCGTGTAATGATGAATCGGGACGGGCGGGGTTCGTCGTTCAACATTAGGTCTATCTCATGGGTTGCTCTGCTTGCGGACCCGTCAAATCCGAAGACGGTTCGCCCCGAGGCCGAAGCGGCCTCGAGGAGTCCCCATCGGGATTCGTACGATTCACTCAGAACGTCGTGGGTTGCTCTGGAGTCTATGAGGAAGGATAGGGGGGGATAGGGGCTTTGGGGTGTGGCTCTTGGAGTTGTGATGGTGCATGAAAGGAAACATCGGGGATCAATTTCATTTACATGTAATGTCTGACTAGCACCAATACTGCATGACAACTCCGCTACGCTCGGGAAGGGCACAACCTTCATTCCCGAGAGTCTCCATTTTTTGACTTATCGGCCCGTCCCTTGTTCACCTTGTCCGCCTGTCCCTCCGTTTTAAGCGCCGCCAATCCATTGGCTAGCTGTCAGATCTGGTCCTTGAGTGCGGAGACTGAGGCAGGTGTCCGTCCTTTCCCTTTCTTGTTTGGACACTCCCGAGAGATATGTCCTCGCGTCCCGCAGCGGAAGCAAAGTCCTTCCCGCATCATGCGGGCCTTCTCGTCCTTGGACAGTCGGCCATGGCGTTGGTATCTGGCTGGGTCTTCGTAAATCCAGTGGTCGTTTCCGCCCCGTGCATCTCCGAATCAAGCTCCATGGCTAGACCCGCTGCCTCATTGAAAGTGGTGAAAGTGGTGCGGGCCAGTACTAGTGCCGTCCGAATGTCCCGTTTTAAGCCCTGCCGGTATTGGCTGATGAGGGTCGGGACCTCCCATCCGGTGGCAGTAGCGTGGGTGTAGTCGGCCACTGTCCTCGTCTGTCGTAGCGTTCGTAACGCCCGTTCCGCCTTCCCTTTCTTCTCGGATTCAAAATACATCGTTCCCAAATCCTTTGTCCACCCGTCACACGAGAAGTCCGCCCCTTCCGTGACTAGGTTGATGTACGGGGCGGACCACACGGCAGCGGTTCCAGTAAGGTAGGACGCGGCGAATAACAGCTTTGTCCTGCCGTCAGGGAACATGGCGCTGTTGACCGATGTATAAATCGCCACTTGGCGGGCGAACGTTTCGGCCTTCTTCCCGCGTTCACCATTGAACTTGTTGGGACATGCGATCTTTGGTCCGCGGGTTGGGGTGGAACCGGTTGGTCGGGATGGTTGGTCCCGTTGTGCTTTGGCCGCTCTTCGGCGGGATCGTTCGTTCTCCCTTGCTTGAGTCATCTCCTCAAGCTGTCGTCGGAGTTGCTCTACTTCGTCCATCTTTTGGGTGCGGGTGGAGTTGGGATTGTTCGGGTTGTCTGTCTGGTTTTGTTCAGGTGTCTGGGTGTTGGTTTCTTGCCTTTGTCTCCGTAGTGTTAGATCCTGCAATATGTTATGGTCTGATCTGTGGAGAGGAAGGCTCTGGGGTTCTGGGGTTTCTGGGGTTTCGGGATCCTCTGGGGTTTTGGGATCCTATAATGTAGATTGCAGGATGAGGAAGAGATGTGGATCCTTGTCCTGACAGACTATATAGTGGTCTGTCTGTGACATGTACGTGATAGACTATCTACATGTGGTGCGGGCTTTGGTGCGGGTTTTGGTGCGGGCAGGCCCCCAATACGGCTCATGACAACTGCCGCCAGAGTTTATTCCTTCCGCCCAAATTTCAACCAACCAATCAACAGTCCTGATAATGAGCATCTGCTTGATCTGGCCGTGAAGACATTTGTTGAGCTGGTCAAATGCAAAGAGTACACTGGAATTGTTCCCAAAGGTCTGAAAGAGGAAAGCATCCAAAATGCCATTCATCTCCATGTTACCCAGCGACTCAGAAGACGGTCAGTTTTTTTCCTGATGCTTTGTTCACCTATCATATTGATTCACGTCTCCTTACTAAACAAATTTCATCAGGTATTGACAAGAGAATAAGTGGTCCAACAGTCAACGAGAAGCACAAGAAAAGACTGCTTGGCGCACTTCTAGATTGGTTAATGTAAGCAACAATTGAATTGGCCGCTTAAATATATTCCCGGACTAACAAAACCAAACTTTTCTTGCAGCTACAACACGCCCAAATTGCGACCTTAAGCAAGTATCAAAAGCTTTTGGGCCTTGTTCCGATTGTTGAAGGCGCATGCAGTGACAATGATACCAATGATGAAGTATCTCAAATGATCCAAATCGCTTATTCAAAAAGAAATCCCAAAAAATGCACCATTTGATCAATCCCATGGCAACATCACAAAATTTCTCGCATGATGCGTAAAATTGATTATTTGAAGGCTGCTATGATAGCAGCAACCCCGAAAGGCTCTTCTGGTGCTGCTGCCCGGGAGCGTCGGAATGTTTCTTTGCCAATTGAAAGCAAGCTCAAACCACCATCCAATTTTCCAAAGGCATGCTTTGATTGTGAATGGCTTGACTCCCTCACCGAGCATCAAAGATCTGCTTTGAAGTTGCGCTCAAAACCTGATATTAGAGCCCTGGTTAAGGAACTTGAGGAGATGGTCCCCGGAAATTAGTTCTCATTTATAATCACATTTTTCCTTGTACATAAATAATTTATTTGTAAAAACTCGGAGATGGTCCCCGGAAATTAGTTCTCATTTATAATCAAATTTTTCCTTGTAAATAAATAATTTCTGTGTAAAAACTCCTGTACATACTTGATTGTAATTGTATCTAATTTAACCTATCAAAATTTATCAAATCTAACCAACACTTGACTCCGAAAAATATAATTCAACAAAAACTGTGAATCAGAGAAATGGGAAATGAGTTGATAACAATTGAAACAATTTATTACACATGGAGTTCCTGATAAGGATGGTAGCGCTGCCGCATGAGGAAAAAAAAAAAAAAGGGAAAAATCGAAAAGTTGATCAATATACCTGATTTTTTGATCAATATACCCTGAGGAAAAATGAACAATCCTTGTAGTGAAAGATGGTGAGGGGAAGAATCAAGATAAAATGAAGCAATTCAAAACTGTCAGGTCAAAACTGATGCAGCTTGATTTTAGTAACAGTTATTCCAACAAACTCCAAATCCTGGATAATAAATTAAATATATGGTTATTGTGAATTGATCATAGCTAATAGGTGTAATTCTATATTTATCCTGAAACTTCCATGAAAAAAGAGCTTAAATTTGAGTGGACTTCAACTAATCATCCACAGGACCTGCATATTTAGTTCTTCAATGGTTAAAATTGGTCAATTTTGACCTGAAACTGTGTTTGGTTTTCTAATCATGGATTCTGATGGAATTTGAAGCTGGAAATTTCAGTAAAATGTCACAAATTTTCCAAAATATGACTGAAGTACCTCTATCCAAATGCATTCTATGGGTATTCCGAATTCCTAAGGAATCAGGGACTGCTTAATAGCGGTTTCTCTGTTCCATGCAAAATTGAGAGATTAAATTCCATGATTCATCAATTTGGTGGAACTAGTTACAATGGGCAAACAATATCCTCTATGTCAAATCATGGCCTCCAAGCTCAGCTGGATTGTAATATAAACCATGACTTCAAATGATAAAACAGCTTCCTTAAGAAATTGAAACCAATGTCTTGCTTGGTATATATGGGATATGGTATCCAATTTAGTATCCTAAATAAAATGTAATTCAAGTTTGACAATTGGTGGTTTGTCTGGAGGATGATGGGAGTATTTAAGCAAGGTGCTTATGGGGTGGTTTTATTATCCAATCTTTGAAGTTTGTGTATCTGTTGATAGAGAAGGCTGAAACTGGAAATTGCTTCTGAACAGTAAACTCCAAAGAGTACTGTAGAGCAGATGACTTTTGATAGAGGAAATGAAATACATGAGCTAAATTTCTTGGCCCAAAGAGCTAGTGTGCTTGAATTTCACAGCAATCATGGTTTCAAATGGATCAAATAAGAGGTTTATGATCCAAATGAACAGCTCTAAATTTTTCATATGAAAATCAAAGCAACTGAGCATATACTCAATCAAAATGTTTCATCCAGCACAATTTATCTGTTTATCAGATGTATAATTGATTTGAGGGATCTTTAATTCCTCTGTGATTGAATTTCCTGGGGATTTCACCTGTAAGGTTAAATTCTTGATGTTGAGTTTCAGTTACCAACTGAAACCCACAAACAGTGAAATCTTCTGTAAATATCATATGATATCATCATTCCTTGGAATATATTAAGAGCTCAAAAATACTGGATCATACATGAAATCACTCAGAGTGTGCCTCTTTTTTTAGCGGTTCTTCAAAATTCAAAAGAGGTCAGAATCTTTATTTCTACTATAGTAGAGTTGGTGCTGGGGGAAATTAAAACTCAAGTGGAATACCCTGGAAGTTATATCTTGTAATTTATCATCTAAGCTGAGTGAATTGAATTGATAGGTTTTTCAGGCGGTTTTCTGTGAACCAAAGTTGTAATGTATTACCCACATACCCCTTCAAAATTTATTTAAAAACTTCTTGTCAGAGTTGATCATAATTTATGAAGCCTGAGAGGGATTTGCTTCAGGGAAAACAAGGTCTTTGTATTTCACCACGCTGTCTCCACTTTGTATCCAACATATCAATCACTTGATTAAAGGGATAGCAGAGGGATACATATGTTTTATGCCTGATGTCTGGCTATCTGAATCCACTCATATGTATCCAGTTTCGAAATATATCATACTGCAGGGTTGAATTCATCATTTTCTCATGTGGTCTCTACCAAATAAGTGTCTTGGGTTTGATCTAACCTACCCCCCCCCCCCCAAGGCTAGTGAAAATAACACGTGCAAAGAGAAGCACTCTCCTTGAAAATGTCCAATCAGCTATTTTAATGCAATATTTGAGCTGCCTTATACACAAAATCATTGAAGTTTCATCAAACCAAAAATAAATATTTTTGTGGGTGGTTCTTTATGCAAGAAGCGTGCAGCTTGCATGTGGTTATTCAAGATCCTTTCATTCAGGTAAAAACCAGATGAAAAAATTTGCAGTTGAGTTTAATTTTCACTAAGTGTTGGAATTTCATCATTCACATATCTCATTGTTTTCTCTGTTTCCGTATCTATCACGCCTTTCACTTCCTGTCACTCAATTCTCCCCATAATGATTGAATTTGCATGTAATCCACCATCTTCTGTCCTACAATCTGACCCCAAAGTTGTTGTAAATTTCAAACCTAATGTTTATATAGAAATCAAAATATCTGTTCATCTAAGTGCATTTCCTCAAGGTCAATACTTCTTGTTGGATGAGTAATTTTCTGCAATGCAACCTAGCGGACTGTATTTCTTTGTTTTCTCCTGACTCAGGTCTTAGTATCCAGAATTTCTGTCCACATCCTCTTTATTTTCCCTTGATAAATATCTCTTCAAAAATTCCTGGAAGATCTGAAATTTCCACTTGTACTGTAGCATAAAAGTATAATTATGAGCTGGGGCTTCATCTTAGTGATTAAGCCCGGCCGGCTTAAGGATGGTTGGACCAAAAAAAATGGAGGGTCAGGCCAAAAATAACAAGCTCAGTTAGGATTTAAGCCCGGTGGGCTCAATCTATATCAGAAAATCGTGGCAGTTTTATGTCTCACCAATTAAGTAAGTTTTGGGAAATACATAAAATCATAGAATCTGGACAATTGTTTTTTGAATCCAGATTGATTGATATTAAGCCCGGCGGGCTTAAGAATGCTTGGACTAAAAGACTTTGAGTGTAGGGTAACAAGGAAGCACAGGGGTGTTTTTGAGCCCGGCGGGCTCAATCTAAAAAATATATTCCTGGTGGGCTTGTGCGTCACTAGGTAAGTATGATTGGGTCCCGCATAAATAATAGAATACATCAAAAAATTTTGGTTTTAATCCAACATTCATTGATATTAAGCCCAGCGGGCTTAAGGATTCTTGAACTAAAAAAATATTGTATGTGCAGGAAAACAAGGAAAATCAAGGGTTCTGTTTAAGCCCGGTGGGCTTAATCTACAAAAGAAAATCCTGGCCGGCTTATGAGTAATTGGGTAATTAAGATTGGGGTTCAACATAAGATCATAGGATATGGCAAAATTGTTTTGTTTGAATCCAAAATTTATTGATTATTCATGGAAAAAGAATGAGATTTTTCAAATCATGTGAATCATTTCTAACCAAAGTTGATATTATAAAATGACAGATGGAAGCTGAAAAGGTAATCTATAAATACAAGACCAGTGTCAACCATTCTTTGATAATAATTAATCTTGGGTCTTAGTTGGAAAAAAACAAGTGTGATGATAGGAGGTGAGATCAGAAGGCTTCCGGAATTAATTGGTAAGAGATATGGTAAGAAATATATCATCAAGCCAATCATCATGATTTTCAATTTCTTGCTCTTTCTCAGTAATTTTGCATAACTTACTGGAGGACTTGACATGGTTTTTGAAAATTATCTAAATTATCATCTAAGGATAATCTAGGATTCAGAGCAGTAACACCAAAACAGGATGGTATACATATTTCAACAACACCACGAAATTATACAGGAGATTTGATACCCAAGAGGGCTTTTCCATGCGGGAAGCTTCCAAGTAAATGACTTAAGCTGTTTTTGTGGATATTTAAAAATTCTCATGTAATTGAATGGCCAAATTTCATTAGGATCAATAACATCTTTTCTCTTACAATTCTTTTTGGGACTTGACAGGGATACATTTAAGCAGATTTGAAGAGAGAATCAAAAAATAAATTGATCCCCACCTGAAATATTGATGTGTCTAAATTGAATTATGTGTTAGGTTGAAACTTATTGAGACAGAAATGAGAGATAGTCTATATCGAATTAATAGGAGGTTGAAATGGTGATTCTCAAATGGATATTAACATATGTGGGGGAAAAAATGATCCTACACCTGGAAAGTGTTTCCTGATTCCAACTAGGGCATTCAATTTGATTTTAGAAAAATCTATATACCATATTTATGAATGTGCAATGTGGCACCACAATTAATGGAATAATCTTTTGTTGATTTTTTGCAGAATTCAAGGCCCACGTTCCATAGATGCTTTTTGATAGGAGATTTTTACGCTTGTGTTCTTAGTTCCACTTGCACTTACCATAATTACAAATAATCTGATGAAGGAAAAAGAATATGATATCACTGTTTTTCTGAAACTTGTGAACATGGAGGAAGTAAAAAAATTGGGGAAACCAATGCCATATTGGCTTCAAATTGAATAGCTGATGGGTACAAAAGAATCATTCTTAACAATGCAAGGTTTCAACATAGACAAGGAATATGTAATAAGAATTTTGTTCCTTTTCAACAGGAAAAGTTGAATTTTTCAACTTAAATTTTGCAATAAATGGCTTATAATGAATCATGTTGTTTACTTCAAGTTGATTATCAAGATTGGTTTTATTTCCATGTTTAATCCCAAAATATCAAATTTATACAAAATAAAATATCAGTTGTGGTTGAATGACTGTGCAACAATTGTACCAGAGTTGAAAACCACAAGGAGTTCATGTTAGCCATGTTGTAAAGGATATTTTTGAAACCTTGAATTTCACTTGATCAAGCTACTTGATGTTTTTTTTTTTGGATTTTGAAGCTTGTGCATATCAGAAATTCAGCTTCCAAGGTGTTGGCAGTGGGGGTGGTGGATCTCCTGGGGTGATGTATGCACTTTTCAAATATAACTGGCTTATTTCAGAGTTCTATGGTCATTTTTCCAAGAACTTTAGTAATAGATAAACCATGGTTGGATATAATTTTCATCCAAGATCAAACTATAGTCTCCATTTCACAAATTATAATTTGTTTGATTTTATTATGAGCTGTCATTGATTAAACATTGGTTGTAATAAAAAGAATTTCTTGCCTCAGAAATTTCTATAAAAACAATTGGATCTTTTGAATTTTTTTTGAAAACTCCTCTGATGTATCATTATACATTGGTGATACATAATAGATAGGCATGGAGATAACATTGGCGCACACCAAGGATACATAGTAGATAGAGGTGGGATAAGTGGGGGATATAGAGAAGTCACCTCCATGGAGGTTCCAACTTTTTTTTCCTGGTGCAGGATGCTTGCAGAATTGGCCATCTATTTCAGTAAGGTATTCAATGGTGATATCTTGGCTGAGCCTTTGTACAATTTTGCCTCAGTGGTCAATACCAAAATCAACTCCTCGACACCAGTCTGCCTATGCTCTGTACCGGGGTATGATTCCAGTTACCAAATTGAAAACCTGGTGGTAGCTACAAAGGCGCAATGCGCTTTGATTGCAATGGGTTTGCAGTAAGAGTACAGATTGGCTGCCCAGGCCATTACGGCAACGGTGGGCCGCTACGCTACGCTATTTGACCGCTACGTGTTAGTGTAGTGGGTTTTTTTTTTCCCAGAAAATTTGTAGCGTTAGCTGAAATTTCACCCCGCTACACTAACAGTTAGCGTAGCGACAAATTTTTCAAGCCATTTTTTTGTAGCGTTAGCGGGGAAAATTCACCGCTACGCTAACAAGTAGCGTAGTTTCTGGCGCTAACAGATTTTGAAGTTCTCAGTAGCGTAGCGGCATCATCGCTACGCTACGCTAAATGTTAGCTGTTAGCTGATATTTTTTCCGCTACATAGCTTTTTGGATTACACGCTCACACTGATTTTTGACAGCTAACAAGACAACTGTTAGCTGTGTAATTCAAATTATATCTCTTGTGAGAATTGATCCTGTGCTCAAAAGGAAGAGGGACGTTAGCCACGGCATAGTGGTAAATCTTGACCACTACACCACGGCTACCCTGAGAGTTGGAGGGATTGGTGGGAGTAGATCCCATCCATGCAGCTCAGGTTCCATTTTTTTTTTTTTTTTTCAAATCCTGGTTGATTTCTTATTTTATTATCAATTCCAGTCTCCTTCAAAAATTTGTCACCTGAATTTTTGTTTTTCAATTTTTTTTTGTCGGTGATAGCTTCCTCAATTCTCAATATTTATTTATTTTTTGAGATTTTTCACCTGCCTTGTAAGTCCCCCCCACCCTGCTATCCTGTTTGCTAACCTGATATCTGTTACCTACCAACAGATACCAGCCACCACCCACGCTACCCTACCGCTTTCGCTACCCTGGGGCACTCACCTGGTAAGTCCCTTCTTTCTCTACCCCCCTCCCTCACGTTGATCGTTCAACGTTTGAACAATCAAATGTTGATCGTTCAACGTTTGATCGGTCAAACGTTGAACAATCAACATTTGACCTCAAACGTTGATCGTTCAACGTTTGAACGATCAAACGTTGATTGTTCAACATTTGAACAATCAAACGATTGATCAAACATAACACTGACCTCTTGCTACCTGCCCAGCCTGCCCAGCCTACCCTAGCCTACCCTACCCTAGCCTAACCTACCCTGCCCTGCCCAGCCTGCCCAGCCTACCCTACCCTAGCCTACCCTAGCCTACCCTACCCTGCCCTGCCCAGCCTGCCCAGCCTACCCTAGCCTACCCTGCCCTGCCAAGCCCAGCCTACCCTGCCAAGCCCAGCCTACCCTGCCCAGCCCAGCCTACCCTGCCCTGCCCAGCCTGCCCTGCCCTGCCCAGCCTACCCTGCCCAGCCCAGCCTACCCTGCCCAGCCCAGCCTACCCTGCCCAGCCCAGCCTACCCTGCCCAGCCCAGCCTACCCTGCCTTGCCCTGCTACCCTTCTCAAGCCTCTGTAAGGCCCCTAACCCCCCCAATTACTATCCCTGGCCAATTGATCAGCTTGCTCTGATCAATTGGCCTTTTGTTTTGGAACCCCCACCTCAGAATCATCAGCTGACCTTATTTTCAACTCCTGCAGGCCTACCACGTCTCATATCTGCCATGGGGAAAAGAGCAGTGTATGTATTTCATTATATTTACTCTCATATCAATACTGATTATTGTTTTCTTTTCCTTTTGCCATCTCTTATTGTTTTGATGTTTGAATGACTTAATTGCTCTTATTTGATTGACTTTAATGTTGAATGATGGATCTCGGGACAATACTGTTCTGGGGACCTGATTGAATCATCAAAGTCATAACAATAAGAGTTCTAAGGCATCCAAGCATCAAAACAAGATGAAGCGTCAAAGGGAAAAGCGTTTGTTATGTAGAGAGGGTGTAGGAATCAAGGTTGGATCTGTATCATGGCACACCGTCAAATACACTCCTCACAATATCTATCCAACCATCCCTATGAAGAATAACAAACCAACTCGCCACCCAAATCCATCAGAAATCAGCTTAGCATACGATGAAATCAACACCTATCACTTTATGAAGTCTGGGATTAATATTATTGTTGATCCTCTTGACAAGACTGAGGTGATTGCTATTGTAGAATTCACTCCTTATAAAGACCTCACCCCTTCTCAATTGGATGATCTCAACTATATTCCCAATTTCCTCCACCAGTCTAAATGTTTCCTGAACTCTGTCTCATCCTGTGCTCAAATTTGGGGTGGGCTCATGTGGGCCATTGGTTGGAGAAAGTCTTATGATGAGCATCAAATAGTTGGCCAGTATATCAAGGCATTTGATGAGACTGAGATGAAAGCATATGATGATCACTATATTAAATCTTCTTGAGTTGGCAATTTGGTAATCTCTTCAAAGATCTTGCTTATACTCCCTTTCAAGAATCAAGATCTTATGAAGAAATATAATATCCCTTCCTTTCCCAATCTTTCTTATGGTGAACTTCCTGAAGACACCACCTGCACTCCCCACATTACTTTTACTACAAATGGTTTCTTCAATCCCCCACACACCAATACTGAAGATATATCCAAATTTGCCTTTGTTTGATTTCTTCCCATTCACACTTCTGATTATACCCTGGTAGACTCTTCTCAGTATGATATCACATCTGGTCTTGTTATTTTTCCTGATCACCGCATTGGTATTGATTTTGGTAATCAGCATGGTATTGTTAAAATGATTTGGCAATCTAACAAGTATACTCATTTTACTATGCCTCATTCCACAAGCTCTTCTTTCACTTGTCTTGGTTTATCTATTCAAATCAATTTTAGTCATGCTAATGCTTGTAGTAAATATTTGAAGGGTTTTTATCAAGATTCTGCTCATTACTTTGCTGATCATTTTTATTATATGTTTTGTAGTATTGCTAGAAGCAAATTAACAGCTAGTTCACTTACAATCTTGCTTTTATTTACTATTTTTTCCTCTTTTTGTTTCTGACTTCTAAACTCTTAATTTACAAGGCTTTAACCATTAAATATTGAATGTGTCATTTTGTGGTTTGTTCTTTTATATCTAACAAGTTAATCATGATAAAATTCAATTCAAGCAGGGAAAAAGAGCCATGGTAATAGTAATAGTAAGCTTGGGAATTGATTTTAAGAATTAAAACAGGTAACAAAAAATTACCAAATGGAATGTGCCTTGAATAAATATTCAAGCAGGGACAAATATTTGTGGAATTAGTAAGCTCAGTAATTGATTTTAAGAATTAAAACAGGTAACCAACAATTACCAAACGGAATGGGCCTTGAATAAATAATTGCAGTGTGTAGATTATTTTTGCTGTCAACAGGGGGAATTGAAGATGATACATTGTTCCTATTTGCAATAAACATCTGACGTGGAGCCCAACTTCAACAGGAGACTTTTTTCAAATCCAAACTTCAGAGTCAACTCTCTAATTAATTTCTTTTTGTCAAACCAAACATATCTCAATCTAGTCAACCAGCACCAATGCCCAATCAAGATGGAAATATGTCTGATTCATCAGGTGGCCATACCTGCAGATCTTCACGAGTCACCACACCAATAAGGCAATCCGGAATGATTCATCCCTTGCCAGATTCACGCTGGTCAATTGTGCAACCATTTTTATCACAAAGAAGTCACATTTCATCAGTATCATTGGTATCAAATTCCCAATCAAACAAACAACAAGGCCCTGCATCAGAATCTGTATCAAATTCCCAATCAAACAAACAAAAAGGCCCTAAATCAGAATCTTCAAATGAAGAACGGAGCACTCCACTCCCTGGAAAGAAACAGAAAAACAATAATCTGAGTCAGCCCTTGTCAACCTCTGCAGTTCCAAGCTCACAGGTGATTGATCTTGCTCAAGACTCGGATGACAAAAACACAAAGGCAAAACCCAAACGTAGAAAGAAAAACCCTGAATTTGATGATCCAAAGGATTTTTTTTCCAAACCAACTTGGTGTTCAGGTGATGTGTTTAATTATTGATATCTAAGTGTTTTAAATGAATGTATACTAATATAACTGTTAAAAAAAGCCGTTAAGTAAAACGCAATCAACCTATACCTGCTTGTGGTGCAAGAAGGATGTCAGGGTGTCTTTAAGCAGCTTTTCAAATCTTTATACTCATTGTGATGGTTCCCGTCAAAAAGGAAGGATTTCTCATGGATTCCCCAATTGTCATCAAGCAATCTCTTCTGGTGCCAAGCTTCCACCAACAGCACTTGAAGAGGACAGAATCAAACAGACTACCCAATCTGGATTGCTCACCAAACATTTTTCCCCAGTTGAAAAGTTTGACAATCAGTTTCTCAATCAAATAATAACTCTATGGCTGTTACGGCAATCATTACCTTGGAATTGTGTTGAAGACCCCTATCTCCAAGCTGCCTTCTCCTGTTGTCAAGCTGGAGCAAATTTGTTTAAACAAAAGTGGGCTGCAACTTCTGGACGAGTGGTATACTTGGATTTACAAGAGGCTATGATATGCCGGTTGATGGTGAGTGATACCATTGCATTCAATTACATGTAAGAAATATACTTATTTCCCTTTTAACAACATTCCAACAGGATTCTGAGAGCAAGTTTAACTTGATACATGATGTTTGGACAACAAAAGGAAATTGCTTTGAATTTATTGGAGCTTCTGTCTCTTTTATTGATACAGATTGGAACTATCTAGTGCTGCATCTGACTCTCAAGCTAGTTGCCTGGCACCATAAGGGAAGCATGCTGGCTGAACCTGTTGTGAACGTATTGAAGAAACTTGATTTACATACTAAGATAAGCAACCTTTGATTCATCACCGGTAATCTGCCAAAAACTTATTTATTTTTTGTGCTATAAACACATGCTTTGCCAGAAAACCGATTTGGGATCAAATAACAACACAATGGCCAAAACAATGCACTCCAAACTTGTTGCCCTTCCCCAAACCACAGATTTGGATTGGAACTATAAGCCAATGCATATCTTGTGCTTTCGTCATAAAATGGTGCTTGTTGTAAATGCTGGATTGAAAGAATTGGGCCTTGAAGCTCCTCCTCCACCTTGGAATTTTCCTGTTTCCCAACACAATGGACCCAATAATTGAAGATAATTGAAGAGGACAAAGAAGAGCAATCTGTAGAATTATTGGTTGAAGACAGGGTCGAAGATGAGATGGATGTTGATAGCAATACTGTTGATGAGGATGAGCCAGATCTTGAAACTGACAATGATGACAATGATGAGGGGACTGGATCTGGATACAAACACTGCCAGCATAATTGCCTAGGATGAAGTCATCCCAGTTAAACTGGGATGCACTCAACCAATTTAAACTTGGTTGAAATCAACTTATGAAATATAAATCCAAGGGAACCCCCTTGGTTTTATATTTCATTGGTTGAGGTCAACCTACTTTAAATTGGTTTTTTTGAATCCTAGTTTAACTGGGATGAACTCAACCTAGGCAATTATGCTGACAGTGAAAGGCTATGATCAAATCACCTCAAAGAATAAAAATAATGAGAAATCATCTGCAAATAAAAATTATTCTAATGATTTGAATGAGTTGACCAAAGCGGTCAGTTGGATATTTTATATTTTTTTATTTTACTAGCAATCAATTACTGAATCTTTCTTTCTTCTTTTTTTGATATATAGCTGGACTTTGTAGTACAAAAGATTACCTCATCAAGTGCATGGAGAGCTGAATTTGACCGTTGTGCGGAGAATTACCAGAAGCAACAAGGGGGAACAAAACTGAATTGTCTGATTGCTGGTTATGGAATCCGCTGGAACATCAAATATCAAAGCCAAGAGTGGGCCTACAGGGAAAGAGAGGTATTTCATTAAGCTTCACCTCCAAATAATGTGATGGTACTGATAGACATATTTTTAAACTCAGCTTATTGATGCAATGCTCCATGATGAGTATAGTAAATTCCAAGATCAAATGTTTTTGGTCCAGCCGCAAGAAAATCACAAGTTTGGCTACTTCAAAGAAATTTCAGTTTACCAGCAAGGAATGGATAATGATCAATGAATTGAATCAGGAGTTAGAAGTAAGATATATTCATTCCACAGATCCACTTATTATTTCATACATAATGCTTATTTTTTTTGATAGCCGTTTACCCGTTTGACCAAGGAGATGGAGGGGAATGGTCCTACAGGTGCTTTTGGTTGCCAAACTACTATCAAACCATCTCTGATTTGAAGAAGAAAAAAAGGCAGGATGTAATCAAGGGCATCCATTACATCCAATGTATGTGAAAATGATACGAAAGCTTGAGGTCTACCAAGAAGAGGCGCTTGAATGTGAAACAACTCATAATGGCCACCATTCTTCACCCAACGTTTCACATCAAATATTCTTGCATTTCTGGCCTGAAAAAGCGGAGGAAGCCAAAGCAACTTTGGACAGCTTGTTTTGCTAAAAAAAAGAGATTTGTTGAACAAGAAGAAAAAATCAAACATTAACATCTTGGACGAGAATACTTCAAATGTTGAAAAGGATAATATATTTGATTTGTTAAACACTCCTGAAACATTGGATGAAAGCAAAGAGCTAGAAGTATTTTCAAGAACATGGATTGCTTAACCGGTCCAGATGGAAAGGATCCCATAGTATTTTGAGGTGGTGAAGGTATAGCTTCTATTTGTTCTCAGCTTTTTCACTTGTATTTGTTAGTTCATATTGATTGTAACAATGCTACTTTTCAGGTTCATTCATCAACATATCCAGTTCTTTCATCATTAGCAAGGGAACACTTGGCTAGCTCGGCATCATCTTGTGCTGCAGAGCGTACATTTTTTCTTCGCTGCCAATGTTTGCTCAAGTGGCCAAGGAAGCTTGAACCCACGGAAAGTTGAGAGTGTGTTAGTAGTCACATGTGGTTGAAAGACAGTATACAGGCAGCTGGAAAGTGTTCAAAAGCTCAAGGCATTGTTAATAACTATACAAATATTTCCCAAAAAAATAATGAAAATAAATAATTTGTTTTTCTTATTGCTCTTGTTCATTGGTCTCAATATTTCTTCTTCTTGTTTCATGAATTACAGAAAGAATATAATATATATATATATATATACAAATAGTTTGCACAATAATTGCTATCTGACTGCCTTCATATTATCCTTATTCCCTGGACTAGTTTATTTTATTTATTTTATTTTATTTACTCCTTAATATTGATTTATGAGAGCCTCTTCTGGGTCACTATGGGTGAGTGGTATAGCTGAGCAGGGTGCTACGCTAACATTTAGTGTAGCTGAAAAGAGCGCTACACTAACAGTTAGCGTAGCTGACAAGAGCGCTACACTAACAGTGGCGTAGCTGACAAGAACGCTACGCTAACAGTTAGCGTAGCTGACAAGAGCGCTACGCTACAGTTAGCGTAGCTGACAAAGAGCGCTACGCTAACAGTTAGCGTAGTTTGGTTCCA